>JAVJIF010001060.1:0-564477 GCA_038442645.1 Agave tequilana
TTTCGAAACAATAACATATATGAATTGTCAATAGAATGCATGTTTTCAAATGAAAATTTATGTCTTATTGCTTCAAATAATGATTATTTTTTTATGGCATAAAAGATTGGTCATTTGAATATGAAAACCATTCTAAGATTTCAAAATTTGATTTATTAAAGGTCTTCCAAAATTGCTTTCAAAAAGGATTATTTTTGTGATTCTTGTCAATTAGGAAAACAAGTTAAATCTTCTTTTAAATCAAAAGATTTGGTTTCTACAAAAAGACCTTTAGAATTATTGCATTTGGATTTATTTAGTCCTACTCGTGTTTCTTCATTAAACAAGAGTAGATATGTTTTTGTCATTGTAGATGATTACTCACGTTTTACATGGGTGATTTTTCTGAAAAAATAAAATGACACTTTTGATGAATTTGTAAGTTTTTGTAAAAGAATTCAAAATCAAAAGTCTCTAAACATAGTCACTATTCGTAGTGATCATGGAGGGAATTTGAGAATGAATCTTTTTCAAATTTCTGCAATAAGTATGGTATTACACATAATTTTGCTTTTCCTAGAGCATCTCCTCAAACTGGTGTTGTAGAGAGAAAGAATAGGACTTTGCAAGAATGTGCTAGAACTATGCTTATGGATAGTAACTTACCAAAATATTTTGGGCTGAAGCCACTTCTACTGCTTGTTATGTTTTAAATCGAGTATTGATTCGACCATTTTAATAAAACTTCTTATGAATTGTTTCATGACCGAATTCCAAAGTTTCATATTTAAGATTTTTGGCTGTAAATGCTTTATTTTAAATACAAAGATGCTTTAGATAAATTTGATGCTAGATCCAATGAAGGTATTTTTGTTGGCTATTCTACTCATAGTAAAGCATATAGAATTTTTAATAAAAAATCTTTTACAATTGAAGAATCTTTACATGTTAAATTTGATGAATCCTTGACTAAACTTGTTTCTAATGATTCTCCACATGATGATGATCATATTATAGATTCTCCTAAAGAGTAATATTGTTATATCTTCTGTTGATACTAAGTGTCTAAGGATGAAGAGATTCCTACCGAGTTACCGAAAGCCTATGTTGAAGTAAGGAATCATCCACAAGATTTGGTAATTGGAGATATCAATCAAGGAGTTCAAACGAGATCCAAGTTGAACTACATGAACAAATTGCCTTCATTTCAATCATTGAACCGAAGAATATCAACGAAGCATGTGAGGACGATTTTTGGATAATCGCCATGCAAGAAGAGTTGAACCAATTTGTGAGAAATGAGTGTGGGATCTTGTGCAAACGTCCTACTGATCATCCCGTCATCGGTACAAGATGGGTCTTCAAGAACAAACTCAATGAAGCCGTGTGAAGTCATTAAGAACAAGGCAAGGTTAGTAGCACAAGGGTACAATCAAGAGAAGGTATTGACTTCGATGAAACTTATGCTCCTGTTGCAAGACTTGAATCAATTCGTATATTACTTGCTTTTTCATGTTTCATGAATTTCAAATTATATCAAATGGATGTAAAAAGTGCCTTTTAAATGGAATATTAAAGAAACTGTTTATGTAGAACAACCACCAGTTTTGAACATGAAAAATTTCCTAACCATGTTTTCAAACTTAAAAAAGCTTATATGGTTTAAAGCAAGCACCTCGTGCTGGTATGATAGATTAAAGAGTTTTCTTTTAAATTCAGATTTTAAAATGGGAAGTGCAGATACAACTCTTTTTATCAAACATGTTAATAAAGATATCTTAATAATTCAGATTTATGTTGATGATATATTATTTGGTTCTATAATGATGATCTTTGTCAGAATTTTCTAAGACTATGCAGAATGAATTTGAGATGAGCCACATGGGCGAACTCACTTACTTCCTCGGTCTTCAAATCAAACAAATGAAGGAAGGAATCTTCATCTCCCAATGCAAATACGCTAAGGAACTCCTAAAGCGATTTGGCATGGAAAATTCTGGTCACAAGAATACTGATGAGATACAACTACCTTTTTGGACAAAGATGAAAGTGGTAAGAATGTCGATCAGAAACTCTATAGAGGTATGATTGGCTCTCTACTTTACATTACTTCTAGTAGACCTGATATAATGTTTAGCGTGGCTTATGTGCTAGATATCAGTCAAATCCTAAAGAATCACATATTAAAGCCGTGAAAAGGATCTTTAGATATTTAAATAACACAGTCAACTACGGTTTATTATCCAAAGTCATGCACATTTGATTTATTCTTATAGTGATGCTGATTTTGCTGGTTGTAATCTGACCGGAAAGAGTACTAGTGGTACTTGTCACTTTTGGGACATTCACTAGTCTCTTGGTTCAGTAAAAGCAAATTTCGTGTCATTATCAACAACTGAGGCAGAATATATTGCTGCTAGTGTTGCATGTGCACAAATAATTTGGATGAAACAAACCCTACTTGACTATGGCATGAATATCACAAACTCACCTATTATGTGTGATAACACTAGTGCTATTAATCTATCTAAAAATCCAGTTCACCATTCACGTACAAAACATATAGATATAAGACATCATTTCTTACGTGATCATGCTTTAAAAGGTGATATTTCTTTAAATTTCATTTCAACTGATAATCAAGTTGCTGATATCTTAACTAAACCACTTAAAGAAGATACTTTTATTAAGTTTAGAAGAGATCTTGGTATTTGTAATTTTTCAGATTTTTAAACAATTTTTTAGAATTTTCAAAGTCTGTATTTTTGTGCAAAATTAGTCGACTTACAACTATTATTAGTCGACTTATAAAAGTCTAGTCGACTTATAAAATTCCTAGTCGACTCCTGTGAGAAACAGAAAGTTTTTAAGTCGACTATAGAAAACTATC
Source organism: Agave tequilana (assembly GCA_038442645.1). Classification (NCBI taxonomy): domain Eukaryota; kingdom Viridiplantae; phylum Streptophyta; class Magnoliopsida; order Asparagales; family Asparagaceae; genus Agave; species Agave tequilana. Next base: position 2,870 of record JAVJIF010001060.1, read on the forward strand.
AGTCGACTAGACCTATTATTAGTCGACTAGTCTTGTCCTGTAAGTCGACTAATACTGTGAAATTTTGTTTTTCTGTTTTCGGATTCCTGTTTCAAACCGACCCAATAACTTAAGTCATGGATCCGTTTACACTCAGATTTAATCCTATCCATGATTTATATCCAGGATTAATCTTAACCATTGATTTCTTTCTATTACTCTCCTAAACCCTAGAAAATCCCTCATTCTTTCCTTGCAGCCGAGAGAGTTCAAGTCGCCAGAGGAGATTTAGGGCACCCGAGTTCTGCGAATTTCTTCCACAGAAATTCCTCCAATTTCTTCCTCAGTTCCACATTTCTGGTATAATCTTTTCACTTTCAGTTCATTTATCCATACTACTATCTAGTTGTTTCAATTTCAGTTTTCAACATGTCTCGTTCTAAGAAAACCAAGTTTACCCCAGGTTCTTCCTCTTCAAATGTTGATTTTAGGTCATTCTGAGAAACCCTGTCCTAGAAAAGATTATCTTCGTTTGTCTCAGTTAGATATCATACCGGAAGATTTATCAATTATGATGATTTTTTGATTATGATATCATGTCCTATCTTCGAACTTGTGGATTATATAACATGTTCTCTTCAGAAGTTAAGGATGAATATTATCCTTTTCTCATTTATCTATTCTACACACATTTAAATTATGAAGATAATGAGAATGCAACCTATCTTGAAACCTTTGTTAAGGGTGTCAATATTAGCTTTCTATCAAGCAAATTGGTCGTATCTTGTCTATTCCCTATTCTGGCCTAACTCTTGATGAGATTGTCATGGATGATGAGGATATCTAAATCAGATTTTTCTACCTGGTCAACATCTACCAATGACCAACAACAAGCTTAGACCTATTCCCCGTCTAATTGGTAGAATCCTCTCTTATAACATCTGCCCTAAGACTGGTAGTTATAACTACTTTTCAGGGAATTATCGTCGTGTGTCTATGCTATCATGGCTGGACATGACGTTAATTGGGCAAAAATCATATTTGACACCATGGTCAAATTTCATTCCTCTTTCTTACCATTTGGCGCCTTTCTAACTCCAATTTTTCGGAAGTACAATATTGATCTTGCTTCTGAAAATACTGTTGTCAAGATTTTCGAACTCTTTGATCGTGCTGCCATAAATAGGATGAAATTACCTGATTTTCCTTCTGCAGAACCACAACAACCACCTTCAAATCCACCAAGTCCTCCACATGGTCCATCTACATCTTCACAACCCGATCCTCCTCCAACTCAACCAAATCCATATGCCGATGCTTTCTATAATTCCATGTCCGCCCAGATAGCATCCATTCAATCTTCTCAACAAGATTTGTTGAATTCTCACTCTCGCATTTTGAGAATCAGTCTATGATGATGGATAGGCTGCAATCCATTGAGTCTACCAATCAGCCATTATCAGTCTTCTCAAGGTCGGTTACCATCCACCTCCTCCTCCCGGATCCGAAGATGAAGCTATTGGTGTTGGAGTGTCTCTTTTTATGTTATTTTCTTTTGGCAGAACTCTTATGAATTTTGTTTTTAGTACTATGTATCTTCTCTTTTGTTAATGACAAAGGGGGAGAAGTTGCTATGTAAGTGTAGTGTTTTATGTGTTAAGTGTTTTTAAGTGTTTGTGTCACTTTTATGTGTTAAGTGTTTGTGTCACTTTGTGTGTTGTAAAACTCTGTTATGTTATCAAACTCTGTTATGTTATGTGATTTTATGTTGTGATATGTGTTCTATGTGTTATATGTTCTGTCACATATTTGTGTATCTGTGTCATAATCTGAGAATTTCTGCATATTGTGCAACATTGTGACATATATATGTTATGCATACACATATAATCATGCAGGTGCAACCTAACATTTTCTGTAGGGACAAAATATTTTTTATATAACTTAGTTACTGCAGGGGAGTTTTGTTGCAGGGGGAGCCATCATAGCCATATGTTGTCATCATCAAAAAGGGGGAGAATGTTGGAACCGACATGTTCAAGATGTTGAAGCTTCTCCAATTACAAGATTTTGATGATTGACGAACACGCTACTACATGAGATTGCTCTACCTCAGATGGTGATTACTGAAGCTCATGGGTGTTTGTGGAAGTTGTTGTGTAAAGTTAGAATGATATGTAATAGCCTTGATAACTTACACACAAACTTAACCTTTCCAAGTCGACTATATCCCATTTATCTAGTCGACTACCCAAGTAGTCGACTTGCCATATAGCCCTAGTCGACTAGTCCACTTTGAAACAAAAACCCCTAACTCTCTGTTGGACTCTGTGAGTCAATTAGTCGACTTATCATTTCTATCTAATCGACTAACAGATACTCTAGTCGACTAGTCCCTTTTCAAGTCGACTAATCCTGGACACAAAATATTTCCAACTCTCTGTTTGTCAAATCTAGTCGACCAGCAGTAAACCAAGTCGACTAATCCTAGTTTCAGTCGACTCTAAAAACAGTTTTCCAGAAACCTGTGTCTCCAACAGACACTTTCCTAGTCGACTAATATTTATACCTAGTCGACTAATAAGTGAACTTTTGCCTGGCCTAGTCGACTAATTCAGTTTCCTAGTCGACTATAGGCAGTTTCTGACTGTGGACAGTTATTCTTATCTGATCATATTGGCAACGTTTTACAACGTTTTATCCTCTGAATTGGTGTCATAACTTCCCCAACTGACCCTAGTCTACATCTATAAATAGGGAAGTTATTCTTAGGCCAATTACTAATTTTCAATCAGATTTCCAAAAGCAAAAAAATTCCAGATTTCTGAAAACTGAATTTCTCAACTTCTTTCTTCACCAAAAGCCATCTTCTCTTTGTGAAGAACTCTGAAGTAAACCTTCCTATACAGAACCTTGTCCACTACAAATCCTTATCAAGGCTATAGGAAGATACTGTATTCATTTCAAAGAAGTTTGTACAAGGAGTCTTCTTGGGTGTAGAAGATTGTACAAGGTGTGTTCTCTTGGCGGAAGAGAAGTTGTGCACGTTGGCGAAGGGTGTTTGCAAGTGGTGCACAAGGTACTTGTTGTAGGGTGTACACAAGGAAAGTAAAGGAAATCTCAAGCATTTGGCTTGGGGACTGGATGTAGGTCACAAGGACCGAACCAGGATAACTCTCCACTGTTTGCGTTTGTTATTTCTGTGGTTATCTTTTAATTGCTTTAATTTCTGCAAGTAATTTGTTTAAAGTTTAATTAACACTATTCACCCCCCCTCTAGTGTTGTTTTGCTTGTTATATAGATCTACAAAGAGATTAGCTATCCAAGCCCTCTTCCCTGCATCACAAAGTTATTAAAAGGAAATAGCAGAATGAAAACAAATATAACTTAATCATCAAAAGGAAATGAAATTAGAAGAAAGAATTTCTCTGTTATATTAAGCTTGCAGCTGACGATCTTCAAAGAATAAAAGATTTACATAAGCTCTTTCTAAAGAAAATAAAAATTACATTTATCTCTCTTTAAATAAAACTCTCCACTAAGCTCTTAATTAATCTACTAATTAATTTCCTCTTCCCTTAATTACAACTCACACAGAGAGAGCCCATAATCCCCTCCTCTTTAGTTCTCTGCCGAGGTCATTTATAGCCTCAACCCTAACAACCTTTAGCGAAATGAGACGCGTTCCAATTCTAACTTCATTTTGAAATCAAATCCCCTACTTCTCTCTTTGATTAAATCTAAACTGTCAAATCCTAAGCTCATCAAATCCCAAGATGCCACTTTATCAAATCCAACCCCAACTTTACTTTGAAATAAAAAAAATCAAATCCTAACTGCCACAAACTGCCGCAATTTTCCAATTGTTGCATCTTTTATAAGGAATTTTATAAAAAAACCTCAGCCAAATTTTATTACAAATTAATTCAATTTCAACTGGGACAGATTCTATAAATGGTCAATATGGCCAGTTAAATGGATGAATTTGCAGAAGCACTCAACATGAAAGTTCTTCAAATTCTTTTTCCGTAGACACCTAGATGTTGCCCAAAGGCCCTTCACCATAATTTTGATGATGACTAACTTATAAAGGTTAGTTTACTAATGATTTAGTGTTTAATAAGCTTTAGATATTGATCAACATCTTAGTAAGTGATTAGCTTCAACAAAGGATTCAAAGTCAAGTTTTGAAGCTAACACATGATGATTCAAGAGCTCGCGCGTCAAGATAGCATCTAGCACTCAGTTGGAGTTAAACTCATTTGGATTGTGTTTGGATAGAGTCGGCTTGGAGTAGGAGTTCTATAAGAAAACTTTGATAAAGATAGTTAGTCTTGATATGCTCAAGTTCACACAGATAAGTAAAATAGTTTTTGGTTTCGGTTTAATCGATTTTGAATTTTCAAAGAACATATCATTAGTTTTCATGAATAAATTTCATTTAAAGTACTTTACAGGGTTTATATGTATAGTGAATTCATCCATATACATTATTGAGTTTATATTGTTTAAAAACTTACTTTGATATATATCTAGTTCATGATTTCAAGTTTTGTTTTTAACAAAACTTAATTTTGGATTTAATGTCAAAAAGCATATATATATCTTTTATATATGTATTGGATTCTATCCATACACACTATACTTCAAAAGTGCTTCTATATCATGTTTTCGTATTTATAAAAGTTTTGGAGAAAACAGATTTTCATTTCAAAATCCAAGTTTTGGTAAATACTATTTTTGGTTTAATGCTAAATTTTCATATCACAAAAATAGTCAGATTGTTTGAAATATATGTGGAATTTTAGTCACACATATTTGTTCTTCAAATATTTATAAGAACTTATTTTGTAGATTTTATGTTATTTTATAGGATTTTATAGGTATTAAAAGATCAAGTTTTCAAACTCTATAAACCCTGGCTGAGGGCTGCAACAGTCGGTCAACCGAAGCCTAGCTCGATTGACCGACGTGCACAGAAGTGCACAGGCTTTAGCGATCGACAGGGTGGTCAACCGTTTCAGAGAGTCCACTCTCTGGAAATGGCCCCGGTCGACCGACCAGAGAGTTCACTCTCTGGTTCTGGCCACGGTCGACCGGGCGTTCGACCGACAGGCAAATTGCCTTGGCGCTGTCGGTTGACCGACAGCCTCAACGGTTAGAAATCTGACCGTTGGCCGGTCGACCGATAGGTGAGTTTTGACCTGACCTGGATCCCAACGGCTATATTTTGGATCCCCTATAAATATAGGTTCCTTTGGCAAGTTTTAAAAAAAGATTTTTAACAATAATTTTTTCCATCTTCTCAAGTGTTTTTAGCAAGCTTTACAAACTAGTTTTAAAAACAAGTTTTAATGCTAAAAATCTCTATCTTTATTTTGTTTCAAAGTTTTTGAAAAATTAAAAGAAAACAAGTTTTGGAATTTTAGTTCTTATCCAAAATTTCTATATCTTATCTAGAGTTTTTCTCAAGTGTTTTCTTTTTCAAAACACTTTATTTTCTCACACTTAAACTATCAATTCTATACCTATTTATAGGACCTTATTTTGTGAGAAAACTATTTGTGATCTTTCAAGATCACCAAGAGAGATTATTGTGATCTTTGTGATCACCAAGTGTATTTTCCTTTACTTTGTGCTTGGCTAGGTGCCCACCTCTTGTGTAGAGGTTTGTATTGAGAGAGGCGTTATGTACTCCTGGTGTAGAATTGTATTTCCTTGGTGGAGCTTCCTTTGTGAAAGGTCCTGTGTGGGCGTAGTGGAAATCCTTCTGTGTGAAGGCGGGGACGTAGAGCAGTGGCTCGAACCTCGAAACATATTTTTGTATTTACGTTTGATCTACTATCTTTCAACTCCATATCTCTTATATCTTACATTACTTTATATTGTTCATACTTATATGCTAGATATAATTTGTGTGTGCTCACATTTGTATTCAACCAAGAGAGCTTTTAAAGCACATCTACTCTTAATTTAGAGGAATATAGAGTATTAGTTTTAGAGCCCTTATTGAGAATTCAGGCTCACTCTTGGATACACTTAATGCGTTTGCAATTAAGTTTTAATTTCGCATCATTTTTCCTAGATTAGCTAGTACACCCACTTACCCCCCTCTAGGTGTATTTTAATTGGTATCAGAGCCTACGCTCCTAAGATTCGGTTTAACTACCTAGGAGTGAGATCTTTGGATAGCTAATCTAGTATTGCATTGCACACATATAGTTTATATACTCATGAATTTTCTTGCCCCTCCCATGTATGATGTTTTAACATCGATATGTGAAAATTTAAGATGAGTGCTTACCTTAAAGCCCCATGTTTACATGTTTACCTTGTTACTACAAAGCAATCATATGTTGATGATGGCAAACACTTAGAGACCAATACACAAGCCTTAGAGGCACTTAGGTACACGCTTAGTAAAGAATAATTTTTTATTGTTTCTCATTGTGATTCCGCTTTTACAGCGTAGAACACATTGACCTCTCCCGAGCAGCAAACGACAAACAACATGGAGAAGAAATCTAGTGGAGATGAGTTCAACCAAGCTTGCAGCTTCATGATCCAAGGGACTGACTCCCTCGAGGTACATTCATATACTCATCTAAATGAAAGTGTTATCTCTTCTTATGATGATCATGATAGTATGGATGCCCATGCCTTAAATGAAGAGCTTTCTCTATTTTGTGAAAACTTGTTAAATAAATATAAACTTTTAAAAAAGAAAAGCTTCAAATTAAAAGAAGAAAATAAGAATTATTTTCTAAACTTGATATAGTTTTGCAAAGAAGGTTGAGGTTTTAATAAAAGGGACTCATTGAAACCCCAACTTAACCTTGTTGAAAAAAATGAAATTTTGAAAAATAAAATTGATTTTGATATTGTTTTGAATAATGAGGTTTTGTCTTCAAAACTAGATTTAGTTGTAAAAGAAAATGATGTTTTAAAAATAAAATAGTTTTAATTTCTAAATAATTGAAATCTATTTTTTATTTCTTTGAAAAATGCTTTTGATTCTCAGGTTGGTCACATTACTATAGATTCATCTTCTATTAATAAGCATGTTTCATGCTCTACTTCTTCAATAATTTAAAATGATATATGTGTCTTGAAGAAGAGTATCGATTGTTTGGGTTCCACTTTGGGTAATTGTGCCTTGAACTACAAAAAGTTGGAATCCATGTTTCGGAAGAAACATGCTCCACATATTCATGCACACCATTTACGACATACACATATTTATCATGTTCACACACATGACACTATGTATGCTCCTGTGTATACTTGTACACATTGTGGACGTATGGGCCACCTTACAAAGTTTTATTATGATAGAATACATATTTAAAATTTGCAAATAAGTTTGTTTAGGTTAGGAGAAGTTCTAATCCTCATGAACCCAAAAAGGTATAGGTACTAAGATTCACCCCTATTTTATTTGTTGTAGGAGTGGGCTCTCACATGACGTGAGAGTAGTAGTGCCTTGATGGTGGATGCGATCTGAGTCTAAAGATCATATTTATGGATGCATCACTTTCAAGGGATGCTTGGTGGGAGGACCACCATGCTTTAGAGACATAAAAATTAGTTCATTAGTTTTGATAACTATCTCTAACTCTCATTTTGTTTACATGCTTTATTATTGATGTTTTTAGTATATTTGATGTTCATTATGTTAAATGCAATGTTATTAGATATGTGATATACATAAACAGTCTTTGAGATACACCCATATTCTTAGGAACTTATATTTTTGTGTTCTCACTATACTTAAGATATTGCATATATCCTAGTTTTATAATATGCGCATTTAACCTAATGATCATATTCGTATATGCTTTTGTACTTCATACTTTGATTACTTGTTTAGATGTAATTTTTATTAAAACTTGTGTTTATGCTTGTACAACTAGTGAGCCACATTTAATTATCATATGTTTATGCTTTATTGCTCATTTATACTTATTACTTGTACTTGTACAACCTAATTTTGATGATTTGTGCATTTTAACTTGTATTCCCTATTTTTGCACATGTTTTCATAAAAATGTGTTTAGCCTCATGTATATGTCAAATTAATTTATAACTAATAGATATACATGTATATCCTAAGAGTCACTTGCCTTCATGTAATATTCTTTTGTGGACTTGTTTATGTTTGGGATAAGTATGGATTCTTTAGTTTAGACAAAACATACATATACCTTGAAGTTGTTTAGTTTTGATGAAAATTAAATTTTTCATAGTTTCTTGTTTATGGGAAAAAGCTTTCACTTATTGAGCTTAATTGCCTTATTTTCATATATATGTTTTGTTGGTATTATTTTTTTGTTTTCACCCTTTTTTGAGGAGTGACAAAAAGGAGAAGAAAGATTTAGGTTTATATTGTAAATCACCTAGAGGGGGGGGGGGTGAATAGGTGATAATACTAATCTAGAAACTAAATGCGCTAAATGCGGAAGTTTAAATAAATTTGCACAAACACTTAATACAACACACAAGTGTAGCCGATTTCCCCGTGAAGGGCTCTGGACTAACTCCTCTTGATTCCCCTAGATATGGGTTGAGGTGCAATATGAAGCTCTTGTGGTTAAGTACAAGTGAGGCACACACAAACAACCAAGCATATAAGATGAATAGGCAATATGAATATATGCAATGCAACACAAGCAATAAATGATATGAAGATATGAATGATGCTTTGCACAAAATAAAGAGAGAGAGAGTTAGGAGACAATGGATCAAACGCTAACAACAAGATATGTTTCGAGGTTCGAGCCCCTAGCTCTACATCCCCGCCTTCACCACCGTGAAGGATTTCCAATCCACTATCTCCCACGAGGAAACCTCCACCGAGGAGGATTTGTTACAACAAAGGGAGTACCGAACTCCTCTCTCAAACACCGCCTCACAACCGAGGGGTAGGCCCGTAACCAAACAACAACCAACAAACACCTCTACCGAAGAGGGTTACAACCAATCTCCACCTCTCACTAGAGGGAGCAAACCACAATCTCCACCTCTACCAAAGAGGGAGCAAACACCAACCCAATATAACAACCTCTACCAAAGAGGGAGCAACTCAAGAAATCAAGGGTTTACAATAAGTGGTATGTCTCAACCACAAACCTCTTTCCTTTTTTCACAAAATAATGATCCTAATAGAATATGATAGATGATAAGCTCAGTGTGGAAAACAAGTGTTTTGATCAAAGAAAAACTCTTGGGAAAATACCAAATAGATATTGAAATGAAGAACAATAAACCAATTTCCCAAAACCTATTTTCTTTGAAAATAACAAAACACTTAAAATAAATAAGATGAATCTTTTTGCTCTTTAAACTCTTTGAAAACTTGTTTTTAAAACCAGAGAGTAGGGAAAAATTTGCTCAAAAAACCTTGGCCAAAACCCTCAAGAAATGGGGTTTATATAGGCCAAAACGAAAACTAGCCGTTAGGCTGATCTGGCAGCCTGACAGGCCTAGCGGTCGGCCGGCCGGCCGACCGCCAACGGTCAGAAAAGTGACCGTTGGGGCAACCCGACCGACCGCACGGCCGACCGCCCAGATACAGAGAGCAGACTCTCTGATCCGGTCGGCCGCCCGGCCGACCGCCCAGATACAGAGAGCAAAGCTCTCTGGTCCGGTCGGCCGCCCGGCCGACCGTCCCTGTGTCTGCCAAACGTGCATAAGCCTGTGCACGTCGGTCGACTGCAAGGGTCGAACGGCCTTGGTGCGGTCGACCCGTTCGGTCGGCCGACCTGGCCTGTCAGTCACAAATCTAGGACAGAAACACATGTTAAAAATATTTCTAAAAATTCTTTTATCTCTTGTAAAAATACCCAAAATAGTTTTATCTTTTTGCATTGATATGTAAACTTGTGATAAATATTTTAGCTCAAATATCAAGCATATGAAACTATTTTTGTGTCTTAACATTTTTACCAAAAACCAAAACTTGTATTTTTATCAAATTTTGATTTTTCTATACATGAATAGGATAGTCAAAATAAGTTTGTATAAGTCATGTAAGCATGTATGTATGTAGAGCACATCTAATATACATAATAGCAAAGTAAACTTGTTTTGATCAATCTATTCATGAAAACCAAATTCAAAACATAAAACTTGTGTGTGTTGCACTTGAGCATATCAACTATACTAAGCTTTACAAATGGATCTAAAACACACTAAACTAAACTAGGATACCTAAGTCTTCTTGACGATCTTCAATCTTCAAGCCGACTCGATCCCAAACGTGATCCACCGAGTGCAAAGGTATGATCTGATGCTCGGGCACGGGAATCACCAAGTGAAGGCTTCCAAACTTCTCTTTTTGAAGCAATCACCAACTAATATCTTGATTAATGATCTGAAACTAAAATCACAAGATTATTAGTAAACATAACTACATGAGTTAATCATCATCAAAACTAGAGAGGAAGGCCTCCGGGCCAACAATCTCCCCTTTTTGATGATGACAAAACTCATGGAGTTATATATGCATGGATTAAAGTTAAGCTTCAAAGAAGCTCCCCCTTAACTCATGCATAAACAAGTAAACATAAATAATATGCAATAAAGGCTCTTAACAATAAAAAGGTTCTAGATACCAATGAAATGTTCAAAAACAAAACATGCTCTAGCTACCAATTAAAATTAAACTAAATTAAACTTAATATATGCAAAACATAAATATGCATATATAAAACACTCAAAATCTTTCTCCCCCTTTTTGTCAATCATCAACAAAGGGGAAAAAAATCAAAACAAAATGAAATCTTCTCCCCCTTTTTAATACAAAGAAACAATCATCAATAAGGGGTAAAAGCAAAACCAAATCAATAAATTTTCTCCCCCTTTTTGTTTGAAACAACGAATCAATAAAGGGTTAATAAAAATATGTTCTCCCCCTTTTTGTCTAAAACAAAAACAAAAACCAAATAGGGGTGACAATTAATAAAGGTACCAATTTGAAAATATGTCAAAGTAGCATTTTGATACCAATTGAAAGTAAACATAGATCAATCAATAAATGATATATGCGATATACATTCATGAGGAGGAAGATGTGAAGCTTCCCTACATAGATACATTACATGAAGGAGGGATGACAAGCCCTAATTCACATAACATATACTATGCAATGCATAAGAGGAGATGTGAAGCTCCTCCTACACACGTGTACCACATAAAGAAGAGATTGTCAAGCTCTTCAATACAAGATACACTCAACATGAATCTATATGTAGAAGAGATGTTAAGCTCTCCTTGCATATAGGCAATACAAATCAAAACTTTTGTATTTTTATTTTTTTATTAAACAAAATTTGAGATACCAATTTTAAAACATTCAAATAAACATCTTGATATCAAAAGGAGTATTTTTCTTTTTAAGTATATGATATCAATTTAAAATTTTTATTTTCTATCATAAAGCAAGGGAGTAGAGATACAAATACCAATTGTAAATATGAAAATCAATTTTCTCCCCTTTATGAAATACCAACAAAAATAATGCGTAGGCTTGAAATAAGATACCAATTGACAATTGAATCAATTGAAACAAAGTTAAAACTCAAGTTTTAGCATAAACAAGATATATATATATATATATATATATAAAAAAATAATAGATACCAATTGAAATTGATATTCTTGGAATTGAAAGCATACATACATACAAACATATATGAGTATACAAGAAAGGTCAAAATTGATACCAATTGAAAGAATTCAATGATACCAATTAAACAACAATAACGATCAAGTGTATATATCTCATATTACCTAGCCTCCCAATCATGTTCAAGTTTAAAGTGATTTTCACTATAAGGCATACATGAGCATGATCTCCCATCCAACCACCCTTGGATGGTAGGGGTTTTCAAAAATAGATTTGAAAATAAGCTTTGTTTGAAAAACTCTACCAAATGAAGAATATCGCAACTAGTTATAAGAAAAGTTGTAAACTAGTACAAAATCCTTCAAGTAAGGAATAAAATAAAATTATTTTCATAAACATGAAATCCACATGATAGTCAACGCTCGAATTCAATTAAGCATAAATATGACTCATGAAAACAAACAGATGAGTAAACAATAAAAGTGAGTGTACAAATACAATGTGAAGATCATAATCATGAAAGATAGACAATAAGCTCAATATTCCTTGAAACAAGAAAACATGAAAATCATCAAAACTTATTTAATCTTCAAGGTATATGTATGCCTATACAAATTAAAGTATACATACATATCCAAAACACAACGAGTCCACAAAGATATATGCATGAAGGCACGTGGCTCAAAAGATGTATATGTATAACAATAATTTGGATAAAATAGACATATACATGAAGTTAAACAAAAACATATGGAAACATGAAAAACTAAATTTCCATTAAAATAAATTTCATTTCAAGGTATATGTATGATGATTGGTCGCTAATGTTGCATATTTAAATCATATGTCCATACTTATTATAGAATAAAAGCCTGCATTGTCCTAATTAATTGTTTGATTTATTTGCAGGCCCAATCTTTAAGGAGTTGAAGAGAAATGAGCCCGAAGCCCACCAAAATTCTGAATTAAATCAGAATTAATTTGCACCAAGTAAATCAGGGCAAAATCAAGAGGTGGAAAACCGGTTGAGAAGAATCCTCTCAGAATCGATCGGTTAAAGCCAAGAATCCAAGGCCATTTCGTCAGAATCCGGGACTCAAACTGACAAACCAACTCCAGATAAAGTCAGAAGGCCAAACCAGCGCGACCCACCAACAGGGTGTGGCCACCTGGCCACACCCTGGCCGTGGAAACGCGGCAAAAGCCGCGTTTCGCGGCATTGTTGGGGAGTTAGGGGGAGCGTTTGCTCCCCCGATCTCCCCGAGATCCTAGTTATTGGTTTTTTGGCCTATAAAAGGCCATTCTTTGTGCTGAAATGGGAGGACCATACAGATTAGGATTTAGCCTAGTTTTAATTCTTTGTAGTTTAGGTTTTTCTTTTGTTTTTTATGTAATTTGTATGTAGCTTAGGTTAGATGAAGATTCATGTAAGTAAGAGAGAGAGGCTAATGTTGAGAGTGACACCAATGTACCCTCCTCCTTTCTTCCATTGTCTCTGCAAGTAATAAAGGTAAAAGCTTCTTTTATGTTCGTATTTTGTTTTGCTTTCCTCTTCCTCTTTCTACTTTACCTTGGTTGTATTTGTTGAGTCTACAAGTGAATTCCAAAGCAAGTATAACTAAGCTACGTGAGAGCCAGCGATAGTTCATGAAGACGTTCTCCACTTCCAAGCTCCGCAACACTTCGTTCTTGATATGCTTGACGATATAATGTGCACGGGGACTGAGCTCGAGTTTATGATCTATGCGTTGAATGCCTCCGAAGCAAAAAGGGTAGAACTTGCAAAAGGTTTCAGGTAAGTCATCAATTAAACTAGGTAAGTATTCCTTCCTTTTCTTTCCTTTCTCTCATTTCTGTAAATTATATCACCACCTCTTCCAACTCTTTCTTCTCCACTCACTCCATTTGTGCAGCGTCGCTTTTATTGTTTTCTGGTTTTTTCACCTTCTTCATCTTTCACTTTCTTCTTAACTTTACTTATAACTTTCTTTTTCATTTTTATAACTTTAAAACAGAGAAGAACTCTCGTTTTGTGTTCATAAGATTTCAATAAAGAACGTAAACGCTTCTATCGGAAAAACCCTCCTTGTGGATCACGACCCGCATAGCCACTTGCTATAGCGGAAGAATTGAGCACTTGCACATCTTCTTTCTTAAGTTCTATAATTCCGTATTTTGTGTGCAGGTTTTGCCTCAATCAAATTTTGGCGCCGTTGCCGGGGAGGGTAACATGTTTTTTATTGAAATCTGAATTTTTTTTGAAAATTTTTAGAACTAAACGAATTTTCTTCTCTGTTGCAGGTTACAGGGCAATCAAAGCAGGAAATTAATATTGCAGTGACATACAAGTGACCTTGAGCCTCTGCTCTAGAAAGCAGAGACCAAGGGCCCTCTGAATTGCCGCGTTTCCACGGCAAAAGCCGCGGAACCGCGGCAATGAAGAGTTGACTACTAACAGCTTTTTGCAGGGCTGCTTAGTTTAAAAAATTCTAGTTTGCTGCAATTCTTTATTTCCTATATGCCATCACATAAGCCTGCTAATAATCAACAGTAAAACGTTTGTTGCAAAAGTTAAAAATGATTAGACGTTTGCATTTTAGGCACGCGTTTTTTCAATTCATTTATTTTTACTGTTGAAGAGTGCTGGAGCAAGGTACGTTCGTATTGCATGTAGAATATGATTCATCTCTTGGTTGATTTTTATTGCTTTGAGTGATTCCTATTTACATATCTTGTACACTTGCACAAAATTATTTTAAGGGCACTAACCCATAACAAGATAAGGTGGGATTTAATCACCCTTCCTTAGCCCAAAAATCACATTCCAAGCACTCACTAACCCAAGCCTAACTAAAATTGAGTAGACGTTGGCCCTTGGGACATCTCGGACTCAATTAGGAGATTATCCTAAGGGGAAAAATGTTGGAATCTGACTCCTGCAAAATCAGTGTCTAGGAAAGGGATTGAGGGCCGAAAGCCCGAAGGTTGGTGGTTATTTAATTAAGGAACGTCTTTGACGGAAAACCTCCCGCCAACCTTACCCTGACCTGGCTGATTAGCTTGTGGTCAAAGTCTACATTAGACCTCCCGTGGACAGTCTAATCAGTTAGGAGTCGTCTAGGTCATAGGTCTACCCTAACCTAGTTAGAATTTTTTTCTTTTATTTGTTTGCTTATTTGTTTGTTTTTTGTTTGTATTCTATTGTGTGATATGGACTATAATAATAATTTTTCAACTACAATAATAATCCATATTACACACCGACTTCATTTTCGGATATTACCAACCCGGCATATCATAACTTTGACCAACCTAGTGTGCCGGATTGGTCTTATCCGAATGAATATAACCCATGCCCCCCATCGTATGACTATAATTTTCAGAATGATTTCAACTCTTCACAGAGTCAGTGGGGATTCACCTCCCCCGAGCATAATTTTCAACCACCTTGTCCTCCTTCTCCACCTAGTCCACAATATTTTCAAGATTCATACTCAGTTCCACCCGTCCAAAATAGGAAACCATCAATTTTGGAAATGAGTATGCGTGAGTCCAAACACAAATCCCAAAATCTAATGGACTCACAATTTCACTACCACTTCCAAGACAATTCTTCATCTTTTCATCAAAACAATGAACATATCACCTATGAAGAGATGCTTGAATCCATGACTCAGCTCAAAACGCTCGTAATAGTGATATAGATATGATGGTCGAATCTCTACGTTCTCACCGTTGGACTAGTTCTGATGTCACTACCCATTCTGTTAGAGCTGAAGAGTCAGGTTATTTTGAAAATCAAGATTCTATTTCAGAACAACCATTTGAACTTGCCCAAACTCCAAATTTTGAAAAAGATATTGACAGTTTGGCAAGTTACTCCTTTTCTGAAATAGAACTTGATGATGATTATGATCCTGAACCCCAAATTAGTGATTCAATTCTTCTTCCTGATTCAATAATGACTCTGGTATCTTCACCTGACTTCAATCTTTTCCCGGAGTCAACATTGGATCCTGTACCAATTCATAATAAAATTGAATCACCCATCTTTGAGGATCATATTGAACTTGACCAATTATACACTTTTGAAGATCCTATTGACAAATTGGCAAGTTCTCATTTTTATGATATTGAACTCAATGAGATATGTGACCTAGATTCTCAAATCTGTGATCCAGTTTAACTTTCTGAATCAATATTGACTCCTGTTTTATTACCAACCTTGAATAATATTCTAGAGTCAGTTTTGATTCCATCACCTATCATCCCTGAACTGGAATCACCCATATTAGGTCACATTCCATTGTTGGAAAACACATGTGGACTTGAGTTTCAACTTCTTGACTTGGACCCAATTTCTGAACCTATTTCGACTCTTGAATCTTTACTTGATTTAAGTCACCTTCCTGAGTCGGTATTAGTTCCTATCCTTCCTGAGTTCAAGTCAATCATTCTATCATTTCATACTTCTTTCTGGGACGAGGTGGTTGACAAATTTGACTCCAAAATTAGTTATGGAATATGGAAATTAGATGGGGTTAATTTTTAATAAAAATTCTTCATGGATTTATCTTTTTAATGGGTTATATTAAAATATTTCTGGTGGGTTCCTCCGAGACCAAGAAAAGTTGATTGGGCCACGTTTCGTGGACCAATCAGACCACCACCGGAACCACCACCTTAAGGTAACCTTTTCCTTCCCTTTCTTCTTTTTCATACACCTATGCATTAATTCATACATTGAGGACAATGCATGAGATAGGTGTGGGGGAGGGTCTAACATAACTTTTCTTTTGTTAAAAAAAGTAACATTTTTCTTTACTTTTAAAAACTTTTTGAAAAATAGAAACAATATTTTGACTTATTTTTGTAAGAAATTAAGTTAATTTTAAGGAATAGGAAAATCCAAATTAGGATTTCTTATACTTGGTCAAAATAAGATTATTTGTTTGATTTTTAGAGTTAGGAAGATAATTTGTCAAAGTAATTTGGTCTTGATCTTTACCTTGATGAAATATGCACACTTCATACACTTACACACTTAGGGTTCAAAAACAAAGATTCTTATGCCTTATTAAAAAAAAAAGTCTAATTGTTGATTAGCTAGGTGCTTTGGCCTAAGCAAGCCTTAGTATTTATGCGAAAGATGATTAGATAAGTTATAAAAAAATATATATATACAAACAAATCTAATTATTGACTAGCTAGGTGCTTTGGCCTAAGCAAGCCTTAGTATTTATGCGAAAGATGATTAGATAAGTTTGAAAAGAAAAATCCTCTGATTAAGCTGGGTATTTGTGCCTAATAAAGCATAAGTATTCACGCCTAAAAGAGGTTCATATAATAAAATCCTTAGTTTTGTGGCCTTGTTTGCTCGAGTCCTTAAGTCCTTGGGGGTGTTTTCTCACCTGGTGCCCTAAAACCGTTTGGTTTGGGAGTCATCGATTAAAGGCTCGTTACATGGGAAGATTAGAAAGCTTAATAGAACTAAGGAATAATACCACAAAAAAAAGTATATATAAATAAATAAGGCATAAGAGTTAGAGTTAATGAACCCTTAGTCAAAATTTTCGCATTCACAAGGTGCATATGACTTACAGTAAAGTAATAGACTAGATGAGAAGTACAATTTGACTCCTTACTTTGATTGATAACAAATTTTGAATAGAGACTAAGTTTAGGAATGAAAAATTCGGTTTTCCTATAACTTATAGATTGCTTAAATCTTACAATTATATTTCAAATATTTTTCTCTTTCAAAATGCTTTTCGAAAATACTAACTCTTTATTTCTCTTTCTTTATGGATTTTATGGGTGTAATCCGCTGAAAACCCTACGAGACAAAACTTGTCATCTAGGGGAAACCTAGAGGTTTAACGGCTTGTTGCACATGCTCAGTGCAATCGCGTGACCTGCGAAAGTGGTCTAATAATCCTTAGTATAGTTTAGTTGTTTTGCTCGAGGACGAGCAAAAGATTGGTATGGGGGTGTGATTGGTCGCTAATGTTGCATATTTAATATCATATGTCCATACTTATTATAGAATAAAAGCCTGCATTGTCCTAATTAATTGTTTGATTTATTTGCAGGCCCAATCTTTAAGGAGTTGAAGAGAAATGAGCCCAAAGCCCACCAAAATTCTGAATTAAATCAGAATTAATTCGCACCAAGTAAATCAGGGCAAAATCAAGAGGTGGAAAACCGGTTGAGAAGAATCCTCTCAGAATCGATCGGTTAAAGACAAGAATCCAAGGCCATTTCGTCAGAATCTGGGACTCAAACTGACAAACCAACTCCAGATAAAGTCAGAAGGCTAAACCAGCGCGACCCACCAACAGGGGTGGTGGCCACACCTGGCCGCACATGCCGCGTTTTCGCGGCATTGTTGGGGAGTTAGGGGTGTGTTTGCTCCCCCGATCTCCCGGGATCTGGTTGTTGGGTTTTTGGCCTATAAAAGGCCATTCTTTGTGCTGAAATGGGAGGACCATGCAGATTAGGATTTAGTCTAGTTTTAATTCTTTGTAGTTTAGGTTTTTCTTTTCTTTTTTATGTAATTTGTATGTAGCTTAGGTTAGATGAAGATTCATGCAAGTAAGAGAGAGAGCTAATGTTGAGAGTGACACCGATGTACCCTCCTCCTTTCTTCCATTGTCTCTGCAAGTAATAAAGGTAAAAGCTTCTTTTTATGTTCGTATTTTGTTTTGCTTTCCTTTCCTCTTTCTACTTTACCTTGGTTGTATTTGTTGAGTCTACAAGTGAATTTCAAAGCAAGTATAACTAAGCTACGTGAGAGCCAGCGATAATTCATGAAGACGTTCTCCACTTTCAATCTCCGCATCACTTCGTTCTTGATATGCTTGACGATATAATGTGCACGGGGACTGAGCTCGAGTTTATGATCTATGCATTGAACGCCTCTGAAGCAAAAAGGTAGAACTTGCAAAAGGTTTCCAGGTAAGTCATCAATTAAACTAGGTAAGTATTCCTTCCTTTTCTTTCCTTTCTCTCATTTCTGTAAATTATATCACCACCTCTTCCAACTCTTTCTTCTCCACTCACTCCATTTGTACATAGTCGCTTTTATTGTTTTCTGGTTTTTTCACCTTCTTCATCTTTTACTTTCTTCTTAACTTTACTTATAACTTTCTTTTTCATTTTTATAACTTTAAAACAGAGAAAAACTCTCGTTTTGTGTTCATAAGATTTCAATAAAGAACGTAAACGCTTCTATCGCAAAACCCTCCTTGTGGATCACGACCCGCATAGCCACTTGCTATAGCGGAAGAATTGAGCACTTGCACTTCTTCTTTCTTAAGTTCTATAATTCCGTATTTTGTGTGCAGGTTTTGCCTCAGTCATATGATTTGTCAACACAAAAAATATACATACATATCCCTAAACACAATTTGAGTCCATATTTATAGATTTGCATGAAAGGCAAATGACTCAAGGGGTATACATGTATATCTTAAAGTTTGGCAAAATAGACATATACATGAAATGAAAACACATGATCATAAAACAAATTCAAAAATGGGAATACAAGTTTAAAATGCATGAATCATCAAAACTAGACTATACTAGCACATCTAATGGGTTCAAATAAGCATTCAAGCACAAACATATATAGATTTATTTGTGACCCACTATATGTACAAGTATTAATCCTAGTCTTAATGAAAACTAACATCTAAACAAATATTCAAATCATGAAGCATCAACACAAAATGTAAACCAATCATGATAAACATGATAAATTTTTAAACATGATTATTAAGAAAATTCACATATTATTAAACCTATGATAAACATGATAGCTAAACAAATGGTGAGAACACAAAAATAATGGTCCATATTAAACATGGGTGTCTCAATGGGCTATACATGTATGTCAAGGATCTAATAAGCATGGCATTGACATAATAATCAATAAACAATGAAACATGCTATAAATAATGAAAAGCATGTAAAAAAAACGGGAGTAAAGGATTGTCACCAAAACCGAAGAAGCAACTCTCCTTGTCTCCAAAACATGGTGGTCATCTCCACCAAACTTCCCTTGAAAGTGATGCATCCAATTGATTTCATGAAGCTCGGAACGCATCCACTCCAAGGTACCGCTACTCTCACGTCATACGAGAGCCCACTCCTACATCATAAACAAGAGGGGTGGTCTTTGGTACCCATATCTTATTGGGTCCATGGGGGTTAGTCCCTTCTTAACCCAAACAAACTTATTTGCTAAATTTGAAACATGTAATCTATCATAACAAAATTTAGCAAGGTGGCCCTTACGTCACAATGTGTACAAGTGTACACATGAGCATACATGTGATGGGTGTGTCCGTGAGGAGCATGTGTATGCCGTGGAGGGTGTGCATGAAAAGATGGAACTTGTTTCTTTCGAAACAAAGATTCCAAACGTGTGTGGCTCTTGGCACACTGGCTCAAAGTGGAGCCCAAACAAACAACCTTCTTCTTAAGCATGGAAATATCATTATCAATCAAAGAAGAAGTGTGGCATGCAATAGGTGAAGTGTGTGATACTACCCTAGCATGGCAAACATGACATCAATCTTATTTTATAAAACTTCATTTTTCTTTAAACAAATATTTAAATCATTTGAAATAGAAATTATTTTATTTTCAAAGTAACATTCTCCTTTAAAACAAAATCAATTTTTGAAGACAAGTTTTCATTTTTCTTCAAAATATTTCCACAATCATTTTATTTTTCAACAAATCATTTCTTTTAAAACAAGATTAAGTTGAGATCTAAGTGAGTACAATCACTAGAAACCCCTTCCTTCTCTTGCAAAACAATCTCAATTTTAGATGACAAAATTTTCTTTTCTTCTTTTGAAACAAGATTCTCATTTCTCAATATTTTGTATGTAGAAATCAAATTTTCACAATTTCAAGCAAGTTCATCATTCATAACTTGTGCCTCTAGACATTCATTGCAATATGAATTAGAACTAGCATCTAGTTGAGTGTCCGAGTGTACCTCAAGGGAGTCATTCCCTTGGACCATGAAGCAAAGTTCTTCGGACTCATCTCTTCTAGATCTTCTCTTCTTTTCGATAATCTTTGGTAGCTCGGGAGAAGTCAAAATACTCTAAACTGTAAAAGCTGAATCATAGTGAGCAAACACATGTAAATAATCTTTATGAAGTGATGCTCTAAGTGCTTCTAGGGCTATTGCATTGGCCTCTATATGCTTGCTATCACTAAGGAAGGATTCCTTGGTAATGGCAAGGTGAACTTTATATCCTAGGGCTTTTAAATGACAACTCATCATAACCTTCCAAATCTCAAGTCTAGAAATGTCAAACATAGGAGGGCTATCCATGAGTGCAAACTATATGTGTGCAAGCAAACAAAAGTGCAAATGCAAATGGTAGATTAGCAAAACAAGGATCTCACTCCTAGGATGTTAAGCCTAAGTATCAGGAGCGTAGGCTCTGATACCAATTGTAAATCACCTATAGGGGGGGTGAATAGGTGATAATGCTAATCTAGAAACTAAATGCGCTAAATGTGGAAGCTTAAAACAAATTTGCACAAACACTTAATACAACACACAAGTGTAGCCGAATTCCCCGTGAAGGGCTCTGGACTAACTCCTCTTGATTCCCCTAGATATGGGTTGAGGTGCTATATGAAGCTCTTGTGGTTAAGTACAAGTGAGGCACACATAAGCAACCAAGCATATAAGATGAATAGGCAATATGAATATATGCAAGGCAACACAAGCAATAAATGATATGAAGATATGAATGATGCTTTGAACAAAATAAAGAGAGAGAGAGTTAGGAGACAATGGATCAAACGCTAACAATAAGATATGTTTCGAGGTTCGAGCCCTAGCTCTACATCCCCGCCTTCACCACCGTGAAGGATTTCCAATCCACTATCTCCCACCGAGGGGACCTCCACCGAGGAGGATTTGTTACAACAAAGGGAGTACCAAACTCCTCTCTCAAACACCGCCTCACAACCGAGGGGTAGGCCCGTAGCCAAACAACAACCAACAAACACCTCTACCGAAGAGGGTTACAACCAATCTCCACCTCTCACTAGAGGGAGCAAACCACAATCTCCACCTCTAACAAAGAGGGAGCAAACACCAACCCAATATAACAACCTCAACCTCTACCAAAGAGGGAGAACCTCATGAAATAAAGGGTTTACAATAAGTGGTATGTCTCAACCACAAACCTCTTTCCTTTTTCCACAAAACAATGATCCTAATAGAATAGGATAGATGATAAGCTCAAGTGTGGAAAACAAGTGTTTTGATCAAAGAAAAACTCTTGGGAAAATACCAAATAGATATTGAAATGAAGAACAATAAACCAATTTCCCAAAACCTATTTTCTTTGAAAATAACAAAACACTTAAAACAAATAAGATGAATCTTTTTGCTCTTTAAACTCTTTTGAAAACTTGTTTTTAAAACCAGAGAGTAGGGGAAAATTTGCTCAAAAAATCTTGGCCAAAACCCTCAAGAAATGGGGTTTATATAGACCAAAACAAAACTAGCCGTTAGGCTGATCTGGCAGCCTGACAGGCCTAGCGGTCGGCCGGCTGGCCGACCGCCAACGGTCAGAAAAGTGACCGTTGGGGCAACCCGGTCGACCGCACGGCTGACCGCCCAGATACAGAGAGCAGACTCTCTGATCCGGTCGGCCGCCCGGCCGACCACCCAGATACAGAGAGCAAAGCTCTTTGGTCCGCTCGGCCACCCGGCCGACCGTCCCTGTGTCTGCCAAACATGCACAAGCCTGTGCACGTCGGTCGACTGCAAGGGTCGACCGGCCTTTGGTGCGGTCGGCCGACCTGGCCTGTCAGTCACAAATCTGGGATAGAAACACATGTTAAAAATATTTCTAAAAATTCTTTTATCTCTTGTAAAAATACCCAAAAATAGTTTTATCTTTTTGCATTGATATATAAACATGTGATAAATATTTTAGCTTAAATATCAAGCATATGAAATTATTTTTGTGTCTTAATATTTTTACCAAAAACCAAAACTTGTATTTTTATCAAACTTTGATTTTTCTATACATGAATAGGATAGTCAAAATAAGTTTATATAAGTCATGTAAGCATGTATGTATATAGAGCACATCTAATATACATAAAAGCAAAGTAAACTTGTTTTGATCAATCTATTCATGAAAACCAAATTCAAAACATAAAATTTGTGTGTGTTGCACTTGAGCATATCAACTATACTAAGCTTTACAAATGGATCTAAAACACACTAAACTAAACTAGGATACCTAAGTCTTCTTGACGATCTTCAATCTTCAAGCCGACTCGATCCCAAATGTGATCCACCGAGTGCAAAGGTATGATCTTGATGCTCGGGCACGAGAATCACCAAGTGAAGGCTTCCAAACTCCTTTTGAAGCAATCACCAACTAATATCTTGATTAATGATCTGAAACTAAAATCACAAGATTATTAGTAAACATAACTATATGAGTTAATCATCATCAAAACTAGAGAGGAAGGCCTCCGGGCCAATATATATATGCATGTTTCATTAAGTGTTTATGCATATCTTTTACTCGTCCTTTATCTTTTACTCATTCTTTATCTTTTACTCCTTTATTTTGATTGGAGCTCAGGCAACTTGATTTGAATTTCTTATCTCATTTATCTCTGAATTAGGATAGAATTATCTCTGAATTACTTGGCATTGATGGGCTCTTAGGCTTCTCTTAAACCTTTGGGCCTCTTTAATCACCTTTTCTTTTCTTTCTTGAATTTATAGAGGCCTATACAGTACTAAGCAAAAATATCATTATATAGCAATGTTTAATAAAAAAATAAATATCAAAATATGACTAAAATATGCACATTTGATGAACAATCATACCCCTACACCTATATTTTACTCGTCCTCGAGTAAAAAAAAAAATTAATCTAATCTAACACATTTTCATAGGAATCATAATTGCACTTAACACGTGGAACAAGCCGTTAAACCTCTACATTTTTCCTAGAGGACGAGTTTTGTCTCGTGAGAGTTCTCAGTGAATTACACCCATAAAATCTATAAAGAAAGAATAATAAGGTTTTAGTGTTTTCAAAATTCATTTTGAAAGCAAAAAATATTTGAAAGATTTTTGCAAAATCCAGTTAATCTATATGTCTTATGATGACATTAATTATTCATTTCTAAACTTAATCTCTATACAAAAACTTGTTAGCAATTCAGATTGGATTAAAATTGTATTTCTTACTTAGTCTATTATTTTACCCTAATTCATATGCATCTTCATGACCGTGAATTTTTTTAACTCGGGATTCTTCAACTCTAACTCTTATGCCTTATAATATTTTCTTTGAAAGAAGTTCGAAGTATTACTACTTTTGTTACCCTTTAAGCACATTTTTTGAAATATGTATAGCTCATCTAAATGCCTTTTGTGTAAGCATCAAGGCTTCTTGAGACTCTGGTACCTAACTAATTAATTATCAGATGTGCTAATAGATATATTATATTTATATATAATTTTTTCTCAAACTTACCAATTACCTTTCGCGTAAATACCATGGCTTTCTTAGGCCAAAGCACCTAGCTAATCAATAACTAGATTTGTTTATTTTTCATATATATATATATATATTTGAGCTGGGCTACTTTCGGAAGTATCAAGAATGTCAATACTCCCGCTTTGATTTGGTTAATACTCTACCCATATGCAAGATCCAAACCATTGGATGTGATCTACTAAGTATAAACTAGTTAGGAATAAAATTTCATAGGTTTTTATGATCATTTACGTGTTGATCAAAGTGACTAAAATATCGACATTTTTGAGAGACCTAAAACTGCTTAAATTTAAGACCACTTTGATGAACGGGTAAATGATAACGAAAATCTGCGAAATTTTATTCCTTACTAGTTTATAGTAAGTAGATAACATATAATTGTTTGGATCTTACATATGGGTGGTGTATCAACAAATCAAAGTGGGAGTATCGACATTCTTGATACTTTCGAAAGTAGCCCAGCTCAACTCTCTCCCTCTCATATATATATTTCTGAGGCACAAGGGTCTTTGTTTTGAATTTTAAGTGTGTAAGTGTATAAAATACGTATATTTCATTAAATAAAAATCAAGATTAAATTACTTTTTTAATTTTTCATCCTAATCCTTAAAATCAAACAAATAATCTTATTTTGACAAAATATTAAGAAATCCAAATTATGATTTTTCTATTCCTTAAAATTAACTTAATCACTTAAAAAAATAAATCAAAATATTATTTTCTTTTTGAAAGTTTTTTTAAAATAAAAAAATTGTTTGTAAATGCACCTATGTTTGTATGTTAGATGTTACATTTTAGACCTTTGATTAGTCTACAATTCTGTATTATTATATTGCATTCCCTACCGATTTATGAATAAAATATCATTTCTACTTGCGTTTTGTTCTACTTTGCAGATAAATCAAGAGTTCAATGGCCAAAGGGTAGTAAGAGCTTAATTAAACCAATTTTCGGGTAATTAAACCGCAATTCTTGAAGGCCAAGTAAGGGATCTTCTAGAAGATACATCGAACCTAGACCCTTGCGCACGCCAGACGAATATACGGATGAAAATACCGAAAACGGAGTATACCAAGAAGGTCCTATAGGCGAGGGGAACCACTCGCCAAAAACCAGGAACCTAAGTCCCTGGTATTACCGTGGAAACGCAACAATAGTCGCGTTTCTACGGCAGTTTGGTGGGGCCACGTGTCGATCTTCGACGCGTGGCCCCGTCTCGTCTTTTAGAATCCCTTTTTCGCCTACAAAAAAGCCCTACAGAGGCCAGAACGCAGGCAGTTTTTGATTTTAGGTTAGATTTTCTATCTTTAGTGTACTGTAGCGTAGGTGTTCTTCTTTTCTTTTCTTTTGTATTTTTATTTCATTTTTAGATCTTGTAGTAGGGCTGAGAGATTCAGAGAGAGATAGCGGGGGATTGATGTAATAGATGGTGACAATCTATGTAAAGGTGCCTCCTTTTTTCTTCATTGAAATCTTCTCCATCTTCTACATAATGCTTCTCATGGCAATCTAACTACTAACTACTAACCATCTAACCACCTACTTGATAATCCACATGAATCTAGTAGCCTCTACAAAGGCCCTGCTTTTGCAAGAGCCATTGATGGCTAATGATGATAGATTCTAACATTCTAATATTTATAACACCTAACCCACTAACTTGCTAACTTATAAATACTAACTTTATTTCATGCTCACCTCTAATCGGTTTTGATGATTTAATAGTAGCTTGCAACTTGTTATGTGGTATGGATGTGTCGTTTGAATGTAGAAGAACAATCTTATGGGCCATGCCCTGTATCATCTCTTGTAGCCAAGGACTAGTGATGGCCAAGGATCCATGTGAAGCAACTATCAGTAAGAGTTAGCATGGTTAGTGGACCAATTGGTAGTTAGTAGCCATGAGTTTTATTTTACTTTGTTTTAAAAATCATTTTCAAAACCTTTTTTTATCATTTTCCTATCAATGTCTTCACCGCTTTCTTAGTTCGTCTTTGTTTCATTTTCTTCACCACCACTTCTCTTTTATTTTCACATTGCCGCTTTCATCGTATTCTCCACCTATCACTTTCTGAATTTCTTTTCTTTTATCTTTTTCTCATTCTTTAAACAAAGAAGACTTGTTAACAACTTACGTGAATAAGAACTGTTAATGCTTCTATCGCCTCCCGTCCTTGTGGATTCGACTCTTTGAGCCAATGCTATAATGGAAGTATCGAGAAAACATTAGCACATATATATTTTTATTGATTTCATAAAATACACATTTTCAAGTGCTAGTTCCGTCTTTGATCAAATTTTTGGCGCCGTTGCCGGGGACGGGAATGGTTTTATTTTCACGTTTTTGTTAACATTATCTTCTCTATTTTGATGTGTAGGTTAATTGTTGCAGAAATTGAACATTGCAGAACTCTCCTTTTGCTTGCCTTTCCCTGCTCTAAAAAGCAGAAATCTTGCTTCCAAAATTTTGACGCGAAAATCAAAGTAAAGTCGCAAAAATGTGGCACATTTGTGGCATTTGTATTGTCTTTTGTAGGGACTTTGTAAGTTGCATATATTGTTGTATTGTTGCTGCTATTTTTCTACTTTGATTAGCTACACACTATAATAAATTAAAGAACTAAAATACAGTATTTGGACGCTTTTAAAATGGTTTAGACATTTGCATTTAAGCACGTGTCAATTAATTCTAATATACTGTATTTTGTTCTATTGTTGTGATCTGAATTGAGGTGTACATATGGTAATGCATATAGTATAGGACAAACACGTGGGTGATTTATCGCTTTATATTATATTCTTGTCTATATTGCACACTTACACGAATTGAACTAAGGGCAAAGTCCATACAAGATAGGGTGGGGATTTCATCACCATTTCTTAGCCCAAAAATCACCTCCCCACTCATACAACCCAAGCCCTAATAAAATTGATAGATGTTGGCCCTAGGGACATCTCGGACTCATTAAGAGATTGACTGAGGGTGGAACTTGTTTTAAATCTTACTCTTGTGAAATCAGTGTATAGGGTTGGGGATTAAGAGGTTACGCCTTGAAGATACTGTGGTTTGGCGTAATTAAGGCCTGTTACTTACGCACGGATACCTCTCACCGTATTTTACCCCTACCTAGCCGATTAGCTTGTGGTCGGATTCAAGCGACAACCTCCCCCAGGAAATCAACCAGTTAGGAGTCGTCTAGGTCTAGGTAAACCCTAATTTAAGCTTGGTTTTGATTTTTCTTTTCTTTTTGTTTGTTGTTTGCCTTTTCTTTTTTGTTTGTAATTGTTTGTGAAATGGAATTCAACAATAACAATTCTTTCAATCCTAATATGAATCTATATTTCACACCGACCCCATTTGTTTTGGATAATTCCAACCGGTTTTTCACAATATGAACCTACCAAATACACCGCATTGACCTTATCTGAATCAATATAACTCATACCCCCAATCTTTTAACCATAATTTTCAAAATAATTTTCACTCTTCACAGAGTTAATGGGGATTCACCTCCCCCGAGTCAAATTTTCCTTCACCTTATCCACATTTTCACAATTTTCACAATCTCTATTCCCCAATTTTGCTTGTTATACTCTTTTTCTAGAACCACCAATTGAAAAAAAATCTGAGTTAGAAAAGAGTATAGAAGCCAACCTACAAGAGGCCAAGCGACAATTTCAAAAAATGATGGCCTCTCTAATTCCACAATAATTTCAAGAGTCAGTCCACCTCCTCATAATGAACAACAATCTGCCCTGGAAACGAGTAAGAAACTCTTGTATGAGTCCAAGCTTCAATCTCAAAACATGTTGAACTCACAATCTTCACTATCATTCTAAGACCAAGATTCTTATACTCCCTTTCTAGACCATCCACTTGAAGAAAAATCAAGTTTAGAAAAGAGTATAGATATTTTACAGGAGTCCGCGTTACAATTTCAAAAATCTTCTTCTCAGTCTATTGATAGGTTGGAAAAATAATTAAGTTAATTGGTCAGCATTTATAGGAATGAAAACTCTCTCTTATCAATCTTTGACTAATCTAAATAGCTCTAAGTCTATCAATTTGACCCATGACTCTTGTTGTTTTGAAAACCAAGATTCCTACACTCCTTTTCTAGAATAACCACTTGAAGATAGATTACATCTAGAAAAAAGTATAGGAATCTTGCAGGAGTCTGCACTACAATTTTAAAAATCTTCTACCCAGTCTATGAATAGGTTGGAAATACAATTGAGTCAGTTGGTTAGCATTTATAAGAATGAGAAAACTCTATCTTTTCAACCTTTAGCCAATCAGCTATCCCTAACTCTATTGATCTGACCCAGGACTCTTGTTATTCTAGAAACCAAGATTCAATTTCAGCATACCCATCTAAACTAAATCATACTTCAAATGTTGAAAATTTCATTGATATTTTGGCAAGTTATCTTTTTTCTGAAATTGAATTAGAGTATGAATATGATCCTGAACTTCAACTTGGCAATTCAATTTCACTTCCTGATTCAATATTGACGAGGTATTTTTACCTGAATTCAGACCTTTTCTCGAGTCACTATTGGATCCAGTGCCAGTCTATTGTGAAATTGAATCACCAATCTTTTATGATTATCATATTGAACTTGACCAATTTCATACTTTTGAAAGTCCCATTGATAAATTGGCAAGTTCTCATTTTTATGGAATTGAACTTAATGAGGAATGTGACTTTGATTCTCAAATTTGTGATCCAGTTCAACTTTCTAAATCAATATTGACTCCTGTTTTGTTACCCAATTTGAGCAACATTTAAGAGTTAGTTTTGATTCCCATGCTCATCATTCTTGAACTTGAATCACCAATCTTAGAAAAGTCACATTCTATCATGGGAAAATGAATATGGACTTGCATTTCAACTTCTTGATTTGGACCCACTTCCTGAACCAATCTCGACTCCTGAACCTTTACTTGACTTAAGTCTTTTTCCTGAGTCAGTATTAGATCATGTACTTCTGAGTCCAAATCAATCATTCCATTCTAGGACAAGGGTCTTGATAAATTTGACTCTGAAATTATTTTGAAAATTGAAATTTAGATGGGATAAAATTCTTAATAAAATCATTCATATATACATCATAATAATGGGTTGTATTTTAGAGATCTCTGGTGGGTTCCTCCGGACTCCACGTACATTGGATTAGACCGAATTTCGTGGACCAATCAGACCGTCACCGGAACCCCCACCTTTAGGTGATTTTTCCTTCCCTCTAGATTTATTTCATACAAACATACATCACGATGCATTGAGGACAATACATGAGATAAGTATGGGGGAGGGTTTACTAACATAGAGTTTTTAGATTTTCTTTCTTTTACACTTCTGTTATACTTTCAGAAATCTTCCCTTTTGTATAGGATTTTTCTGTTTCTTTAAAATTTTTTTGAAATAAGAGACAACGTATTGATCTATTTTTAAAGAAAATTAAGCTGATCTTAGAAATTAAGAAAGCCTTAAATATGACATCTTAAACCTAGTCAAAATAATGGATCTTGTTTAAGATTATAGGCTAAGAAAGATAAATTGGAGAAGATAATTTTATCTTGATTTTTTTCCATAGATAGTATGCACTTCACACTTACACATTTTTGGAATGGAAACAAAAACCAAAAATGCCATAAAGCAAAAACAAAATTAAAAGAAAAATAATATGGTATAAATGAATAAAAATCACTTATTAAGCTGGATAATTATGCCTCAAGAAGCATGATTATTCATGCCTAACAGTGGTCAAAAGAAACAAATAATCCCCTTAGTTTGTGGCCTTGTTTATTCGAGTCCTTAAACCCGAGAGATGTTTTCTCATCTGGTGCCCTAAAACCGTCTGGTCTAGGAGTCATCGGTTAAAGGCTCACTACTAGGGTGAACTAGAAAGCCTAAGAAAACTAAAGGAAGAAAAAAGAAGAAAAAGAAAACTATATATATATAAATAAATGGCTTGATGGTTAGAGTTGAAATCCCAGAATTTTTCACTATCACAAAGTACATATTATCTAGGTTTTATGAAAGATAAAATATTCAATCCAATTTTGAATTCTTGCCTTAATTGAAGATAAGATCTTACATCGAGACTAAGTTTAAGGAAGAATAATTTTTGGTGGACTTATGATCTTAGGTTACTTATATTTTTGCAAAAATATTTCGTAAACTTGTCTCTCTTTCAAAATATATTTTTAAAATACTAACATTTGTCTTTTTTCTTTATAGATTTGTGGATGCAATCCACTGAAAACCCTCAGGAGACAAAACTCCTCCTCTAGGGGTACCTAGAGGTTTAACGGCTTATTGCACATACTCAGTGCAATCGCATCACCTACGAAAGTGGTGTAATCACATGTGTAGTATAGTTTTTCTTTTCTAGTTTTACTCAGGATGAGCAAACGATAAGTGTGGGGGTGTGATTATCTACAATTCTGCATTATTATATTGCATTCCCTACCGATTTATGAATAAAATATCATTTCTAATTACGTTTTGGTCTACTTTGCAGATAAATTAAGAGTCCAATGGCCAAAGAGCAATAAGAGCTTAATTAAACCCATTTTCGGGTAATTAAATCCGCAATTCTATGAGGCCAAGAAGGGATCTTCTAGAAGATACATCGAACCTAAACCCTTGCACATGTCAGACGAACATACGGAAGAAAATACCCAAAACGGAGTATACTAAGAAGATCCTAGAAATGATAGGAGCTACTCACTAAAAACCAAGGACCGTTTCTGCGGTTGTTTAGTGGGGCCACGTGTCGATCTTCAACGCGTGGCCCCGTCTCGTCTTCTAGAATCCCCTTTTGCCTATAAAAAGATCTGCAGAGGCTGAAACGCAGGCAGTTTTTTATTTAAGACTAGATTTTCTATCTTTAGTATAATGTAGTGTAGGTGTTCTTATTTTCTTTTCTTTTATATTTTATTTTGTTTTTATATCTTATAGTAAGGCTGAGAGATTCAGAGAGAGATAGAGAGGGATTGATGTAATAGATGATGATAATCTATATAAAGGTGCCTCTTTCTTCTCTATTGTAATTTTTTCCATCTTCTACATGATGGTTAGCTAATTTTTTTTTCTCATGGTAATCTAACTACTAACCACTAACCATCTAACCACTTACTTGATAATCCATATGAATCTAGCAGCCTCTACAAGGCCTTGCTCTTGCAAGCGCCATTGATAGCTCATGACGATGGATTCTAACATTCTAACATTTCTACACCTAACCCACTAACTTGCTAACTTGCAAATGCTAACTTTATTTCATGCTCACCTCTAACCAGTTTTGATGATTTAATAGTACCTTACAACTTGTTATGTGATGTGTTGTTTGAATGTAGAAGAACAATCTTATGGGCCATACTCTGTATCGTCTCTTGAAGCCAAGGACTAGTGATGGCCAAGGATCAATGTGAGGCAACTATCACTAAGAGGTTAGCATGGTTAGTGGAGCAATTGGTAATTAGTAGCCATGAGTTTTATTTTACTTTGTTTTAAAAATCATTTTCAAAACCTTTTTTATCATTTTCCTATCAATGTCTTCACCGCTTTCTTAGTTTGTCTTTGTTTCATTTTCTTCACCACCACTTCTCTTTTATTTTCACATCGCCGTTTTCATCGTATTCTCCACCTATTACTTTCTGAATTTCTTTTCTTTTATCTTTTTCTCATTCTTTAAACAAAGAAGACTTGTTAACAATCGACCTGAATAAGAACTGTTAATGCTTCTATCGCCTCCCGTCCCTGTGGATTCAACCCGTTGAGCCAATGCTATAACGGAAGTATCGAGGGAACATTAGCACACATACATTTTTATTAATTTCATAAAATACACATTTTCGAGTGCTAGTTCCATCTTCAATCAACGTTCTCCCATACCTATCTCAAGCATTATCCTCAGTGTGTCAATGCATGCATTATACATAAAATAAAGTGTAAAAAGAGGTGATGTTATATTACCAATACATTGGGTCAAGTAGACTCATGGCTGTTTCTTCCTCCGAAGCTGATTCTAAAAATAGTTTAAACATTGACCATTACCTTGAATTCATTATCATTCTTCGTGTCATATATTTCTATTAATCCACATGGAAACATAGGCCTAAGAACAAATGGTCCTGTCCACTGTGATTTCAACTTCCCTGGAAAAAGATGAAGGCTAAAATCGTAGAGTAAGACTTTTTGTCCGGGAACAAAAGTTTATCTCATGAAAAGTTTATCATGAAAAATCTTAACCCTATTCTTTGTCATCTTCGTATTTTTGTAAGCCTCGTTTTTCAACTCCTCAAGTGCGAAAATTTTAATTTTCAAAGCGCACCTGCTTTATCTAAATTAAAATTTAGTTGCTTAATAGCCTATAAGGCTCTATGCTCTAGCTCAACAGGAATATGGCAAGTCTTTTAAAGACTAACCTATATGGAGACATCTCTATAATCATTTTGAAAGCGATACTATAAGGCCATAAGGCATCTACCAATTTAGTAGACCAATCTTTTTGGTTTTGACTCACAGTTTTCTCTAAGATAAGTTTGATCCGTCTATTTGAGACTTCTACATGCCCACTAGTTTAAGAATAGTATGGTGTCGATAACTTATTAATTATGGCATACTTTCACATAAGAGCTTCAAACGTTCTATTGAAAAACGTGAGCCATTATCACTAATTATGACACTTGGAGTTCCGAAGCGTGAGATGATGTTTTCTTTCAAGAACTTGACAGCAACTTTGTTATTATTTGTCATGCTAGGAATGACTTTTACCTATTTGGATACATAATCCACAGCCACCAAAATGTATTGGTGCCCAAATGAACTAAGAAAGGGACCCATAAAGTTAATGCCCCATAAGTCAAAAAGTTCTATTTCTAGAATTGAGTTTAGGGGCATCATATTATGTCTCAAAATCCTACCCACAATTTGACATATAAAGCATGTCATGTAGAAATCAAAGGCATCTTTAAATAATGTGGGCCAATAGAACCCACTTTGTAGAACTTTTTCTGCAGTCTTACGGGGACCAAAGTATCCACCGCATGCAAGCTCGTGATAAAATGAAAGGACATTTCTAACTTCCTCATCGGCGATACATCTCCTAATGATTTGGTCAGAACAGTATCTGAAGAGATACTGTTCCTCTCAAAAGAAATATCAGGCTTACGACAAGAATTGGTATACTTCTTTTTTTGACTAATAAGATGGGGTTTGATTTATGACTAAGTAATTTAATATATCGGCAAATCATGATTCCCTAAAGGTATCTAAGAGTTATTCATCAGAAAAGTCATCATTAATTGGTAATTCGTTGGACAGAGCGTTTGGAATACGTGAGAGGTGATTGACTATCAAATTTTCTATGCCCTTCTCATCTCAAATTTCGAGATTAAATTCTTGAATGAGATTTTTTTCCATTGAAAATTCAATAAGAGAAAACTTACAAAAAATTGTGAAGAGAAAATTACAAGTAATTAAAAGAGAAATTACAAATATCTCTTCTGACATTCTGGGGAAGTGTACTGGTGGGAGTCTGATCAACGCGCAACCAGTTTGTCTCGTTGATGATGCGAGTGATTGATCTTTAAATGCTACTGCTTGAGAATTCTTTCTCACTTGGTTCTGGATATTCCTTGAGAGAGAAAGATCTTAGTGTATTAGCACCCTAAATTTATCCTTGTAGAATTAGAGAAGTGATTCTCTGAATTTTGAAAGTGAATAGTAGATCTCTTGTTGGCTTAAGTTTTGAAGCCACTAAAGAAGTTTATGCTCTTCAAAAAGCCTCTTGGACTTGAATTTCTTAAAGACCCCGAGCCTAACCTATTAGTGGGCTATTTATAGACTTAATAGGGTGTTATGATTCCCTTGGTTGTCTTCTCTTAATGAGGGATCATAGGTGTAACTACCCATTAACTCTCCTCACTAACTTCATGGGCTGTTACTCTCCTCAGGTGAGGCTAGCCATTGAAGGCGAGGCTAGCCTCCTCATGCAAGACTAGCCAATTGTAGGCAAGGCTAGCCAGTTGAGGCGAGGCTAGCCTCCTCATGCAAGGCTAGCCAGTTGGAGGTGAGGCTAACCTCCTCAAGCAATTCTAGC
Source organism: Agave tequilana (assembly GCA_038442645.1). NCBI lineage: Eukaryota > Viridiplantae > Streptophyta > Magnoliopsida > Asparagales > Asparagaceae > Agave > Agave tequilana. The sequence continues at coordinate 37,165 of JAVJIF010001060.1, forward strand.
CTCCTCATGCGACCCTAGCAAGTTGAGGTGAGGTTAGCCTCCTCAAGCGAGGCTAGCCAGTTGAGGCAAGGCTAGCCTCCTCAGGCGACGCCAGCTTCCTCATGCGAGGCTAGACAATTGAGGTGAGGCTGCCCTTGTTATTCAAGGCTAGCAAGTTAGAGGGGAGGCTAGCCAGTTGGAGGCGAGGCTAGCCTCCTCAGGTGACGTTAGCCAGTGAAGATGAGGCTAGTCTCCTCATGCAAAGATAGTGATTGAAGAAGAGAAATTTTGAATTAAAAATAATGAAAATATTAGAGTTAGAAAGTTCTTAGTCTCTTCTCAATGTAACCACGTAGCAAGGGTTAGACGGGTCGATCCATACAGGAGGATGCGATCGAAGCTTTTCAGAATGAATTTTCTAACAAATAACTTGAAAAAAAGAATTATGATTGTAAGCAAAGGTTTTAAAAAGAAAGAATATGCATAGCCAACTAATCATCTACCACAACCAAACACTAGTCTATCAAGAGTAAATATCATGTTAAACTATAAAGATTAACCCTAAATATGTAGCTTCAAATTCAAGAAAGAAAAGTAAGATAGAAAGTACACCCTCATTACAATACACTAGATAAAATTAAGCATTGGTTTATAGAAGTCTTAAAGTATATCATATGAAAAGTGGTTTTAACTTAACGTTAAGCCATCAAAGTATTTAAGTATAAACTAAGAATAATTATTAAATAGTATATTCTAAAGTTAGTTTAACTCAATTCATGATTAATCTTCAAGAATTATTTACTGACCCTAAGGTTTCTAATATGCATAGAACTCAATCAATTTATTTTTATAGATCTAGGTTTTAGTTGGCGGAGAGATTAGAAAGCTATGAGAGATTTAGTTACACATATTCATGGTGGTATTAAGCATGGTATTTAAAAATTGCATATAAGAGATGAAACTGGAATAAAGAAACACAAATAAAATAGTAGAGAGATTACAAGATAATAATGATCTTTTATTGAATCTGTCACCAACTCTATACAAAGCCTTCTCCTTTTTCCAACTCTTCTTCAAAGTAAAAAAAATTAAAAAATACATGTAAATTAAAAAAAGAAAGAGGATCTAAAGAAAACCCTAAGTGTAACTTCTAAGATCTGCTTCTACTCTATTGCTCCTCAGGGGTATTTATAGGAAACTTGAGAAGTGAAGTCCCATTATAACATCTCCACCAAAACGCAACGCACACGACCCAGAACAGCCACGTTTCTGGCCAAAAAGGGGAGGCCGCGACTCTTTTATGAAATCCGGTCACACGCTTTAGCGCCTGACTTCATCTCATCCGTTTATGTGGAGATCTATCATCAGAATCTTCGTTTGATATTCAAAATTTGAAATATCTTTTATCTTTAGGTAACTTGAGATTCAAGTTACATCCAAATCCGAATTTAGTTTGGATTCTCCTTCTCTCTCTAAATAGATTTCATTTTATCCACTTCATCTTGTAAGACTTATGATGCAGGCAGCCAAAATTTGAGTAGGAGTCCATCTCAATCTTTAATTGGGATGAGGATTCATCTTCTTCTATCCTTTTCCTCATATAGATTTTAAATTAAATTAATTAAAAACCCAAATTAAATTAGGATAGAAAAGATGCTTCCTTTATCTTCCCAATTAATGTTTATTTCATGATGATTTTGGACTTTTAGCTTCTTTGGGCTTTCTCTTGGATTATGAAGGCCTGCACAATACTAAATAACAAATGAATTAAATAGTAATTTTTAACAAAAATTAGGCATGAAAATATAAATAACAATATGCATTATTGATGACCAATCACACTTCCCATACCTATCTTTTTGCTTGTCCTCAAGTAAAAATTAAAAAAAAACTAATTTAACTATCCTAATATCACTTTCGTAGAAATCACATTTGCGCTTAGCATGTGCAACAAGCTGTTAAACCTCTAAGTTACTCCAAGAGGACGAGTGTTGTCTCGTGAGGGTTTTTAGTAGATTACGCCTACAAAATTTAGAAAAAAATAAAATGTTAGTATTTTTTAAATTCCCTTTTAAAAGAGGAAAAATATTCAAAATATCTTTGTAAAAATTAGGCAATTTATAAGTTTTTAGGATCACCAGATTGATCATTCTTATACTTCGTCTTTATACAAATATTTATCAATTTAGGTTAAGATTCAAACTGAATTTCTCATCGAGTTTATTATCTTTACCCTAAGTCATATGCATCTTTGTGACCGTAAATTTTTGACTTGGGATTTTTGACTTCAGCTCTCATGCCTTATATATTTATTATTATTTGTTTTAAGAAGTTCGAAGTATTACCACTTCGTTGCCCTTTAAGCACTTCTCTTTTTTTTAAATATGTATAACTCATCTAATTTTCTTTCTTGTAAGTATAATAGCTTCTTTAGGCCCTAATACCTAACTAATTGATTATTAGATGTGTTAATACATGTATTATATATTTTTCTCTTTTTTTTAAACTTACCTAATTACCTTTCGCGTAAATACCAAAGCTTTTTAAGGCTAAAGTACCTAGCTAATTAATAATTAGGGTTGTTTATTATATATATATTTCTAAGACACAAGAGTTTTTTGTTTTGAATCCCAAATGTGTAAATGTATAAAGGATGCATATTTCATCAAGGTAAAGATATCAATACTAAATTACTTTTTTAATTTTTTTCTCCAAAACCTAAAAATCAAACATCTTATTTTGACCAAGTAGTAAGAAATCCAAATTATGATTTTCTTATTCCTTAAAATTAACTTAATTACTTATAAAAGATAAATCAAAATATTATTTCCTTTTTCAAAAAGTTTTTTTTAAAAATTATTTTGATGTTTTTACGTTACTTTTTTAGTTGGTTTATTATTATTTTTTATTATGTTCGTTGGTTACCCCAACACCTATCTCATGCATTGTCCTTAATGTATGAATGTAATGCATGAAATAAAGTATAAAAAGAGGTAAAATAATAATAATATACAAATATATGTACAACACATGTTTCTCTCACACCTAGATTTTTTTAAGTATCATTCCTCTAGCTCACTTCCCTTTATTTCAATGGGTTCTCTTTATAGGGCACAATAGGGATGCCTATCTTGTTTTCATTTTAGCTCTCTTCCCCCAAGTCTCACTTTCTTTGAGCTCTTCTTTCTATATGTCTACGTCCACTGTTCAAAAAATGATTACCATGACACCCTCAGTTGGAACTTCCTCACTATGAATGCTTAAAAATTCTAGCTCAGTTTTATATATCTTCTCAAAACTTAGATTAACACTTTCCCTTGGAGGTGTGTAATTAACAAAAATATCCCTAATCGGTTCTTCCAAAAACATGAGTTCTTCTTCAAAGAGGTTTCCAAAGATTAAGTCAAATGGAGGTTCTTGAATTATATTCTCATGCGATAAATCATTGATTGGCTAATAGGAAGTGTAGACACTTAAATCGAATTTCTTTTTTTTTTAAATGGGACTCTAAAATTAGGATCGCCAACATATATCTTCTTATTAATATAATCACATTTATTCTCAAATAATTCATCAAGAAATAGAGACTCATTCCCTATACCTTCACTTTCTTCTTCACAATTATTCTCAATAAAGTTTGCCTTAAAAGTTTGGTCTCTTATCTTATGAGGTTATTTTTCTAGGTTGATGACTTGACTTCTTTAGTCATGTCTCCAAAGGTCAACCTCATTGATCTGCTCCTATAATTGATGATAGCATTCGCAGTTGCAAGGAAGGGACACCCTAATATAATGGGAGTTTGAGACCTAGGATGGATACAGGTTGGGTGTCAAGAACAAGAAAATTTACTGGGTAGATAAACTCCCCTATCGGAATAAGGACATCAGTAATTTCTCTTTTGAAAATTTTATGGACTGGTCAGCTAATTGGATTGTAATTTTAGTCGGACTAAGCTCGCCCAACCCAAGTTATTGGTAGACTGAAAAAGGAGTAAATTGATACTTGCTCCCAAATCAAGAAGTGCATGATTAATTGTAGTTTGACCTATTGTGCAAGAAATGGTAGGGCAACCAGGATCCTTATACTTAATAGGGATTTGATTAAACAATAGCTTACTAATGTTAGTGGCTAGAAAAACTTTCTTGGGCCATTAGCCTTTCTCTTCTTGGTGCACATGTCCTTAAGAAATTTAGCATAACTAGGCACTTGTTGGATTGCATCAAGAAGAGGTACATTGATTTTCAATTGATTAAAAATCTCACATTCCTTATCCATATGTGCACTTTGTTTGTTTTTAAGCCTATTTGGATAGGGTGCTATAGGTTTGTGCACATTTTTATCTAATTTGTCTTTTTTAATGTTGTCGGTATCAAGTTGAGGTGGAGTGGAACTAGGAGAGCTGGATGCTTGTTTTGAACTTGATTGTGTTGATACTTTGTTAGCAACTTGTTTTCCCGACTGCAATGTTTGAATCAAATTATATTGGTCCATGTGATCCTCTTGAGCCAAATGAGCTTGAGCAAAGTTCCTAGGGTTGTTACTGGTTGACTAGGTAAAGTTCCTTTGGGTATTTTACTTAGGGAACTGGCTAACTAACTTATTTAGACCTATAACCTTGATATAGCTTATCCTGTGTTTTGCATGAAATTTGGAAGAATCTTCTCGAAATCGGTTGAGTTCTTTCCAAAGTGAGGACCTTGGGGAACTTGGTTGGAAAATATTTGTTGATAATTGAAAAAATTGGACTGATGGTTGGAAGGTGGGAATTGTTTATTTTGGCTCCACGAGAAATTCGATTGATTCATCTAGCCACGATTATAAGTTGGAGCATAGGGATTGTTGGTGGGCCTTGTGAAGGCTGCATTCATATTTTCGGGTAACATTTGATTAGCTAAAATGACAGGACATTTCTCGAACATGTGGTTCATGGCCTGATAGTAAGTACAGCCCACCGAATGTGTTGGCCTGACTTGGTTCACAGAGACTGGCTCCTTAGTTTCTACAGCTTCTAGTCTTCGCATCACAATAGCTAGTTTAGTTTCGATAGTTATATTTGCGTCAATTGAATGAGCATCTCCCTTAGAAGAACTAGGGTCGTTAGTCCTAAATTTTTTCAGGGTTGGTTCCCACTGGATGGTCTTATCAGCTAAGTCTTCACATAATAATTATCCTTCATCTTTGTTCTTTTTCAAAATCCTCCTTGGTACATAAATTCTAATAGGGTTTTCATTTGATATTGTAATCCATCATAAAGAGATTGGTAAAGTCGTCATTTCTCTATCCCATGGTTAGGGCATTTGGAAAGGAGGTCCTTAAAACATTCGAAGCACTTCCAAAAAGGTTCATTAGTTGTTTACTTAAATTGAAAGATGCTTTTCCTAATTCATGCAGTCTTATGAACATGATAGAACTTCTTCAAGAAAGACTTGACGAAATTATCCTATGATGATATGGAACCGGCTTTTAGACTGTAGAGCCATTTCTTTACTAAATCTTTCAAGGAGAATGGGACAGTATTCCTTAACGGCGTCTACTCCTAGGTTGGCTATTTTCATCATGAGACATACTTTCTCAAATTCTCTTTTGAAAAAGTATACTTCTTGGATTCAAATCCATGAAACTCGGGAAGAGTGTTGATATATTGTGGTTTCAGCTCAAATTGGTTATCTCTTATATCGGGGAGCTAAATGCAAGATGGAAAAGAGGTCATAATAGGAAAGAAACTATCCTGTAATGATGGTGGTTATGCCATTTGTGGATCGGGTTTGGATGGTGAACTATTCCTGGTTAGTCTAAATGTGACTGGGTCTCTTGACCAAGCTGACATGCACAGTTAAATAAGTAAGTTCACCAAATCAATCAAAAAAATCAAAAATCAAAAATCCTAGTCTAGGGTAAGTCTGACCTAGACGACTCTTAACTTTAGATTGTCTTTGCAAGGTATATTGCCGATCCTAACCACAAATTAATGGCAAAGTAGGTGGCAAGATCGGTGTGAGGTATCCATCAAAGACAGGCCTAATTATACCAAACCATCAACCTTTGGGGTTTACCCCTTAATCTCTAATCACCGATTTGGTGAAAGTTAATTTCAAACAACTTCTTCCTTCAGTCAATCTCTTAGTGAGCCTGAGTCAACCTAAGACCAACGTCTAGTCAATTTTTATTTAGGTTAAGGTTGTGAGTGTAACGGAAGTGGTTTGTGGGCCTAGGAAGAGTAATGACGTCCCCACCTTATGTTGTTTATGGGTTTTGCCCTTAAAATGATTTAGTGCATGGCATTCACTTAAAACCAATAAATCAGCCAAGGGTGCTTCCCAGTCTATATGCAATGTGGACGTACCTTGTCACCAACACTCTTCAACAAAAATTAAAAAATTTAAATAGACACGTGCCTATGATGCAAGAATCTAAAAATTTTTTAATTAGTCAACTAATAGGTTACTGTTAATTAATTAGCAGTAGGCAGAGTGATCACAAAGAAAAATTATCAAAGTAGCAAACAGAACTTTGTAATTTACAGTAACCTGCAAAAGATCAATTAGTAGTGATCTACTAATGCCGCGAAAACACTGCTATTGCGGCGTTTGCACGACTGTTTAGTAGGCTCTGTTGCTCTGCCTTCTAGGGTACAGGCACAGAGTAGTTATATGTCATTAAGTGTAGCTAGTTTTCCTGTTATCAGATCTTACAAAAAAATATAATTAGTTTTTAGAGAATATCGTGTCGTTCCGTCCAGGATAACGATGCCAAAATTTTGATTGAAAAAGAGAAATTTTGAATTGAAAATAAGAAAAAAGTTATAGTTAGAATGTGTTTAGTCTCTTCTCAATATAACCATGTAGTAAGGGCTAGATGGGTCGATCCATATGGAAGGATGTGATGGAAGCTTTTCAGAATGAATTCTCTAATAAATAACTTGAAAAAAATTATGATTGTAAGCAAAGGTTTTATAAAGAAAGAACAGGCATTGCCAACTAATCATCTACCACAACTAAATACTAGTCTATCAAGAATAAATATCTTATTAAACATATAAAGGTTAACTTTAAATTTGTTGCTTCAAATTCAAGAAAAAAAAGTAAGATAGAAAGTAAACCCTCATTACAATACACTAGATAAATTTAAGCATTGATTTATCGAAGTCTTAAAGTATAGCATAAGAAAAATAGTTTTAATTTAATGTTAAGCTATCAAAGTATCTAAGTATAAACTAAGAATAATTATTAAATAGTGTACCCTAAAGCTTGTTTAACTCAATTCATGACTAAAATTTAAGAATTATTTACTGATCCTAGGGTTTCTAATAAGCATAGAGCTCAATCAATTTATTTTTATAGATCTTGATTCTAGTTGGTGGAGAGGTTAGCAAGCTATGAGAGATTTAGTCACATATATTCATGGTGGTATTAAGCATGTTATTTAAAAATTGCATACAAGAGATGAAATAAGAATAAAGAAAACACAAATAAAAATAGCAAAGAGATTGAAAGAAAATAATGACCTTTTTGTTGAATCTGTCACCAACTTTATACAAAGCCTTCTCCTTTCTTTAACTCTTCTTCAAAGTTAAAAAAAAAAAACTAGAAAAATACAAGTAAATTTGGAAACAAAAAGGATATAAAGAAAACCTTAACATAGCTTCTAAGATCTACCTCTGCTCTATTGCTCTTTAGGGGTATTTATAGGGGATTTGAGAAGCGAAGTCCCAGTACAACACTCTCACCAAAACTTAATGCATGCAGCCCCAGAACAACTGCATTTTTGTGGAATCTGGTCACGCGCTTTGGCGCATAGGTTCATCTCATCTATTTATGTGGAGATCTATCCTTAGAATTTTCATTTGATCCCTAAATTTTGAAATATCTTTTATTTTTAGGTAACTAGAAAAGCAAGTTACATCCAAATCTGAATTTAGTTTGGATTCACCTTCTCTCTCCAAATAGATTTCATTTTATCAACTTCATCTTCTAGGACTTATGGTGCAAGCAACAAGAATTTGAATAGGAGTCCAGATCTATCTTTAATTGGGATGAGGATTTATCTTGTTTTATCCTTTTTCTCCTTTAGATTTTAAATTAACTTAATTTAAAATCCAAATTTAATTAGGATAGAAAAAATGCTTCCTTTATCTTCCCAATTAATCTTATTTTCGTGATTATTTTGAACTTTTGGGCTTCTTTTAGGCTTTCTCTTAGATTATGGAGGCATGCACATCATTAAATAATAAATGAATTAAATAGTAACATTTTAACAAAAATTAAGCATGAAAATATGGATAATAATATGTATCATTGATGACCAATTAGCTAGCCAGTTGGAGGCGAGGCTAGCTTCCTCAGGTGTGGCTGCTCTTTAGCGGAGTTATGCCAAGATTCAGGCGAAGTTAGAAGCCAGCTCTCAGCAGAGCGGGCAAATCTTCAGGCGAAGGTAGAAGTTAGCTCTCAACATAGCTGCGCTAAACTTCCGACGATGGTAGGAGTTGGCCTTCTGCGTGGTTGAGTAGAGCTTCAGGCGAAGCTAACCGTTAGCTCTCTGCAGAGCTATGAAGAGCTTCAAGGTGAAGCTAAATAAACTTCGCCTCTCAGGTGAGGCTATCCCGTTTGGCTCATGCGAGGCTAAGTGTTGAGCTAATTTAGCATCATAGGCCTGCTTAGGTCTCTTCAAAGGCAACCTTAGCTTACTGTTTGTTTCACTGGATCAGTAGAGTCTAAGTCATTGCTTTGTCCCTTGGGGATGGATAGAAACTGGTTGTCAGTTTGTCTGTGACTTGTCTTTTATAAATGTCAATAAGTTAGATATCGTTTAGACCAGTTGAAGAGCTGTCTGAGAGTTTATCTTTTTGAGTGTCAACAAAACCCCTTCAAAAATTTTGTAAATTCGCAATGAGATGGTTCGAATTTCAAAATACTTTGAACTGCCTCGGGTGTTCAAAAGGGTGAGTGATTGGAATAAGAAATTGTATTAAAAATAGTTTAAGAGTTAGCAAGTCTTAGTCTCGTTTCAATTTAACCGCGTAGCAAAGGCTAGACGGGTCGATCTACAGGGAAGGATGCGATGCAAGCGTTTCGAATGATCTTCTCTGTATTTCACTTAGAACAGAAGAAAAAGAGAGATTGATTAGATTTGATTGATTTTGAGAAAATATAGTTTACTAATAATCTACCACAACCCATAATAGTAGTCTCAAATAATGAATATCATATTGAAATAATAAATATCCACCCTAGTTATTAATTGCTATTCAAGCAAGATGAATAATATTGGAACCCTAACTAGTATACACTAATAATGATTAAATAGTTGTTCATCCTAATTTCAAAGCATGGCATAAGAGAAGTTTAGCTTAAAATTATGCTATCAAAGTTTTTAAGTATGAATTATAAAGAACCATTAAAAAGTGTAACCTAGATTAAAGTAAACCTAATCAATTCATCTTCAAGAAGATATTTTTAATTCTAGGGTTTCTAATAGTAGCTATCAATCAATTTACTTTTTTAAACTAAATTAGGGTTGATCGAGAGATTAGCAAACTATGATTTTAATTTAGTTATTCAACTTTTTTTATGTTGTTTTCAAGATTTTATATGGAATTAAAAGAATTGCAAGAAAATAAAAGAAGAAAATAAAACAATTAATCTAAGTAGGAAAGCAGAATTAAATTGCAAAGAAGAAAAGAGTAACCTTTATTGGGTGTCACTGATCAATTTACAAAGCTCCTCGTTCTTCAAAATAATCTTCTTCAAATAAAAACAAAAATACAAGAAATTTTAGAAATAGAAAAAGATCTAAAGAAAAACTCTAACTTCAGTCGCTGCATGCCCTGACTCTGTTGCTCTGCAGGGGTATTTATAGGAGATATAGGAAGTAGAGTCCCAGTACAACTCTCCCACGAAATCTCGTAACCAAACTAGTCCAAAGAGCCGCGGAAACGCAGCTATGGCCACGTTTTCGTGGCCAAACGGTGGTAAATGGCCACGCGCTTTCTTAGTGGCCTCTCTGGTCCGTTCATCTGAGATTCTCCCTTTAGATTCTATATTTAAACCATCTATCTTGAGAACTCGAGATAACTTGGGAAGCAAGTTATCATAAATCCGAATTTGTAAAAGGATTTTTATCTTTAAACTTTTTTCCTTTTATCTTTAGCCTTGTCTTGCAAGGAACAAGGGTTGAGTAGAAGTCCATCTCATCTTATCCTTTTCCTCCTCTTTTAGCAATTAGGAGTTCTATTTTATCCTTCCTTTTCCTCCCATAGATTTTAAATAAATAATTTAAAATTCAAGTTTAGATTAGGTTAGATAATGTAGAAACTTCTAAATTACTACAATTTTTGCATATGAGCTTTTTGGGCTTTTGGGCTTCATTCAGCTTCATTTCTTTATTTTTTTAATTACTCAAGGCCTGCCCACATTAAACAATAAAACATTAGTAGTAGTGCATAATAAAAGAATAAATAAGAAAATATGATGGTAAATGTGATGATAAATATGCACTTTTTGCTACCTATCACACTCCCACACTTATCTTTCTGTTTGTCCTCGAGTAAAATCAAAAAGAAAGATAAAAAGAAAAGAAAAACTAATCTATCCTAACTCACTTTCGTAGGCATCACGGTTACACTTAGCATGTGCAACAAGCCGTTAAACCCCTACATTACCCAAGAGGACGAGTTTTATCTCGTGAGGGTTTTCAGCGGATTACACCCACAAAATCCATAAAAAGGAAAATGTTAGTTAATTAGTTAAATTATTTATTTATTTATTTTATTTTGAAAAAGGATCGAAATATTTGAAATATATTTAAAGAAACTAAGTAGTCTATAAGTTTTAGGATTATCATTTTTATTCATTCTTAAACTTAGTCTTTGTATAATAATTTGTTATCAATTTATGTAAGAATCAAAATTGAATTTTTGTATAGTCTCTTTGGTTACCCTAAGTCATATGCATCCTTGTGAATCTTTACTAAGAATTCTTTAACTTGGACTCTCATGCCTCTTTATTATTATTTTCTCTTTTTTAATATATATACTTTTTAATATGCATAACTCATCTAATTTTCTTTTGTGTAAGTATCAAGGCTTCTTGAGGCCCTCATACCTAACTAATTGACTATTAGATGTGTTAGTACCTACATAAATAATATTTCTTGGTTTTCTTAGGCTTTCTAATCCACCCATGTAGCGAACCTAAGGTCGGTGGCTACCAAACTGGTTGGTTTTAGGGCACGGGTGAGAAAACACCCCACGGACTTAAGGATTCGAGTGAACTAGGCCACAAAACTAAGGTCTTAATTTATAAAATTACCGTAAGACGTGAATAATTATGCTTCTTGAGGCACATGTATCCAGCTTCATTTATATATATATTTTTTATAAGGCACAAGAGTCTTTGTCTTAGAATCCTAAATGTGGAAGTGTATTAGGAATGCACATTTCATTAAGGTAACAATTAAGACTAATTAATTATTCAATTTTTCTCCTATACTTAAAAAAATCCAACAATTTATTTTATTTTGACCAAGTTTTTAGAAATCCTAATCAAGATTTTCCTAACTCTTAAGATTAACTTAGATTTCATTCAAAAGATAAGTCAAAATATTGTCTTCTTTTTCAACTATGTATCTAAAATTTTTTTTAATATTATTTTTATCATTATGTTAGAACAATATTAAAATATAAAGAATTTTTTATATATATATATTTTTATTTTTTATTTTTTGTTTTTTGTTTTTTCCCATAAAATTAAGGTTTTACCCTCCCCCACACTTATCTCATGCATTGTCCCCAATGTATGAATGAAATGCATGAATGCATGAATTGGCAGAGAGATAGAGTTATCGATACATTGGGTCAAAAAGACCCATGGCTGCATTTACTTTCGGTACTGATTCCAAAAATATTTTAAGATGTTGACCATTTACCTTGAATACATTTTCATTTTTAGGATCGTATATCTCTATGGCTCCGTGTGGAAACACAGTCTTAATAATGAAAAGCCCTGTCCATCTTGATTTTAACTTGTCAGGAAAGAGATGAAGTGTAGAGTTATAGAGTAACACTTTTTATCCTTGGACAAAAGTTTTTCTAGTGATGAACTTATCGTGAAAAACCTTAACCCCATCTTTCATAATTTTCACATTTTCATATGCTTCGCTCCTCAACTCCTAAGTTCAGAAATTTGAAATTTTCGAAGTTCACCGGCCTTATCTAGATCGAAATTCAGCTGCTTAATTGCCCATAAGGCTCGGTGCTCTAACTCAACAGGAAGGTGGCAAGCCTTTCCAAAGACTAATTTATAAGGAGACATTCCTAGAATCGTTTTAAAGGCGGTCCTACATGCCCATAAGGCATCTACCAATTTGGTGGACCAGTCCTTCCTATTTTGATTCACAATTTTCTCCAAGATAAGCTTAACTTGTCTATTGGAAACTTATACCTGTCCACTGGTTTGAGGATGGTACGTAGGTGTAGATAACTTGTGCGTTATGGCATATTTTCGCATAAGAGCTTCAAAAGTTCTATTGCAAAAATGTGTACCATTGTCACTAATTATGGCACAAGGGGTTCAAAAGCGTGAGAAGATATTTTCTTTCAAGAATTTGACAACAACTTTGTTGTCATTAGTCTTGCAAGGGACGGCTTCAACCCATTTAGATACGTAATCTACAGCCAACAAGATGTATTGGTGCCCAAACGAATTAGGGAAGGGACCCATAAAATCAATGCCCCAAACATCAAAAAGTTCTACTTCTAGAATTGAATTTAGGGGCATCATTTTACGTTTAGAATCCTTCCTATCATTTGACATCTTGTGCAAGTTTTGCAAAAGTCAAATGCGTCTTTAAACAAAGTGGGCCAATAAAAGCCACTTTGTAGGATCTTTTCGGCAGTTTTGCGGGGACCAAAGTGTCCACCGCAAACAAATTCATGACAAAAGGCTAGAACGCTTCTAGTTTCCTCATCGAGAACACATCTCCTAATAATTTGGTCACTACAATACTTGAAAAGGTAAGGATCCTCCCATATGAAATAACAGACTTGAGACAAAAATCGGTATCTATCCTGTTTTGACAATTAGGTGGTGTTTGATTTGTGACTAAGTAATTAACTATGTCGGCAAACCATGATTCTGTAGAGATGGCTAGAAGTTGTTCGTCGGGAAAATTATCATTGATGGGCAGTTCGTCAGGAGGTGCATTTGGCACACGAGAGAGATGGTCTGTGACGACATTTTCAACACCCTTTTTATCTTGAATTTCGAGATCAAATTCTTGAAGGAGGAGGATCCAACGAATGAGTCGGGCCTTCGCATCCTTTTTGAGCATTAGGTATCGAAGTGCAGAATGGTCGGTGAATATTGTGGTTTTGGTCCCAAGTAGGTACGGGCGGAATTTCTCCAAAGCGAACACTACTATCAAGAATTCTTTCTCGATTGTAGTATAGTTCTCATGGGCATCATTGAGTGTCCTACTTGAATAATAGATCATGTGTTGCTTGATCTTTGCGTTGACCTAAGACAACGCCTATCGCAAAATCTGAGGCATCGCACGTGATCTCAAAGGGGTTGGACCAGTCCGGAGGTGAGATGATAGGTGCAGAGATAAGTTTAATTTTAGCTTCTCCCACACGCTATTACACTTATCGTCAAAGATGAAGGGCATGTCTTTAGCTAAAAGGTTTCTAAGGGGTCTAGAATTTTGCTAAAATGTCTAGTGAACCTATGGTAAAACCTGGCGTGTCCTAAGAAAGAACGAATGTCATTCACGCTTCGTGGGATTGGAAGTTTGGATATAAACTCTACCTTAGCCTGATCCACTTTGATCCCTTCCCTAAATATCTCATGACCTAGGACAATCCCATGCTGCATCATAAAGTGGCACTTTTCCCAATTTAGGGTCAAGTTCTTTTCGGTGCATCTATTCAGCACTAGCTCTAAGTGATGGAGACATTGGTCAAATAAATTTCCATAGACGGAGAAGTCGTCCATAAAAATCTCTAAGAAGCACTCGACCATGTCAGAGAAAAGGCTTAACATACAACATTGGAATGTGGCGGGGGCATTGCATAGGCCGAAAGGCATTCGGCGATAGGCAAATGTCCTAAATGGGCACGTGAACGTTGTCTTTTCTTGGTCCTCCGGGGCTATTAGGACTTGATTATACCCTGAGTAACCATCCAAGAAACAGTAATACTCATGGCCCGCTAATTGTTCCAACATTTGATCGATAAATGGTAGGGAAAAATGATCTTTTCTAGTGGCGGCGTTCAACTTGCGATAGTCTATGCATACTCTAACTTTGGTAGGTAGTTGTATTTGCACTTACTCTTTCTTGTCATTTTCTACCACAGTAAAACTGGACTTCTTAGGGACCACATGCACTGGGCTAACCCATTCGCTATCGAAAATGGGATAAATGATCCCATTATCTAATAATTTCATTATTTCGGCTTGTACAGCCTCTTGCATGAGCGGGTTTAGCCTACGTTGTGGATCCCTCTTTAGTTTAACCCCTTCCTCTAGATGGATTCTATGCTGGACTATTTTAGGGCTTAGTCCCTTGATATCTGTCATAGTCAACCAATGGCTTCCCTATGTCTCCTATGGGTTGCCAATAGGTCTTCCTCTTGCCTATTAGTCAAATTGGAGGCAAATATGACTGGTAACGTCTCTTTTTCACCAAGGTAGGTGTACTTAAGATGTTTAGGTAAGGGATTTAACTCAACGAAGGAGGTGGCTCGATGGGTGGAGGTGTTAAGCTTAAATTTTTCATCTCTACAGAACTTAGATTTGCTGCCCATTCAATCTCATCAAGGTTGAGATCACTAGAATCTAACTCTTCCTCATCCTTTGACTCTAGTGTGATCTTATCGTTGTGCTCACTAGTCATATTCTCAATGAAGTTGACCTCAAAGGGCTGGTCATTTATTTCGTAGGGGTGTTTACCTAAGTTGAAAACATTGACTTCCTTGGTCATATCCCAAAAGTCAATCTCATGGATCCATTTCTACAATTTATGATTGCATTAGCGGTTGCTAAGAACGAGCGTCCTAAGATGACGGGAGTTTGGGACCTAAGATTAGACACAGGTTGTGTCTCTAAAACAATGAAATCGACTGGGTAAATGAATTCTCCTACCCGTATAAGGACATCATTGATCTCTCCCTTAGGAACTTTAATTGAGTGATCAACTAATTGGATTGTAACTTGGGTTGGGTTGAGTTGTCCTAATCCAAGTTGTTGATATACGGAGAAGAGAAGCAAATTAATACTGGCTCCTAAATCGAGGAGTGCTCGATTAATTTCAGCTCGACCTATTGTGCAAGAAATGGTGAGGCAACCAGGGTCCTTGTACATGACTGGGATCTGGTTGGACAATAGCTCACTAATGTTAGTGGATAGAAAAACCTTCTTAGGCACATTTGTCTTTCTTTTCTTGGTACACATGTCCTTAAGGAATTTGGCATAACTAGAGACCTGTTGGATTGCATCAAGAAGTGGTATATTAAGCCTAACCTGATTAAACACCTCGAGTAGTTTCTCCATATGTGCATTATTATTATTACTCCTAAGCCTATTTGGAAATGGGGCTATAGGTTGGTGCACTTGTTTTGCTGATTTATCAACTTCAGTTTCTTTGGAGTTCTGTGGAGATGGAGTGGAACTAGATGGAATGGACAATTGAGCTGGGTCCTGTGGCATGGATACTTGATTATCAACTTATTTTCCTGATCTTAATGTATGAACCAAGTTACACTGGTTGGGGTCTTGAGCCTCATTGGCTTGCGTAGGATTCCTACGGTTTGGTAAAGGTTGACTTGGTAGAGTTCCCTTTTATCTTTCTTGTTGATTCAGTTGCATCTCTATCCTAGTCAAGACTTGAGCCAGTGTGTCGTGGCTTTTAACTAGAGTGTCCACCTTTCTTTCCATATTGGAGAGTCTTGTTTCCATTTGTGAATTTTGGAAAGAATGTGGGAATTTTGATTGGGGTAATTTTGTTAATAAGGAGGATTTTGAAAATTGATGGAGAATTTGGGCCTTGTTTGATCATTGTTGCTTGGGCCTATGAAAAATTTGGGTGATTTCTCCAACCGGGATTATAGGTAGACGAATATGGATTGTTGCACTCACTCATATGTTCGGGCAAAGTTTGATAGCTATAAAGACGGGACATTCCTCGAGCACATGGTTCATGTCTTGACAATAAGTACAGCCCGCCGAAGGTGTTGGGCTGACTTGGTTCACTGAGACTGGTTCTTTAGTTTCAAGAGCTTCTAATCTTCGCATCACAGTAGCTAGTTTAGCGTCGGTAGCTATGTTAGCATTAATGAATGGATACCTCCTTTAGACGAACTAGGGTCATTAGTCCTAAATTTTTCTGGAGTTGGTTCCCATTGAATGGTATTATCAACTAATTCTTCATATAATAACCATCCTTCATGTTTGTTATTTTTCAAAAATCCTCCTTGGCACATGGATTCTAATAGCATCTTAGTTTGATATTCTAATCCATCATAAAGAGCTTGACAAAGTCGCCATTTCTCTATCCCATGGTGAGTGCATTAGGCAAGGAGGTCCTTAAAACGTTCAAAGTACTTCCAAAAAGGTTCATTGGCTATTTGCTTAAACTGCAAGATGCTTTTCCTAATTAGTGCAGTCTTGCAAACGGGATAAAACTTCTTTAAGAAGGCTTTGACGAAATTATCCCATGAGGATATGGAACCAGCCTCTAGACTGTAGAGCCATTTCATTGCTAAGTCTTTCAAAGAGAATGGAACAAACCGTAATTTGATGGCATCTACTCCTAGGCTGGGTATTTTCATCATGAGACATACTTCTTCAAATTCCCTTATGAAAAAGTATGCATCTTCAGATTCAAGTCCATGAAATTTGGGAAGAGTGTTGATGTATTGTGGTTTAAGCTCAAATTGGTCAACACCTTCATCGGGTAACTGAATATAAGAAGGAAGAGAGGTCCTAATAGGATAGAACCTATCTTGTAGTAATGGTGGTTGTGCCATGTGTGAGTCGGATTTTTGTTCGGGTGCTGAACTGGTTCTAGTTAGTCTAGATATGAATTGGTGTCTCGACCAAGCTGACATGACAGTTAACAAACAAGTTCACCCAATCAATCAAGAAAGAAGGAAAAAAAGTCAAAAATCCTATTCTAGGGTAAACCTTGACCTAGATGACTCCTAACTTTAGACTGTCTTTAGGAGGTAAATTGCCGACCTTAACCATAAGTTAATTGGCCAGGTAGGTGGCAAGACCGGTAGGAGGTTATCCGTCAAAGACGTTCCTTAATTAAGTAACCACCGATCTTTGCTTTCAGCCCTTAATCTCTTCCTAGGCACCGATTTGGCAAGAGTTAATTTCAAACAACTTCCTCCTTCAGCCAATCTCCTAATGAGTCTGAGTTAACCTAAGGCCAACATCTAGTCAATTTTTATTTTAGGGTTAGGGTTGTGAGTGTGATGGAGATGATTTGTGGGCCAAGGAAGGGTAATGAAATCTCAACCTTATCTTGTTTATGGGATTTGCCCTTAAATTAATTTCGTGCACGTGTAAAGAAATAGACAATAGTCATACAAAAGCAGTAAATCAACCAAGGATGCGTCCTAGTCTATATGCAATGCGAACGTACCTTATCGCCAGCACTCTTCAACAGAATTTAAAAAAAATTAAATAAACACGTGCCTATGATGCAAGAGTCTAATTTTTTTTATTTTTCAACGAATAGGTTACTATTAATTAGTTAGCAGTGTGCAGGTGATCACAGAGAAAACTTAACAAAACAGTAAATAGAACTTTCAATTTTCAGCAACCTACAGAAAATTCAGTGAGTAGTTCACTACAACTGCCGCGGAAACACGACTTTGGCCGCGTTTGCGCGGCTAGGTAGTAGGCTCTGCTGCTCTGCCTTCTAGGACAGAGGTACAGAGTTGCTATATGTCCTTTGCTGTAGTTATATTTCCTGTTTTCTGATCCAGCAAACAGAAAGAAAGAGAATAATTAGTTTTGAGAAAATCGTGCCGTTCCTTCGCCGGCAACGGCGCCAAAATTTTGATTAGAATGAGAAATTGTATTAAAAATAGTTTAAGAGTTAGTAAGTCTTAGTCTCATTTCAATTTAACCACGTAGCAAAGGCTAGACAGGTCGGTCCACAGGGAAGGATGCGATGCAAGCGTTTCAGAACGATCTTCTCTGTATTTCACTTAGAATAAAAGAAAAAGAGAGATTGATTAGATTTGATTGATTTTGAGAAATATAGTTTACTAATAATCTACCACAACCCATAATAGTAGTCTCAAATAATGAATATCATATTGAAATAATAAATATCCACCCTAGGTTATTAATTGCTATTCAAGCAAGATGAATAATATTGGAACCCTAACTAGTGTACACTAATAATGAGTAAATAGTTGTTCATCCTAATTTCAAAGCATAGCATAAGAGAAGTTTAGCTTAAAATTATGCTATCAAAGTTTTTAAGTATGAATTATAAAGAACCATTAAAAAGTGTAACCTAGATTAAAGTAAACCTAATCAATTCATCTTCAAGAAGATATTTTTAATTCTAGGGTTTCTAAAAGTAGCTATCAATCAATTAACTTTTTTAAACTAAAGCACGGTTGATCGAGAGATTAGCAAACTATGATTTTAATTTAGTTATTCATCTTTTTTATGTTATTTTCAAGTTTTTATGTGGAATCAAAAGAATTGCAAGAAAATAAAAGAAGGAAATAAAACAATTAATCTAAGCAGGAAAGCAAAATTAAATTGCAAAGAAGAAAAGAGTAACCTTTATTGGGTGTCACTGACCAATTTACAAAGCTCCTCGTTCTTCAAAATAATCTTCTTCAAATAAAAACAAAAATACAAGAAATTTTGGAAATAGAAAAAGATTTAAAGAAAAATCCTAACATCAGTCGCTGCATGCCCTGGCTCTATTACTCTGCAGGGGTATTTATAGGAGATATAGGAAGTAGAGTCCCAGTACAACTCTCCCAAAAACCTCGTAACCAAACTCATCCAAAGACCCGCGGAAAGGCGGCTATGGCCGCGTTTCCGCGGCCAAAGCGTGGCAAATGGCCACACACTTTCTTGCGTGGCCTCCTCTGATCCGTTCATCTGGGATTCTCCTTTTAGATTCTGTATTTAAACCTTCTATCTTGAGAACTCGAGATAACTTGGGAAGCAAGTTATCATAAATCCGAATTTGTAAAAGGATTTTTATCTTTAAACTTTTCTCCTTTTATCTTAGCCTTGTCTTGCAAGCAACTAGGGTTGAGTAGAAGTCCATCTCATCTTATCATTTTCCTCCTCTTTTATCAATTAGGAGTTCTATTTTATCCTTCCTTTTCCTCCCTTAGATTTTAAATAAATAATTTAAAATTCAAGTTTAGATTAGTTTAGATAATGTAGAAACTTCTAAATTACTACAATTTTTGCATATGGGCTTTTTGGGCTTTTGGGCTTCATTCAGGCTTTATTTCTTTATTTTTTTAATTACTCAAGGCCGCACACATTAAACAATAAAACATTAGTAGTAGTGCATAATAAAAGAATAAATAGGAAAATATGATAGTAAATGTGATGATAAATATGCACTTTTTGCTATCTATCAGTGAGTATTCACCAAGTAGAATTCTCCAAAGGGATTATAAATGTGACTACTAATTTTTCAGAGGTTAGAAATATGATAAAATTAGTTTGAGTATTAGAGTTCACTGGGAACAAAGGGGAGCAGATCTACGAATCCGTCTATTCAGTGGTGATGTGGACATAACAAGTTAGGAATCGCTAGAAAGAAGGTTCGCTATTCAGGGTGATAAACTGGATATAACAGCGAGAAGAGTCCCTACTAGACTGGAAAGTTAGATCTAAGTATCTATCAGTTCAAAGGTGATGAACTGGACATAACCCACTAGGAATCACCAGACATAAAGCCTTGTCGTTCAGAGGTGGCGAATTGGACATAATGACAAATAAGGGTGATTAGATATTCGTCGGTTTAGAGGTGATGAACTGGACATAACCGATTAGAAATTACCAATTAGGAGTGTTAATTGTTCAGGGGTGACGAATTAGACATAACTGTAAACAAAAAGAGGTGACTTGGCTATCTGTCGGTTCAGAAGTGATGAATTAGACATGATCGATTGAGAAGCCATCAAACTCAGAATTTTATCATTCAGAGGTGATAAATTGATCATGATGAGAAAATATAGGTGAATCCGATTTTAGGGACTCGTTTATTCAGAGGTGATAAACTGGACATGATAGACTAAGACACACTAAATTCTAAATCCGCTACCAGCGGTAGTCGTATTAACTTAGCAGTCAGCCCATTGAGGACTGCAAGGGTTAATTGGATCTGGGCACCCGTCAGTTCAGAGGTAATATGAACATGACCAACTAAGAGACACTAGGATCACAATTCGCTATTTAGAGGTAGTCATATTAACTTGACAGTAAGAACTCCCGGCCCTGACAGGGGAAAGTAGAACAAGATTAAGGACTCGTCTATTCAGAGGTGTTAAACTGGACCTGATAGTTTGAGTACCATAAAGGGGAGAGATCTAGGCACCCGTCGGTTCAAAGGTAATATGGATATAGCTAATTGGGAGTTACTAGACTCAAAACCCTACCATTTATAGGTGGTGAACTAGACATAATGGCAAAGGAGTAGTCCCTACTGGAATGGAAGATAAGACTTGACTATCTGTTAGTTCAAAGGTAATATTGATATAACCGATTGAGAAGCCACCAAGCTCAGAATTTTGTCATTTAGATATGACGAACTGGACATGACGGCAAAAGAAATAATTTCGCTGGGGAATAAGAATTGATTATAAACTTCGTGGGGAAATTGGTATTTTCTTGGGAAGTTATTTGGAAAAAATTGTTAGAGGTATAATGTTAACGTGACAACAAGGAAAGTCTACTGGGGACTGAAAAGAGTAGTAATAGACTTCGAGGGGAGTCTATAAGAAACTCACTGAGGAGTTAGAAAATTAATCTCATAAGAGGTTGTAGAGAATTTAGCACTCTTAACGATATCAGAGGTAATCATTAACGTGACATAAAGAACTTTATGGAGATTCGACAGAAAAATGATTATTTCGTAAAAAGTTGTTAGAGGTAATCATTAATGTTACAACTAAATTCCTTGCTGGGGAATTAGAAGGAGATTTCATCTGAAGTGATCATAACAACTTTTCCGCTTAGGGATTTGTATAAGCAATTGTCAGAGTGTTGTTAACTTGACAAGGATTCATTTACTGTTAGAGGTGTTTGAATGTAAAAACAATTTGAGTGCACCTATCATTCTATTAAAGAGAATGACAAGTAAAGTTTGATCTGCTAGGGATATTAACCAGATTCCCCAGGATACTCAAAAGGTTTTACTATCAGAGGCATGAGCTTTAAACATGACAATTCTGATCTGTGATTCATTTCATTAATAAAATAAATGCAGCCTTTTGTGGTTCTACCATTTTATGGACGGGAATTGGTAGGGTACTTTGGTAGGAAAAGCGGGATCAATCCCATAGAATTTTTAGTAAATCCTCAGCTATCAACGGGTTTGGTATGCCTTTAGCAACCACCATTTGAGTTGGGCTAGTCATGCTATTCTCCTCAACATGATGAGTTATTGAGAATTTTATATTACGTTTAGAAGCCAATATTTTCCTCTAACCTTATTTATCGAAGGCTTTAAATTGTGTCACATGAAGTGAAAATTTCTTTATTCCATTGGTGACCTCTAAAATCTCGCTGGGAATTAAAGAATTAAGTCTAAACTTCATGAAAAATTTGTCGGGTAGATCGACATTACTCATGGAGCGTCACCTTTTGTTCATCAAGACTCTAGTTCTCAGCTGATCTTCATATCTATATATAGAGTACAGGCTTCACAGGAAATATATCGCGTAAGTCGAGATTCCTCATGGAGTTTCACTTTTATTCATTACAATCAAGACTCTACTCACAGCTGATCATCGAATCTGAACATGAATGTGAAAACACTAGAAAGGTCTTACAAGGATGCATCACGAACCTTCTTTGATGAATTCGGCTCATTCAAGATTGTTGTGAAGCCAAAATGATTTACCAAAAGAATGTAGGCCTAAAGGCCTATCACTCTAGTTTTGATGATGATCAACTCATGTAGTTATAGCACTAATGATCTTGTGTTTATTTAGTTTTAGATTTGTGATCAAGATCTTAGTAAGTGTGTAGCTTCAACAAAAGATTTAAAGTTGAGTTTTGGAGCTAACACGGTTTGATTCAAGAGCTTGTGCATCAAGACCACGCCAAGTACTTAAGAGGAGTCTAGCTCGTTGGATCAAGTTTGGACCAAGTCAAGAAGATGAGAAGACTTCAAGTGAAGACTTCAAGGAGAAGACTTGTGTCTAGGTTTATTTTTATAAGATTTTATTTTTAGATAAAATGTAAATGATAGAATAGTTGGTGGATTGTTCAAGTATATCTTACACACACACACACACACTCTTGATTTAGATAAGTTTTCATAAAAGAATTTATATTTTGGAAAAATATAGAAGAGTTTTTTTTTAGAAAAATACCGGTTTGGTTTTTTGAATTCAAGTATGTATGTTTTAACCAATACCATATTTAGAGCTTAATGTCAAAAACATAGATATTTCATCACGTATGTGTAGTGGATCATATCCATACACTCTATGCTTTAAAAGAGTTTAAAATATCTTGTTTTTGTATTTAGAGAAGTTTTGGAAAAACCAATTTTGGAAAATACAGTTTTTGTTTTTTAGCCAAAATTTCTAAGTTACAAAAATAGTTCAAATTATTTATAACATGTCTTGATTTTGTTCAAGCATGTTTGATTATCAAAGTATAATGTTTAAAACTATTTTTGTAGATTTTTCATGATTTTATGGATTTATTTAAGAAAAAAATAACCAAGTTTTTAATCCCAGAATTCCCGTCCTGGCTTCAGTCAGTCGACCGGGCCGGTCGACCGAAGCTTGAAGCCGGTCGACCGAGCCAGTCGACCGACGTGCACAGACGTGCACGCCAGCCTTTGCTGGAGGGCCGGTCGACCGGGACGGTCGACCGCCAGAGAGTTTTGCTCTCTGGAAAGCCCCGGTCGACCGGGCCGGTCGACTGACAGAGAAGACTGTTCTCTGTTCCAAGGTCTCGGTCGACCGAGCCGGTCGACCGCTGCCCCAACGGTCAGAAATATGACCATTGGCGGTCGACCGGGCGGTCGACCGTCAGGCCAAGCTGGCTCCAACGGCTAGTTTTTTCTAGCTCTATAAATTGGGGCATTTGGGGGCTGTTTTCTATAAGATTTTTGGAGAGTTTTTAAGCCAGTTTTCCTACTCTATTAGGAGGTTTTCTCCACTAAATTGAGAGCAAATATTTTCAATCAAAAGGAGAGTTTTATTAAGAGTTTTTAAAAGTGATTTTCTTGAGTTTTTCCTCCACCATTTCAATCCTTGTTTTCTCACACAACACTTGAGCCATCCATTGCTATATCTACCTATAGGGATTTATTGTGAGAGGATTTTAGGTGATCAAAGAGTTGTGATCACCAAAGTTCTTTTCTTATACTTTGAGGAGGCAGACTTGCGGGTTCGCGGTATTTCGAGTTTGTGTGTGAACTCTTTGTTTGAGGTGCGACCTCGACGAGCTTGTGGGCTTGCAGTGTGTTCTTGTGGGAATTGAAAACACCTAGAGGGGGGGTGAATAGGTGTAAATGCTAATCTAACAATCTTTTTTAAAACAAGTATGAATGAATGATGCAACAATCTCCCAAAATAAGACTAAGAGCCGAATACCCGGTGAAGGGCTCTGAACTCCTTCCTCGTGATTCCTCTGGATATGAGTTAGAGGTGCGTAATGCAATCTTTTTGTATGAGAATTAATCGACAATATATCAAGGAATGAATAATATGCAATGGTGAAGTGCACACAAGATATATCACAAGTAATAAAGACAATATCACAAACTAGAAATGATGAGCAATATAGAGCAATTGAAAATAAAGCGAAATAGAGAGCAAGAGCAAAAAGGCAATCGCAAACACAAGTATTTGTTTCGAGGTTCGATCCACCGCTCTACTCCCCGCCTTCACCGCCGTGAAGGGTTTCCACTATCCCCCGAGGACTTTACAAGGTCTACCGAAGACTGGAGTACCGAACTCCACCACTTACAAGCCTCTACCGAAGAGGTATCTCAACAAGAACAAGAAGAAGGAACAAGTAGCCAAGTGATCACCAAAAGGATCACAACTGTAGTGAGAAAAACAAACTCAGTTGTAAATGAAACTTGCTTGAGAACACAACTGAAAAACAATAGCCAAGAATGCAAGAGAGAATTGAGAGCTTTGAAACTTTTTCTTTCTTTTGAAAACTTGTAAACTAGGGATTTTTCTTGGTATTTTTGCAAGAGACCAACCCTCTCTATTTATAGGGAGAGGAGGAGATAAAACATGATTTAATAAAGTTTATTTGATCAGAAAATAATCCCCAAAAGGTCAGAAAAGTCCTGCCACAAAACAAGGTGAAAATCAGAATTCAGATTTTCACCAAAGAGGAAAGAGCCGTTGGCAGCTGGCAGGCTTGTCGGTCGGCCGGTCCGGTCGACCGTCAGCCCTGCTGGCAACTAGCCGTTGGGCTCGGGTCGACGGTCGGTCGACCGGCCTCAAAGGGAAAACACAGTATTGTATGGGCGGTCGGCCGGTCAGCCGACCGACAAAAAATAGAGAGCAAACTATTTTTGGTAGGCCGGCCGGTCGGTCGACCGACAGACGTGCACAAGCGTGCATGTCCTGGACACAGGACCCGGTCGGCCGGCCGGCCGGCCGTCCGTCCTGACCTGAAACAGAAAACAAAGAGAAAATTTTGGACTTGGGAAATTTTGAAAATAATTTTTATAGGAAATATGGCTAAGTATCATGCTGAAGAGATAGATATACATGATATAAACAAGATATAAAATTTGTAAAAATTTGAATCATGTATAGAGACTAAAGCATGAACTTAAAAATAAATCCCAAAACTAAAAAACCGTATTTTGGAAAAGTGTGTGTGTGTTTTCTAGAGCCAATTTTACCACAACCTCAAATTTTAACAAACTAAATTTTACATAGGTTCTAGGAGACTCCTAAGTCTTCAAGTGGGCTCCTTCATATGTGATCTTGAAAGTCTTGTATCTTGAACCCGAAATGAAATGACTTGAGTCAAAACAACCTTCCTTTAGGGAAGAACACTCCATGAAACATTAGACCCTGAAACACACTAAAACAATAAACATGATTAGTACAAATAACTATATATGTTTTGTAATCATCAAAACACACTAAAACGGTTGATTGTAACCTTGGGCCAACATTCTCCCCCTTTTTGATGATGACAAAACATATAGTTATTTTAAACATGGGAAAAGAGCTTGGAAGCTCCCCCTCAAATTATGCTATGTATAAAGACTGATTATGTGAAAAAGTGAATGGCTATATACATAAAGCATAAAAAGTATACAAAACACAATGCACAAAAACAAAATACAAGTGCATAAAACTTAAACTAACTATTTCTCCCCCTTTTTGTCATACATCAAAAAGGGTAAAAAAAAATAATAATAAGAAAATTTTCTTTCAATAATCTATAATACAAACATTCAACTCACCACAAATAAATGAAAATCTAGCATAATATAGAGGTTTTATAAAAATATCGGCAAGTTGAAAATCGGTAGAAACATAATCAATATCAATATCACCTTTCTCATAATGATCTCTATGAAAGTGATATCTAATGTCAATGTGCTTAGTTTTACTATGTTGATTTGCATTCTTTGTATATGAATGTACTAGTATTATCACAAAATATTTTAATATGATCAAAATGCAAATCATAGTCAAGGAGAGTATGTTTCATCCAAAGAACTTGTGCACAACAAGCTCCGGCCGTAACATACTCCGCCTCGGCGGTTAAAAGGGCTACCGAATTTTGCTTTTTGGAAGACCAAGAAATAAGACAATTACCAAGAAATTGACATGTTCCACTTGTACTCTTCCTATCTACCCTACAACCCGCATAGTCGGCATCCGAAAAACTCTTCATTTCAAATAATCCGGTTTTCGGATACCACAAACCCATTTCAATTGTGCCCTTAAGGTATCTAATAATGCGTTTTACCGCTACTAAATGAGACTCCTTAGGACATGATTGAAAACGAGCATAAAGACATACACAAAACATAATATCCGGCCTACTAGCCGTTAAATATAACAAGCTACCTATCATGCTACGATAAAGTTTAATGTCTACACTTTTACCTTGTTCATCCTTGTCAAGCTTTGTGGTTATTGCCAAGAGAGTTTTGCTCAGTTTAGCTCCTTCAAGCCCGAACCTCTTGAATAGTTCCTTTGTGTACTTGGCTTGATTGATGAAGATCCCATCCTTCTTTTGCTTGATTTGAAGAACAAGGAAATAGTTGAGCTCACCCATTATAGACATTTCAAATTCATCCTTCATGCATGATTCAAAAGCTTGGCAAAGAGATTCATTAGTAGAACCAAAAATGATATCATCCACATAAATTTGCACAATAAGAATATCATTTTCAACATGTTTTGTAAATAAAGTAGTATCTATTTTTCTTTTCTTAAAACCATTTGAAATTAGAAATGAAGAAAGCCTTTCATACCAAGCCCTAGGGGCTTGTTTTAAACCATAAAGAGCTTTGTCAAGTTTAAAAACAAAATCCGGATGTGTAGGATTAACAAACCCGGGGGGTTGTTCAACATACACCTCCTCTTCAATAAATCCATTTAAGAAAGCACTTTTAACATCCATTTGAAACAACTTAAAATCTTTATATGATGCAAATGCAAGTGTCATCCGTATGGCTTCAAGCCGTGCTACGAGTGCAAGGTTTCTTCAAAATCGATACCTTCGATTTGAGTGTAACCTTGGGCAACTAACCTAGCTTTATTCCTAACAACGTTACCCGACTCATCCAACTTGTTCTTAAAGATCCACTTAGTACTAATTGTTGGTCTATCGTGGGGCCTAGGAGCAAGGTGCCAAACTTGGTTGCGCTCAAATTGATTGAGCTCCTCTTGCATGGCTAGCAACCAATATGAGTCAGCCTCGGCTTCGAGGACGCTCTTGGGTTCAACATGAGAAATAAAAGCATAGTGTCCACAAAAATCTTGAAATTTAGAACGAGTAGTTACCCCTTGAGATACTTCACCTATAACAAGGTCCTTGGATGATATGGATTGTATCTCCAATCCTTTGGAAGTTGTTGAGTTGGCTCTACTTCATCTCCTTGAGTTTCATTTCCTTGAGCCTCATTTTCTTTAGCTTCATTTCTTTCATCATCCTTTGGCATGCTTGTAATTGTAGGTGAATCCTTCAAAGTGATTCTCTCCATGTCTTCATGTAAAGAATCTATTTCTACAACATTCTTAACAAACACATTAGATTCCTCAAATTTCACATGTATAGATTCCTCAATAGTCAAAGATGACTTGTTGAAAACTCTATACGCTTTACTAGTATTTGAGTAACCAACAAAAATTGCTTCATAAGACCTAGCATCAAATTTTCCCAAATTGACTTTTAAACAAAGCATTTGCATCCAAAAACTTTAAAATATGAGACATTTGGCTTTCTAGAATAATAAATCTCAAAAGAGGTTTTTGAAGAAATTTTGCATAAGAAAACACGATTTGATATATAGCATGATGTATTAACGGCCTCGGCCCACAAATAATGTGGGAGACCATATTCACTAAGCATTGTCCTAGCCATCTCTTGTAATGTTCGATTTTTTTCGTTCAATTACTCCATTTTGTTGTGGAGTTCTAGGACAAGATAGTTCATGTTTAATTCCATGTTCTTCACAAAAGTGGTAAAGGGTAGGTTAATGAATTCACCTCCTCTATCACTTTTTATTCTTAAAATTGAAGAATCATTTTCCTTTTCAACTCTTTTCTTAAAGGCTTGAAAATGTGAAAAGGCTTGATTTTTGTTCTCTAAGAAGAAAACCCATGTAAAACGCGAAAAATCATCAACTAAAACAAATGCAAACCGATTCCCACTTAGACTTTTGGTTTGAGTAGGACCAAACAAATCCATATGGATCAACTCCAAGGGACGTGATGTCATGATATCCTTGATTGACTTGAAAGAGGACTTGGTTTGTTTCCTAAGTTGGCACGCGTCACAAACGCGGTCCTTTTCAAAGTTCAAGCAAGGAATACCCCTCACCATTTCCTTGTTGTTTAACCTAGATAGATGGTCAAAAGAAATGTGGCCTAATCTTCTATGCCACAACCAAGAGTCATCATCGAGGGCTTTCAAACAAGTGATATTGCAAGACATATTAGACAAATCAATCATGTATATATTGCTTTCACGAAAACCGAAAAATATACATGTGTTGGATAGTCTATCAATAACTTTACAAGCTAAATTATCAAAAACAATATCAAAACCTTTATCACAAAGTTGACTAACACTCAAGAGATTATGCTTGAGGCCATCAACTAAAATAACATTTTCTATTAAAGGGGATGTACCAAGTTTAACATTACCAATACCGATGATTTTACCCTTGGTATCATCTCCGAAGGTGACAGTGCCACCTTCATGGTATCTTGATAGGGTTGCAAAGTTATTGATGTCCCAAGTCATGTGCCTTGAGCAACCACTATCAAGATACCACAATCCTTTACGTCGTTGGACCTTGGAAAGTACCTACATCATTTAGCACATTTATTGACTTTGGTACCCAAATTTTCTTGGGTCCTTGAAAGTTAGTGTTCCGAACCCAAACATTATGATGAGATACATTTAGTCTATCATAACAAACTTAACTAGGTGACCTTTACGGCCACAATATGAGCATGAAAACAGTTTACCATACATGAATGCATGATGTGTGTGTGTGAAGTGTGAGCATGTTTGGGGGTTTGACATGATGTAAAGGTTGTGAGGTATGAACATGAGCATGAGCATGAGCATGAGATTGTTTTTTAGAGGCTTGTTTCTTAGGAAACATAGCTTCAAGTCTATTCTTATCAAATTCACACTTCTTCAAAACTACTCCTAATGAGTCAATTTTCTCTTAAGCATGGAAGTCTCATTTTCATTAACTTGTGGAAACTTACCTTTACAAGAAATCTTATATTTATTAAAATCTTTTTGTGTAGAAACTAGTGTGGAAAGTAATTCATCTTTTTTTTAGTAAGAGTAAAAACTTGGTGATTAAGAGACTCATTTTCCTTTTTCAATTTTAAATACTTTTTCTTAAGAAAATCATAGTTATGTGAGAGTTCTACAAATGCTTCTCCTAATTCATCCATGGAAAGCTCATCATCAAGAGAAGTGGTAGGGGTTACCTTGCTTGTGCTTTCATTAGCCATGAAGCACATGTTGGCGGTGTCAACTTCCTCCTCGGATTCACTCTCAGAATCCCATGTAGCCTTCAATGTTTTCTTTTTGTAAGGCTTCTTGGAGGTGGAGGGCTTCACTTTATCCGGACATTCCGCCACAATATGGCCCGGTCTTTGGCAATTGAAGCAAATAATCTTCTTTTCTTCTTTACCTCCTTGCCATCTCCTTCTTCCTTGGAACTTTGCCTTATTATAAATCCTCCGAACGTTCTTAACAAGAAGTGAGAGCTCTTCGTCATCTTCTTCTTCATCGTCTTCATCGGAGTATGAGGATTGACTCTTGAAGGCAATAACTTTCTTGTTGGAGGGAGCCATTTCCTCCCTTGCTTTTCTCTCCATCTCATGGGTTTTGAGGTTCCCAATGAGACCTATAAGCTCCATCTCCTCCTTGTCATTGAGTTCCTTCAAGGTAGTTGCTTTGACTTCCCATGAAGGAGGAAGAGCCGGATGATCTTCCTTACTCTTTGGTCGTTGTCAAAAGCATCACCTAGAGAAGAAAGTCCATTAGTAATCTTGGTAAATCTTGTAACCATATCATCTATTGTTTCATTTTCTTGCATGCAAAAATTCTCATATTGGGACCGAAGAAGGTCTATTTTAGCCCTCTTCACTTGTGATGTCCCCTCATGTGTTACAAGCAAGTGTGTTCAAATTTCAAATGCGGATTTGCAATGAATTACTCTAGCAATATCATCATCATTAAGTGCTTGGAGTAATGCATAGTGTGCCCTAGAGTT
The DNA here is from genome assembly GCA_038442645.1 of Agave tequilana. Classification (NCBI taxonomy): domain Eukaryota; kingdom Viridiplantae; phylum Streptophyta; class Magnoliopsida; order Asparagales; family Asparagaceae; genus Agave; species Agave tequilana. The sequence goes on from JAVJIF010001060.1 coordinate 67,342, forward strand.
AGCATCAAATTCTTTGGTATCAATTTCGGACCAAGTGGACTCATCACCGGTGGGTGCACTAAAAGGTTTGGTTACGGCCTTTACAACTCGACTTCCTAGAGATTGCAAGAAAACGGTCATCTTAACCTTCCATATGGGAAAGTTAAGTCCATCAAACTTTGGGGGGTCTTAATTCCATCGGCCATTTTTACTAAGTGAAAATGTTTGAAAAATGAATGAAGTGATTAGCAAATAGAGGATCTCTCGCGGGTTGTTAAGCCAAGAGCCTAGAGACCAAAGCTCTGATACCAATTGAAAACACCTAGAGGGGGGTGAATAGGTGTAAATGCTAATCTAACAATCCTTTTTAAAACAAGTATGAATGAATGATGCAACGATCTCCCAAACAAGACTAAGAGCCGAATACCCGGTGAAGGGCTCTGAACTCCTTCCTCGTGATTCCTCTGGATATGAGTTAGAGGTGCGCAATGCAATCTTGTTGTATGAGAATTGATCGACAATATATCAAGAAATGAATAATATGCAATGGTGAAGTGCACACAAGATATATCACAAGTAATAGAGACAATATCACAAACTAGAAATGATGAGCAATATAGAGCAATTGAAAATAAAGCGAAATAGAGAGCAAGAGAAAAAAGACAATCGCAAACACAAGTATTTGTTTTGAGGTTCGAGCCACCGCTCTACTCCCCGCCTTCACCGCCGTAAAGGGTTTCTACTATCCCCTGAGGACTTTACAAGGTCTACCGAAGACCGGAGTACTGAACTTCACCACTTACAAGCCTCTACCGAAGAGGTATCTCAACAAGAACAAGAAGAAGGAACAAGTAGCCAAGTGATCACCAAAAGGATCACAAACTTCTTACAACACTTTCTCTTTACAACTTTCTTATAGAATGAGGATGGGATTTTTGGTTCTAGAAGTGTAGTGAGAAAAACAAACTCAGTTGTAAATGAAACTTGCTTGAGAACTGATTGGTAGTGAAAAGTGCATTTTTATCATAACATTTACCATCACATTTTCATATTTATTCATTTAATTCTGCACATTTATTAATAATTTGTAATTTATTGTGTGCAGGCCTCGAATTATTATTTTAACAAATAAAGCTTAAAGAGCCCAAAAGCCCAGATCCAAGCCCATATTTGAAGCCCAAGAGTCAAAGTGCAAATATCAGATTGTCAAAGTGCAATTATACAAGGGCTAAAGTTGCAATTATTAAAGATGAGGGAAGGATAGAATTCTACCCAACCCTAAACTCTTGCAGGATGTGCATAAAAGCCAAAGATATGAAGGGAATTCGTAGATAAAAGATTTGAGATACTTGAGATCAAGGTAACTTGATTACTAAGTTATCTCGAAATCCCAACATGGAGAGCCAGGATCACGCTTTCAGAAGCAAAAGCCCACATGGACGGACCAGGAGAGGCCACGCGCCAAAGCGCGTGGCCAGAAGAGCCAACTTTGCCGCAAATATGCGGCAAAACTCTGGTTTTTGCGGCAAAATAGATGAGATCAAATCCCAGATTTCGTGGGCAACTTCATCCGGGACTCCTCGACCTTCTGCACCTATAAATACCCCCTGCAGTGCAACATACAGAGCGTCCAGCAAAGAGCCAAGGGCCAAAGTTAGGATTTTTAGGGTTTCTTCTAGGTTTTTCTTCTTCCTTTTAGGTTAGATTTTCTTTTTGTGAAAGCTGAGAGGAGATGATGCATTCATGGAGGAAGGGATCCTCTTGTACCAATGGTGACAGCCGGTGTAAGTTGTAAATTTTCCTCCATTGTTTAAATCAAATCAAAGCTTGTTTTGTTCTTTTTATGTTTTATTGTGTCTCTATCTTTGTCTATCATTATTTTTCTACATTGTTTCTTTCTCTAATGTCTTGCCCATCATGAGATCCAACTGCTTCGTGAATACCTAGCCGAAGAAGGAACCTTGACGGCCCATGGCGATGAACAGGTCTTCATAGCTTGTTTTTCATTTCGTAGAGTAGATTAAGAAGGCGGACGATCCCATAAGCCGTGCTTGTACGCCTTCCAAGAAAAGGTAAATCATCGCAACGGTTCAAACGGCAAGCAGACTAAAGAGATAAGTTTTCTTTCCTTTTCTTTTATTTTCTATTTTGTAGATTAAATCCACATCATCTCCATATTCTTTTCTACCACCCATTGTAAATACCATCCATTGTAAATACCACTACTAATAATAAAATAAAAGCTTTAGAGTATAACTTGCTTAACGCTTCCATCGCAGTCCCTCCCTGAGGATCACGACCCGCATAGCCTTGCTACCGCGGATTAGTATTGAGAACTTGCACATCCTATTCTTAAAACTAAAATTGTTTATTTTTGTGTGCAGGAAAACTCAGTCAACAAGAACACAACTGGAAAACAATAGCCAAGAATGCAAGAGAGAATTAAGAGCTTTGAAACTTTTTCTTTCTTTTGAAAACTTGTAAACTAGGGATTTTTCTTAGTATTTTTGCAAGAGACCAACCCTCTCTATTTATAGGGAGAGGAGAAGATAAAAACATGATTTAATAAAGTTTATTTGATCAGAAAATAATCCCAAAAGGTCAGAAAAGTCCTGCCACAAAATAGGGTGAAAATCAAAATTCAGATTTTCACCAAAGAGGAAAGAACCGTTGGCAGCTGGCAGGCTTGTCGGTCGACCGGTCCGATCGACCGTCAGCCCTGCTGGCAACTAGCCGTTGGGCTTGGGTCGACCGGTCGGTCGACCGCCTCAAAGGGAAAACACAATATTGTATGGGCGGTCGGCCGACCGACAAAAAACAGAGAGCAAACTGTTTTTGGTTGGCCAGCCGGTCGATCGACCAACAGACATGCACAAGCGTGCACATCCTGGACACAGGACCCGGTTGGCCGGCCGGCCGACCGTCCTGACCTGAAACAGAAAACAAAGAGAAAATTTTGGACTTGGGAAAATTTTGAAAATAATTTTTGTAGGAAATATGGCTAAGTATCATGCTGAAGAGATAGATATACATGATATAAACAAGATATAAAATTTATAAAAATTTGAATCATGTATAGAGACCAAAGCATGAACTTAAAAATAAATCCCAAAACTAAAAAACCGTATTTTGGAAAAGAGTGTGTGTGTGTGTGTACTAGAGTCAATTTTACCACAACCTCAAACTTTAACAAACTAAATTTTACATAGGTTCTAGGAGACTCCTAAGTCTTCAAGTGGGCTCCTTCATATGTGATCTTGAAAGTCTTGTATCTTGAACCAGAAATGAAATGACTTGAGCTAAAACAACCTTCCTTTAGGGAAGAACACTCCATGAAACATAAGAACCCTGAAACACACTAAAACAACAAACATGATTAGTACAAATAACTATATATGTTTTGTAATCATCAAAACACACTAAAACGGGTGATTGTAACCTTGGGCCAACAGGAATGAGTGAAGGGACTAGAGAGTCCAAAGAGCTTGTAGGTGTTGCGGCACCAAGTGATCCGGTGGGATCGATTTTAGTGGAAATCCTTCATAGTGTTAAAGGCGGGGACATAGAGCAAGTGTGTTCGAACCTCGAAACAAATCTCCCGTATTTGCGATTGCTCACTCTCTATCTCTTACTCTTGTTTATATCTTGCATGCTTATAGTGCTTTCATCTTTATATGCTTGATATATATTGTGAGCTTAATTGTTATATGCTTGGGGATTGTTTGCTAACACTTGTATTCAACCAAGAGAGCCAACGCGGCACCTCAACTCTTATTTAGAGGAATCTTGAGGAGTTAGTCCAGAGCCCTTCATGGAGAATTCGGCTACACTCTTGTGTTATACTTGGTGTTATACTTGGTGTTTAGTTTTAATAGTTTTAGTTTGCATCACATAAGTTTTAATTCTGCATTATTGACCATTAGATTAGCTCATCACCTATTCACCCCCCCTCTAGGTGATTTACAAAGAAATGCAGAGACGGTTAAAATTTATTCCACCTGAGGAAAGGGACTCCTTGAGGAGATGAAACAGTCAGACGAGTCTGAATTGATGATCAGAGATGTAGTGCTAACGTAATCATGGATAGCACTTGTTATTGATTGGCATCAGGAGTGTGTCACCATTTGGATTTGCTAGGCGATAAGCTCCACTCAAATAGACTGCCACTACTACGGAAGGTCGTCCCCATTTGGTTGGTAGAATGACATATACCAACTCCCTGTGCGATTCCCGATGTCATTGGCTATTGTGTCTCGTCGGGGGTCTAGTTGTACTGTCACAAGTATTATTTTCCAGGCCTAGTGCCTGTCGCTATCAAATAGCGACTAAGACGATTGTCTCCTCTTCAGAGCTGCTGAGAGGAGTTGCTGGTGCGATGTCATCTGCTGCGAGAGACATAACAAGACTTGCCTTTAGCTTTGGTTAGCTTGAGTCCCATTGCTTTAACCATTGATGGGATAATACTAATGACTTTTGAAAGTAGTATTGACTACCTCCATACTCTCTTTCAGGATAGGAGTTAGGCAGTGGCCCTTTTATGCTCTGACTTCAGAGTCAAAACACCCACTTCAATCAGTACTTGAATTTTGTCATTAAGGACATTGCATCTATAAGTAGGATGATGTACAATCCTATGGAAAAGATAATAGTTAGGATCATTCATTCATCCCACTTCGTCTGGGCCTCTAGCCTCTGGCAATTTGGGCTTGTTGCCTTTGTTGAGCAAGTGAAAAAATGTCACCACGTGCTCATCTTTGAATGAGTATTATCTTTGATACTCTGAAGTTCTGTTGGAGTTACCTTTCTTTGATCGAGTTTCTCCATATACTTTCAATGTTGATGCATTAGAAGATTCAGCCGTGTCATAGCTTTTGTTGTTTATTCCTCACCTGCTTTTTGTTTGATGGGGAAATTTAGGAGGTGCATGTAAATTCTTTATTTGACTATAAAGAAAGTTACAACGACAATTAAAACTTTCGATTATAAGAGAGAGAAGATATTCAAGCTCAAATCTTCTTTTTGTTTAATGCTGGGTTCTTTATGTAGCGGTGGAAAGCGAATTTTATTTTTCGTTGACCGGGTGAGCGTCGCAGTCTTCTAGAAATATTCTCTTTGGACTATGAACGGAGTAGCACATCTCCTGTTCAATAAAATCTCAAGGACATTTGAGGCAAAAATAAACATATACTCAGCAAGTTGTTAGAAGAGTTAAACACTGAAGTATTTCTCAGCTAGATGCTCTGATCACGATTGTCCTAAAATTGACCCCTCTTCAGTAGCGAACTGAGCTATTTATAAGGGTTTTAGGGGTAAAACTGTCTCCTAAAAACCCTCTATAATGGGGGTTAACTCCCTCATTACATGGGCAGTAATTGACCCAGTAAAGAGGGCAGTTATAACAGAGACGCAGGGTTCCCTGTAGTTGAAACGCGGGCTTCGAGCCTCACGTTTAGCCGTTGAGGTAACGCTTGAGCTTCACATTTAGTTGAAATGTGAGTTTTAAGTTCTGCGTCAAATTTTATGTGAGACGCGGGCTTCCAACTCTGCATCTCGATCATTGTGGTGAAACGGGTTTCGACCCTTTGCGTCTTGGTACTGCAGTGATGTTTGAGACGCGACTTTCAAGCTCTGTGTCTTAGTACTGCAGTGATGCTGAGATGCGGCTTTCAAGCTCTGCGTCTTAGTACTGCGCTAGTGGCTATGATTAGCCTTGCGCCTGGAGTTTGGACTCTATTTTCTAATGACTTGTCCTTAGTGTTTTTTAGACAGCCTATAGAACCTCCTCCAAAATTTTCGATATTCCGCGATTGACTGGGATGGATTTCAAAGTACTTTGGACTCTAGTTTAATTCATACTTCTCATGATTGGACTGACAATCATTTAAGATACTCTAAGCATGATCATGTCTGGAATCTAATCTTCGTGAGTGTACTGTAAAACCCTTTGAAGCCGCCAGAAATGATCGTGGTGAGTGTTTAGATATGTAGTCCAGACCTCCTTGGTGTCCTGAGCTGGTTGTTGGTGTACTGTTAAACTGGGGGTAAACAATCGTCTGCTTATGTCAGTGTACTATTGAAATGATTGCAGAAGCGAAGACTGAATGCAAGTCTTGTAGATGTAGAGGTCATTTTGCTTCAGAGACGCAATCCTCATTCGAAGTGGGCCGCGTCTCTTACTTTGCTGAAGAGACGTGACGTTTGAAGGGACGCGGTCTTTGAAGTGAAGACGCAGTTCTCACTCTGTTGAATAGACGCAGCTCTTACTTTACTAAAAAGACGTGACCTTTGGAGGGACACAACTTTGTTAAACGCGAGACCCGTGTTCTGGGCGCGTTGCCATGTGTCTGGCGGAGTTGAGAGGACGTCTTTCCCTTAATGCACAAAATTCATGTCCGTTCAAGACGCGTGCCATGCGTTGGGTGAAGATTGGGGCTCGAGACATGCGCAGCGTATCTCTGTGGATCACTATGTCTATAAAACAGACAACAGTCTTCCAAGGGACATCATTAGACCCTTATTCTTCTTTGCTGAGCCCTGTGTCGAGAATTAAGAAAAGATTAAAGCTTTTTTCACTTTCCTTTGTCTTTAACACTGATTTCACAGTTGAAATGGCACCAAAGACCAAACACACTGCCTCATCTTCAAGCGCTGTCGCTCCAGAGGCTCATATGAGCGGTCCTTCCACGCGAGAGGCCCCCATTTTAGGTAATAAAACCATTTGAACTGGTTTTCACCATTAAAGGGGCTTAAAGAGTTTTTTTTTTAACTCTTAAGTCTCTTTTGAATGTGAACCACCAATGCGAGGCTCATGCCCGTATTTGATTTTCAGACGCGGCTCTTGTGCTGGTAGGCAAAAACGCGAGTTTGACGACTTTCGTGTCTTCGCTTCATTAGCTTAGGTCTATATCTGTTTGTTGAATATGAGTTTCATGGAGCCTTATGTTTTGACCCCAATACTTAGAATTTCTCTAAGTGAGGAAGGTTCAGACGCGAACTTTATATGATCCTCAAGTCTTTATGGTCAGACGAGGGTTTCACTGAGTCTCGCATTTGAGTCCAACACTTATAAAAAATTTTAAATTGTGAATTTTAAAACGCGGGCTTCATGCAAGCCTCGTGTCCTTGAGCTTAGACGTGAATTTTGCTGATTTCTGTATCTGGATTCATTCCCACATTTGAGTTTCAAACACTTAGCCATTTCCTTTTAGATTTTCTTACTATGTGCTGTCCTCTTTACAGTGCGATATTCTTCTAGCCTTTTGTCCAAGAAGTGTCACTTTGGGCACATAGGTGGCGCTGATTCGAATTTGACCTTTGCGCTCTAGAAGTTTGCTCCTGTGACTACTGGTAAGTCAAGGGAGCGAAAGGATAGAATCAACAAGGCCAGTATGCTGACCCTTTGGGAGATCCTTTCTGATGGCCAGTTCGAGTTAGATTCTCGTGCTCTGCTAAGAAAACCTGGCTTCTTCTTTGGTGACGCTATCACTGAGAAAGATAGGATCTTGCATGACAAAAACAATATGCGGCTCCACCAGATAGGGGACAAAAAGTTTTTTCTTTCCAACATGGAGAGGATATATCCCTTGTCCTATCTTCAGCACATGTCGGAACATCGCATGATGGAGTGGGATCTTTCTCGGTTTATTTTACGGGTTAGTCTGGGCTGAGTATCCGAAAGGAGAAAACCCTCAGTTGGCCACCACCTTCATTAACCAATTCCTGAAGGTGAGGAGTGATTTTTCTACTGACTGTTGTCCGCCCGAGTGGGTCCACTCTACCGATAAGTCATGGTGGAGTGGGATGGTTGGATTTGTTCTTACCGAGCTCAGGGATTTGGTGACACAAGTGGGTTTATACCATTCAGTTAGGATCGTACAGTATGGCCTCCTGTAGAGCTCCTACAACTTTTATGGCGTCCTGGAGCGTTACAATCCCCTGACGGGCATATTTTTTACTCCAATCAGAGAGATGAGATCGCTCTTCATAAGCTATATGAAGTTTCGGGGCTAGTCATGGGAGATACCCCTTATGACGAGTACGTCCCGACCTCTGAGGAGCTTCACCTCTTGAGAAAAGAGGATCCTCAGGTGTACAAGCCATATTAGGAAGTGTTGTGCCAGCTCCACATCTGCAGGCAGATATCCACCTGGAGGAACAGGGGGCGTTAAGCAGATATTTTGGGTGAGCTACCTGTTCAACGACATAAATAAAAAATCTAACCCAGTGACTAGTCTGGCTCCTTGTACTGATGAAGAAATCGCTGAGAGGATTAATGCCTCCTGATTGGACTAAACAAGGTACGTGAAGTTAATTGCACAAGAATCAGGTATTAAAGAGATGGTTTATGGTTTAGAGTTCACCTTTGATCTTGTTTACTTCGAATATGTGATTATTATACCTTGTTCCAATCTTCCGCTATAGCATAAAGCTATACCGAGTCGAACCACAAGGAGTGCTAGCGTAGAAGCGTTACGATACACGTGAGAAAAGGAAACGAGAATTCTTCTCTTGCTTAAAAGAATGAATAAAATACAAAGAAATGAATGAAAGAGTGTATGGATATGTTCATGGTGGTAAGTGAAAACAAATCAAGAAGAGGTTTGTTGTATTCATACTAAAAGAAAAGAAAACTCTAGAAAAGATTGATTGAAATAAAACCATGACTAGCTAACCTTAACTACCTTGCTAAAGACTTACTAAACTCCGTGATAGTGATGCGTGCCTCATGTTGATTCATCGGCATGAATACGTCTTGCTTGTGGTCTAATTACTTTCTCACTTGGATGATGGGGATTCATTCTTGGACTTGTCTTGTAGCCTCCATAGATGGTCATAGGCCTACAAATAGACTTTCACTAATGGAATCAAAAGAGTTACACTCAAGTGATGCAAATGAAGAACATACAACATTCACTAATAGAAGTAGTGAAGTTATACATCAAATAGCATATTGGTGCTTCCATCTCCATGTTCCATCAAGGCACTAGTTCGAAGACTAGGCTCCAAGTGAGGCACACATGAATCATATGGAGAATTACAACAAGATCTTGCCAAGAAATGAAAAGAAACCCATCGGAGAAGAGAAAACCATACAAATTGCAAGATGAAGTAAAGCAATCACCCATGAGTTAGATGTTAGCAAGGTAGTGGTTAGCTAGTTCATGGAGAAAGAATTAGCTACACACCATTACAAAAGAAAAGCTAAACATGAATAAATTGCTAGAAAGTAAACAAAGCAAGTAAGGAAAGAAAACAAACTAGAATCAAGCTCAAGTAGAGTAGATGAGAATGGATCAATCCTTGTATAGCTCCAAGTTGTCACTCCTTGTTGATACAAGCTCTCTCTCTCATACAACTCTCTCTTGCAATGAAATCTAGGGAGAAGAAGATCATAGAGAGCTAAAAACCCTAAACAAAAACTATCAAAATACAAAACTATGAACTAAACTCTCTCTCTTCTCTGATCAGTCCCAGCTCGCAGGTGAAGGTCCAGTATTTATAGCAGAAATGAGAAGCTTCTAGATCAAAGTTTGTTGGCGCAAAATCTGAGATCCAACGGCCCGGATTTTGCGGTGGATCCGCCGCAAGTCACGGCACTTTTGTGGCCGTTGGCTAACAACTTTCTGGTGGAGATTAGTTACAAGGTTGTTAGCCACGTGGTATATCTAGAATCTTCGTTTGTTGCGCGGATTTCTCTGGATCTGGATTTGAATTTGGCTTTATCTTTAATCTTGATTAATCACTTAATTAGTGTTAATTAAGTGATTATTTGGATATCTCTCCATTAAGTGTGTACCTGCAAATATGTAGAGAAGAGGAGTAAAAATCACATATTTATTTGTAATATGCATGGGAATTATGATGTAAAATATGCAATATTGGATACTAATCACACCCCCACACTTATTCTTTTGCTCGTCCCGAGCAAAACAAAGAAAAGAAAAGAAAATCTAGACTAACAATTTATTTACACCACTTTCGCAGGTGACGCGATTGCACTGAGCATGTGCAACAAGCCTTTAAACCTCTAGGTTACCCTAGAGGAGGAGTGTTGTCTCCTGAGGGTTTTCAGCGGATTACACCCACAAAATCCATAAGAAAGAAAACAAAAGTTAGTGTTTTGAAAACGCATTTTGAATAAGAGACATGTTTACGAACTATTTTTGCAAAAATATAAGTGATCCTAGGTCATAAGTCCACCTATAATCATTCTCCCTTAAACTTAGCCTCTATGCAAGATCTTGTTTTTAATTAAGGTAAGAATTCAAAATTGGATTGAATACTTTATCTTTCATAAAACCTAGATAGTATGCACACCGTGTAAGTGAAGGTTTCTTGGAATTTCAACTCTAACCATAAAGCCATTTATTTATTTATATATATATTTTTTATGCTTTTTTTTCCCTTAGTTTAGGCTTTCTAGTCTACCCTTGTAGCGAGCCTTTAACCGATGACTCCCAAACCAGACGGTCTTAGGGCACCAGATGAGAAAACATCCCTCGGGTTTAAGGTCTCGAGTAGAAAAGGCCACGAAACTAAAGGGGATTATTTATAATCACCGTTAGGCGTGAATAATCATGCTTCTTGAGGCACAATTATCCAGCTTAATAAGTGAGATCACCGTTAGGCGTGAGTAACCATGCTTCTTGAGGCATAGTTATCCAGCTTAATAAGTGATCTTTTATTTATATATATATATATATATTTTTTTTTTTATATATATGGCATTTTTGGTCTTTGTCTCCATCCCAAGAAATGTGTAAGTGTAAAGTGCATATTATCTAAGGCAAAAAATTCAAGATAAAAATATCTCACCAATTTTACTTACTTAGCCTATAATTTTCAAAGAAGATCTATTACTTCAACTAGGTTTAAGATGTCATAATTAAGGCTTTCTTAATCTCTAAGATACATCTTAATTTTCTTAAAAATAGAACAAAACTTTGTCTCTTATTTCAAAAAGTTTTTATTTTTATATTTTTTATTTTTTTTATTTAAAAGAAGTGTAAAATAAGAAAATCTAAAAACTCTAAAAGAAGTGTAAAAGAAAGAAATTCTAAAAACTCTAAGTTAGTAAACCCTCCCCCACACTTATTTCATGCATTGTCCTCAATGCACTATGATATATGTATGCATGAAACAAAATGGAAGGGGAAGGAATTATTTACAAGGAATATACAAGTGTAACTCTCACCTGGGCTTTTGGTCGCTTCCCTCTGGCCCGTTTCCCATCGTTCCAATGTGTTCTCTTTCTTGAGCTCCATTGGGAAACGGTCTGAATTATTCTAACCCTAGGTGTTTCCAGTTTCAATTGGTTGTTATTTTCATTCATACTCATTCCACCACATCGTTCACAAACAAAGTCCTTATCAGCACTCTCACTCAGAATCTCATCACTTCCAATTTTAAGAAATTTTAACTCTTCTCCATATAATTCTTCAAAGCTCAAGTCAACATCAGGAAGTGGACAATAAGCTAACTTACCCCGAGTTGACTCATCTAAACACATGATCTCATAAGCAAACAAGTCTTCAAAAGATATATCAATTGGAGGTTCTAATACACTCTTAGTTGGCTTATTGAAAGCGAAAATATCCAAATCAACTTTCCCCGTTTGAAAGGGTACTCGGATAAGAGAATCACAAGATTGTGACTCATCTTTTGGATCTTCACTTTCCTCCTCACAATTGTTATTAATGAAGCTAACCTCAAATGTTTGATCTTTTGTTTTGTGAGGCTGTGTGTGGAAGACATTGTGTTCATGTGTCATGTTACCAAAAGTCAACCTCATTGATCCATTCCGGCAATTAATGATTGCATTTGCAGTAGCCAGGAATGGTCGACCCAGAATGACAGGAATTTGTGCCCTTTGATTGGAATTTGACACTGGTTTTGTTTCAAGGACAACAAAGTCACAGGATAAAAGAATTCTCCAACTTTGACAAGGACATCTTGAATTACCCCCTTGGGTTTAGTAACAGAGCGGTCAGCCAATTGGATGGTCATTTGGGTCGGGAGGAGATCACCTAACCCCAATTGTTGGTACACAGAGAAAGGTAAGAGATTAATGCTGGCCCCCAAATCTAGAAGTGCCCTATTTATTGTAGTCTGTCCTATGATGCATGAAATGGTGGGGCTCCCTGGGTCTTTGTACTTAACAGGAATTGGACCAGTGAGCAACTCATTAATGGATGATACAAGGAAGACTTTTTTAGGGACTTGGGTCTTCCTCTTCTTGGTGCACATTTCCTTCAAGAATTTAGCATATGATGGTACTTGTTGAATGGCATCAAGAAGAGGGACATTGATTTGGACCTTATTGAATGTTTCTTTTATTTTCTCCATGTGAGCATTTGACTTGTTATTTCTCAGCCTATTTGGATATGGTACTCTAGGCTTATAAGGTTGCTCATCTACCTTTTCTTTCCCCTTGGCTTGAGATGTGGATGGCTCTGCACTAGAGGATGGTTTGTCAAAAGTTGGTGGCATTGGGACATGAGGTGTTGGCTTTGGTACTGGATGAGATTGTGGACTAGAAACCTTATTGTCAATTTGTTTACCAGATCTCAGGGTATGAATGGCATGACAGTGACTGGGTCCTGAATCTTCAACTTTGGGATTTAGCAATGGCTGATTTGGGAACAAATTTCTTTGATTCTCAGCCAATTGCCCAATTTGGACCTTCATTTCATTCAACTCCTGCTGATGGTTTTTTGTAAAGGTTTCTAGCATTTGTTTCAACTCAGATATTTCGGAATTATTTTGGGGTGGATGTTGATGATATGGAGATTGAAATTGTGATTGGTCATATGATGGAGGATTCTGATAAGACTGATATGACTGTGGTGGACTTTGAGATGGATGAACATTCAGTGAATTCTGATCGAAACTGGATGGGTGAAACTGAGCATTGTATGGATATGGAAGTGGTGGCATATGATGCTCAGGACCAGACTGACTCCATGGAAAATTTGGATGGTTCTGCCATCCTGAATTGTAAGTGTTGGAGTATGGATGATGATTGGGTCTGGTCAATATTGCATTCATGTTCTCCGGATATGAGTGGAGCTGAGATAATGGACACTCCTCAACAACATGGCTAAGGTCATGACAGTTGGTGCAACCTGGTCTAAACAAAGGCAATGGGTTGACCTGGTTGACCACAGAATTCCCTTTTGACTCAAGCAACTCTATCCTCTTCATTAATTGTGTGATCTTAGTTTCTGCAGCTAGAGAGGATTCTTTGGAGTGTGTACCAGTTCTGAAAGTGGTGGGAGTCGGTCTATCAGGGCATGACTCCCACTGAATGGTTTTCTCAGCTAGGGTTTCAAAGAGATCCCACCCCTGATGTTCATCTTTTTTCAAGAATTCCCCTTGGCACATGGATTCTAAAAGTGTTTTCGTTTGGTAATCTAATCCATCATAGATAATCTGGCATAGACGCCATTTCTCTATGCCGTGATGGGGACACAGGGCAAGAAGGTCTTTGAAACGCTCAAGATACTTCCAGAAAGGTTCATTTATTTCTTGCTTGAATTGCATAATGTTCTTTCTCATGAGGGCTGTTTTGTGGATAGGATAGAATTTCTTAAGAAAGACTTTAACAAAATCCTCCCATAAAGATATGGAACTGACAGGAAGATTATAAAGCCATTTCTTAGCTAAATCCTTAAGTGCAAACGGTATGAACCGTAACCTAACAGCATCCTCAGACAGTTGGGAAATTCTCATCATTTGGCATACCTCTTCAAACTCACGAATAAAGAGGTACGCGTCCTCAGACTCTAGACCATGGAAATGGGGAAGTGTACTAATGAATTGTGGTTTTAGCTCAAAATTGTTTCCATTAGGCTCGGGGAGAAGAATGCATGAAGGAATGGAGGTGCGAATCGGATAAAATCGATCCTGAAGTGAGACGTTGTTGGTCATGATGTGAAGTGGTTGTGTAAGTGCAAGTGTAGAATTAGGATCACAAAACCACTATCGTATATACAATCACAAACAATGTGCACCGATCACACCAGCGAAAAAGAAAAATAACAAACAACAAAAGAAAAAATCAATCCAAGCTTGTCTAGAGTTTCTGGTCCTAGATGACTCCTAAATAGACTGTCCACAGGAGGTTTGGTGTAGACTCTGACTATAAGCAAATCAGCCAGGGAAGGGTAAAGTTGGTGGGAGGTTTTCCGTCCGGAGACGTTCCTTAATTAAGTAACCAGCAACCTTCGGCTTTTGGCCCTCAACCCCTTTCCTAGACACTGATTTTACAGAAGTCAATTTCCAACACTTTTCCCCCTTAGGATAATCTCCTAAGTGAGTCCGGATGTCCCTAGGGCCAACGTCTATCAAATTTTATTTACAAGCTTGGGATTGTGAGTGCTGGGATAGTGGTTTGCGGGCTAAGGAAAGGGTAATGACCTCCCCACCTTATCTTATTTACAGGTATTGCCCTTAAAATTGATTGTGCAAGTGTACGATATAGAAACAAACAAGGTTCACTCCAAGTAAGATAAATCAAACAAAGAGTGAGTCCTAGTCTATATGCAATGAATTACGTACCTTATCCCCCGCACTCTTCAACAGTAAATGTAAAGTAATTGAAAGACACGTGCCTATAATGCAAGATGTCTAACAATTTTTAACAATTAACACCAAATCTTTTACTGCTGATTAGCAAATATCAGGTGAAGAATACAAGATTTCAGATATATGAGCAGCAGTTTTTAGCAAATCAGCAAGCCCTGCAGAAAACAGGTTAGTAGTGAACTCCTCTGTGCCGCGTTTCCACGGCAAAACTTGTGGATCCGCGGCACTTTGGAGGGATCATGGGCTCTGCTTTCTTGAGCAGAGTTCCAGGTCCACTTATGTGTTTCTGCTGTGCAAGGTTTCCTGTATCTTCAACCTGTACCTGCAACAGAGAAGAAGTATCGTTTAGTTTCTCACTTTTAAAGCAAATACCGTCGCTCTCCCCGGCAACGGCGCCAAAAATTGATTGGACTAAACAAGGTACGTGAAGTTAATTGCACAAGAATCAGGTATTAAAGAGATGGTTTATGGTTTAGAGTTCACCTTTGATCTTGTTTACTTCGAATATGTGATTATTATACCTTGTTCCAATCTTCCGCTATAGCATAAAGCTATACCGAGTCGAACCACAAGGAGAGCTAGCGTAGAAGCGTTACGATACACGTGAGAAAAGGAAACGAGAATTCTTCTCTTGCTTAAAAGAATGAATAAAATACAAAGAAATGAATGAAAGAGTGTATGGATATGTTCATGGTGGTAAGTGAAAACAAATCAAGAAGAGGTTTGTTATATTCATACTAAAAGAAAAGAAAACTCTAGAAAAGATTGATTGAAATAAAACCATGACTAGCTAACCTTAACTACCTTGCTAAAGACTTACTAAACTCCGTGATAGTGATGCGTGCCTCATGTTGATTCATCGGCATGAATACGTCTTGCTTGTGGTCTAATTACTTTCTCACTTGGATGATGGGGATTCATTCTTGGACTTGTCTTGTAGCCTCCATAGATGGTCATAGGCCTACAAATAGACTTTCACTAATGGAATCAAAAGAGTTACACTCAAGTGATGCAAATGAAGAACATACAACATTCACTAATAGAAGTAGTGAAGTTATACATCAAATAGCATATGGTGCTTCCATCTCCATGTTCCATCAAGGCACTAGTTCGAAGACTAGGCTCCAAGTGAGGCACACATGAATCATATGGAGAATTACAACAAGATCTTGCCAAGAAATGAAAAGAAACCATCGGAGAAGAGAAAACCATACAAATTGCAAGATGAAGTAAAGCAATCACCCATGAGTTAGATGTTAGCAAGGTAGTGGTTAGCTAGTTCATGGAGAAAGAATTAGCTACACACCATTACAAAAGAAAAGCTAAACATGAATAAATTGCTAGAAAGTAAATAAAGCAAGTAAGGAAAGAAAACAAACTAGAATCAAGCTCAAGTAGAGTAGATGAGAATGGATCAATCCTTATATAGCTCCAAGTTGTCACTCCTTGTTGATACAAGCTCTCTCTCTCATACAACTCTCTCTTGCAATGAAATCTAGGGAGAAGAAGATCATAGAGAGCTAAAAACCCTAAAAAAAAACTATCAAAATACAAAACTATGAACTAAACTCTCTCTCTTCTCTGATCAGTCCCAGCTCGCAGGTGAAGGTCCAGTATTTATAGCAGAAATGAGAAGCTTCTAGATCAAAGTTTGTTGGCGCAAAATCTGAGATCCAACGGCCCGGATTTTGCGGTGGATCCGCCGCAAGTCACGGCACTTTTGTGGCCGTTGGCTAACAACTTTCTGGTGGAGATTAGTTACAAGGTTGTTAGCCACGTGGTATATCTAGAATCTTCGTTTGTTGCGCGGATTTCTCTGGATCTGGATTTGAATTTGGCTTTATCTTTAATCTTGATTAATCACTTAATTAGTGTTAATTAAGTGATTATTTGGATATCTCTCCATTAAGTGTGTACCTGCAAATATGTAGAGAAGAGGAGTAAAAATCACATATTTATTTGTAATATGCATGGGAATTATGATGTAAAATATGCAATATTGGATACTAATCACCTCCACAAGCTCCTATACCCCCGAGTCGACTGAGGACACTTTCAAATCTGACACAGTTTTTGAAAGTTTTCACCACCAGGCCGAATTCCCATTACCGGGCTCTATTGGTGGGTTTCCTCATGCTATGGCTGAAGCGTTGTGTGATGCCAACGCTACTGTATGAAGTAATCATTATCGATGTTGTATACCTGGCGGTCTTGGTAGCACACGGGAAGTCAATCTCCCTTCTCCCGGTTATGGTAGCTCGGATTCAGAGTGGGTTGTGGGCGCTAACCAAAGCCTGTGCCAAGTGGAGGCCTTGTAGACTCCTAGGGTAGGCCAGTGGTAGATTCGGAAGGAAGGCCAGAAGTGAGAACTCCTAATCTAGGGTCGAGCTTCCATACACGTACCTGATGGCCTGGTACATTATGCACTGCCCTTCATTGATGACGGCGGTGTCTTCCTCCGAAGGTTTCATTCCTTTTGAGCATAGGCTGGAGAATTCAAGGTGGTCTCACAATTATATATACTTTATTCGGAAATCCATTCTGAGCAGCTCGAATTATCAGTTCGACCGTTGCTTCCTCGAGATTTTCGGTGCATCCTATGAGGATAAGTTTGCCGACCTTGCAGGACAGATGACTTCACAAGGCTGCCATCTGGAGTTTTCTGGTGGCTGATCAATATTCGGCCTGGATGTCTGATCTTCCGGCACAGTGACTCATTTACGATCGAGCCTTACATGCCAAGTCATTTTGCTCGACAGTTTGGCTATGATCAATTATATATCGGCAACCCTAACACTAGACTCCACTTTAGTGGCAACCTATTTGAAGGTGCTCGGGCGTGGTACTATAGTGTAGCTAGAGGGATGAGAGCTGTTTTTAGCCTGCCTTATAGGATGCCCAATTGTCATACCAGCCTCAGTTTCTGCATATGGTATTTCCTCGCTAGTAGGGTGCCTGGCTTTGGAATAAATACCTCTTGCATCAAGAGCATCAAGGCGTCTTATAAATCTAAGTTGGATTCCAACAAATGCGTGTGAGGTATGACCGAGTACCAGGCAGCCGAGAAGGAGGAAGGGGCGAGTCTAGGAAGAAGGTTAGCCGAACAGGGACATCAGCTGTGTTGGCCCAAAGGCTTTTCACTCTAGTTTTGATGATGATTAACTCATGTAGTTATGTGTACTAATTATCTTGTAATTTTAGTTTCAGTTTATTAATCAAGATATTAGTTGGTGTTTAGCTTCAACAAGATGTATTGGAAGCTTGCACATGTTGATTCAAGAGCCCGCGCATCAAAGATATATATAGCACTTGCCCGGTGAATCAAGAGTTTTTGATCGAGCCGACTTGGAGATTGCGCTCTAGCTTGGAGATTGCACTCTACAAGAAGACTTAGGTATCCATAGTTTTAGTTTGGGTTTAGATCCTAATTGTAAAGATTAGAATAGTATGATAAGCTCAAGTTCACAACACACACCTTTCATGTTTTGATTTTCGGTTTTAGGTTTAACCGATCTTGGTTTTCATGAATAGATTTTTTATCAAAACAAGTTTACATGGTTTATGTATATTAGATTTGTTCTATATACATGCATGCTTCAATTGTTTAGACAAACTTTGTTTGATAATCTATTCCATGTGTTTTATGTTTTGGTATTTACAACAAAACATATTTTTGGACTTAATGACAAAAATCATGATATATATATGTTTCTTGTATATTGAATTTCTATTCATATACAATATGCTTCAAAGTGTTTAAATATCATATTTTTGTATCATGGATAAGTTTTAGACAATGTGTATTTTCTATTCAAAATACAAGGTTTTAGAAAATACGGTTTTTGGTTTTTGGCAAAATTTCTATGACACAAAAATAGTCAAATATGTTTGAAATTTGTGTTAGGATTTTTAACACAAGTTTGTATTTCAATATAAAATGATAAAACTATTTTTGTGGAATTTTAGAGATTTTGTGGGATTTATTATAATATTTTTTCCCCAGATTTCAGACCTGATTTTTGTCTGCCAGGCTTGGCCGGTCGACTGGTACGGTCGACCGCACCAAAGAAGCCAGTCGACCGTTCCGGTCGACCGATGTGCACGGATACGTGCACGCTGGCTGACTCTGTAGCCGGTCGACCGAAGCGGTCGACCGACGGAGAGCTGTTGGCTCTCAGGAATTCTCGGTCGACCGAGGCGGTCGACCGGTAGCCACAACGGTTCAGAATTTGACCGTTGGGCGGTCGACCGGGCCGGTCGACCGGCAGGGTAAATCTGGCAAATATTCTGTAAATGGCTAGTTTTCTAAATTGCCTATAAATACCCCATTTGAGAGAGTTTTTCTCTAAGAATTTTTGGGCTAAAATTTTCTATCTCTCTGGTGTTTTTGCTGCAAGAAAAAAATAGGTTTTTGGATTCAAAGTGAACAATCTTTTGTGTTTTTGATTAGGGTTTGAAAAACCAAAGAAAAGGGATTTTGGGAAAAGCTTTTGTTTGAACTTCTATATCTTGATTTCATTTGTTTCCCAAAGGTTTTTCTTTGAGTTGCTGGTTTCATATCCCTTGGTTTTCTCCACACTTGAGCTAAAAATCTACTATCTATATCTATAGGTTATTTGTGTGGAAGAAGAAGTTGTTTGTGGTTGTTGTTGTGACCACCAAGTTGTAACCCAATCTTTTCTTAGCTTTGTGCTTTGGGTTGTATCCCTCTAGTTGAGAGGTGATCCTTGTATTGGTTGGTGATTGGGAGTTTGTTGTATTGGTTTGTATATTTGCCTCAAGGAGGAGGTTGTGATTGTTGGAGTTTGCCTCAGGGAGGAGGTTGTAAAGAGAGGAGTGTTGGGTACTCCTTGTAAAGGGTCCTAGGTGGACGAGCTAGTGGAAATCCTTCGTGTGTCGAAGGCGGGGATGTAGAGCTGGGTGCTCGAACCTCGATAACATATCTTTGTGTTTGCGCTTGATCCTTTGGCTCTCTCTCTACTCTCTCTTTACTTTGTGCCTTGCATTTATTTACATTGCTCATTCATATTTGCTTGGCTTGGTTGTGTGCATCACTTGTTGATAGCACTTGAGTGTATTTTGCATTAAGTTTTTAAATTCCGCATTTAGTTCATAGATTAGCATTGTCACCTATTCACCCCCCCTCTAGGTGACTTTTCAAGCTGCAGAACCGGAGTCTCGGACAGTAACAACTAAGGAGTAACCCACCAAAAGGAGTCGGCAAGCTGTGGCTAAATGTTTCGTGGCTCTACTTTCTAGGGTAAGCCTAGCCCGAAGAAGGCCAGGAGAAGATCTGAGGCTGAAAATTTGACCCAAATGTTCAAAGTAGTCCCTCATGGTGCGAGAAACAGGAGGAGGAAGAAGAAGAAGAGAAGGAGGAAGTCCCTACTCTTCGCTCCCGAGGTCTGCGTAGTAGGGGTCCCGCGATCCTAGAGGAGGGAGAGCCTGTGGGTGAACCCGACATGGCTGAAGAGGTTAAGCGACCTGGAGTTAACTTGATAGAGAGGGATGATGTTAATATTCTGGGAGTCTCAACTCAGCCTGGACGCTCTTCAGCTCAAGAGAGAAGGGAGAAGGTGCAACAGCCTGGGTCTCCCAACGTGTTGATACCTACCTCGCGGGTTGTTGAGCCCAGCCCTACTACCAGGGTTCTTAGTGGTAAAGCCCCGTTCGCTGAGACTTCTTGGGTCCGATTGTCGTCTTCATCATCCAAGGAGCACAAATATTATTCTGGCAAAGCATTTGACTTTGGTGATGAACCCGCTCTTCCTGACAAGAGCAAATTCTTACATATATCAGAGGAAGAGATATAGGGGTATACGTCCCTACGATGGTTCCACCGTCAACAGAGATTGCCACTACCGAAAGTATTTCCTTTATCCTTCTTAATTGGTTCTCCATTTAAGTTGGGACAATGTTTTAACCCTTCCTTTTAACTTTCTTCTACAGGGGTGGCTATCGGTAGCGAAGCCACAACTTCTTCTCACATTGAGGAGATGTTCTAGAAGCTTGCCCCTGCAGGAGGGTCTCGAAGTTCCTGCTACTGGGATGCCTCATGAGGGTGTGTTGATTGGTCGCTAATGTTGCATATTTAATATTATATATCCATACTTATTATAGAATAAAAGCCTGCATTGTCCTAATTAATTGTTTGATTTATTTGCAGGCCCAATCTTTAAGGAGATGAACAGAAATGAGCCCAAAGCCCACCAAAATTCTGAATTAAATCAGAATTAATTCGCACCAAGTAAATCAGGGCAAAATCAAGAGGTGGAAAACTGGTTGAGAAGAATCCTCTCAGAATCGATCGGTTAAGCCAAGAATCCAAGGCCATTTCGTCAGAATCCGGGACCCAAACTGACAAACCAACTCCAGATAAAGTCAGAGGGCGAAACCAAGCTGACCCACCAACAGGGTGTGGCCACCTGGCCACACCCTGGCCGCGGAAACACGGCAAAAGCCGCGTTTTCGCGGCAATCTTGGGGAGTTAGGGGGAGCGTTTGCTCCCCGATCTCCCCGGGATCCTGGTTGTTGGGTTTTTGGCCTATAAAAGGCCATTCTTTGTGCTGAAATGTGACGCCAAGGCAGAGTTAGGATTTAGACTAGTTTTCAGTTGTAGTTTAGGTTTTTCTTTTCTTTATTATGTAATTGTAATGTGTATGTAAGCTTAGGATTAGAGATGATTCATGTAAGTAAGAGAGAGAGGCTGATGTTGAGAGTGACACCGATGTACCCTCCTCCTTTCTTCCATCGTTTCAAGCAATAAAGGTAACAATTGTTTATGTTCTTCTTTACTTTCATTTTCTTTTGTTTTCGTTTTCCTCTTCTACTTTACCTCGTTTATTTTTTTTGAGTTTACAAGTGAATTCCAAAGCACAAGTACACCGATGTTATGCGAGTGCCAACGATATTTCATGAAGACGTTCTCCTCCTCAAAACGTATCACTTCATGCTTGTGCTAGACTTGATGATATAATGCAAACAGGGACTGAGCTCGAGTTTATGATCTATGCGTTGAACACCTCCAAAGCAAAGGTAGAACAAGCAAAGGTTTCCAAGTAAGTCATAAATCAACCTAGGTAAGTATTTCTTCAACCTTCTTTCTTTTCTTTTATTTCTTTAGCATAGATCGCAATCACGATTTCTTTCACCACATCTTCCAAATCGTTTTCACTCTTTTTTCCAATTCATTTGTATATAGTCATTCTCCAGTTTTCTCCACCTTCTTCATCTATCGCTTTCTTTTTAACTTTAACCTTTAACATAACTCTTTCATTTCTATTTCTTTAAAACAGAGAAAAACTTTTGTTTTGTGTTCATAACGATTTCAATAAAGAACGTAAATGCTGCTATCGCAAAACCCTCCTTGTGGATCACGACCCGCATAGCCACTTGCTATCGCGGAAGAATTGAGCACTTGCACATCTTCATTCTAAGTTCTGTAATTCCGTATTTCGTGTGCAGGTTTAGCCTCAATCAAATTTTGGCGCCGTTGCCGGGGAGGGTAACAACGTTTTTATTAAAATCTGAATTTTTATTAAAAATTTTTTAGAACTAAACGAACTTTCTTCTCTGTTGCAGGTAAAGGGCAAGCAAAGTAGAAAATTAAGGTTGCAGTAACATATAAGTGGCCTTGGGCCTCTGCTCTAGAAAGCAGAGACCAAGTGCCCTCTGCTTTGCCGCGGATCCACGGCCAAAGCTACGAAAACGCGACAAAAAGGAGTGGACTACTAACTGTCTTTTTGCAGGGCTGGTTGCTTTGTAAATTGTAGTTTTCTGCAACTTTACTTTTTCTTATATGCCATCACATAAGCCTGCTAATAATCAACAGTAAAACATTTGTTGAAAAGATAAAAAATTGATTAGACGTTTGCATTTTAGGCACGTGTCTTTTCAATTCATTTATTTTTACTGTTGAAGAGTGCTGGAACAAGGTACGTATGCATTGCATTTAGCATAGGACTCACTTCTTGGTTGATTTATATCGCTTTGAGTGAATCTTATTTATCTTGTACACTTGCACAAATTGATTTTAAGGGCACCACCCATTAACAAGATAAGGTGGGGATTTAATCACCCTTCCTTAGCCCAAAAATCAGATTCCAAGCACCCACTAATCCAAGCCTAACTAAAAATGAGTAGACGTTGGCCCTAGGGACATCTCGGACTCAATTAGGAGATTATCCTAAGGGGAAAAGATGTTGGAATTTGACTCTTGCCAAATCAGTGTCTAGGAAAGGGATTAAGGGCCGAAAGCCCGAAGGTTGGTGGTTATTTAATTAAGGAACGTCTTTGACGGAAAACCTCCCACCAACCTTGCCCTGACCTGGCTGATTAGCTTGTGGTCAAGGTCTGCATTAAACCTCCCGTGGACAATCTAATCAGTTAGGAGTCGTCTAGGTCATAGGTCTACCCTAACTTAGTTAGAATTTTTTCCTTTTATTTGTTTGCTAATTTGTTTGTTTTTCTTTGTTTGTATTCTATTGTGTGATATGGCTTATAATAATAATTTTTTCAACTTTAATAATAATCCATATTACACATCGAATTCTTTTTCGGATATTACCAACCCGGCATATCATAATTTTAATCAACCTAGTGTGTCAGATTGGTCTTATCCGAATGAATATAACCTATGCCCCCCATCGTATGACTATAATTTCCAGAATGATTTCAACTCTTCACAGAGTCAGTGGGGATTCACCTCCCCGAGCATAATTGTCAACCAACTTGTCCTCCTTCTCCACCTAGTCCATAATATTTTCAAGATTCATACTCAGTTCCACCTGTCCAAAATAGGAAACTATCAATTTTGGAAATGAGTATGCGTGAGTCGAAACACAAATCCCGAAATCTGATGGACTCACAATTTCACTACCACTTCCAAGACAATTCTTCATCTTTTCATCAAAACAATGAACCTATCAACTATGAAAAGATGCTTGAAGCCATGACTCAGGCTCAAAACACTCGTAATCGTGACATAGATATGATGGTCGAATCTCTACATTCTCACCGTTGGACCAGTTCTGATGTCACTAACCATTCTGTTAGAGCCGAAGAGTCCTGTAGTTTTGAAAATTAAGATTCCATTTCAGAACAACCATTTGAACTTGCCCAAACTCCAAATTTTGAAAAAGATATTGACAGTTTAGCAAGTTATCCTTTTCCTGAAATAGAACTTGAAAATGAATATGATCCTGAACCCCAACTGAGTGATTCAGTTCTACTCCCTGATTCGATTATGACTCCGGTATCTTCACCTGATTTCGATCTTTTCCCCGAATCAACATTGGATCCTATGCCTATTCATCATGAAATTGAATCCCCCATCTTTGAGGATCATATTGAACTTGACCAATTATACAATTTTGAAAATCTTATTGACAAATTGGCAAGTTCTCATTTTTATGATATTGAACTCAATGAGATATGTGACCTAGATTCTCAAATCTGTGATCCAGTTCACCTTTCTGAATCAATATTGACTCCTGTTTTGTTACCAAACTTGAGTAATATTTTAGAGTCAGTTTTGATTCCTCCACCTATCATTCCTGAACTGGAATCACCCATATTAGGTCACATCCCATTGTTAGAAAATACATGTGGACTTGAGTTTCAACTTCTTGACTTGGACCCGCTTCTTGAACCAATTTCGACTCTTGAACCTTTACTTGACTTAAGTCACCTTCCTGAGTCGGTATTAGTTCCTGTCCTTCCTGAGTCCAAGTCACCGTTCTATCATTTCATACTCCATTCTGGGACGAGGTGGTTGACAAATTTGACTCCAAAATTAGTTATGGAATATGAAAATTAGATGGGGTTAAATATTTAATAAAGATCCTTTATGGATACATCTTTTTAATGGGTTATATTAGAGAAATTGTTGGAGGGTTCCTCCGAACCCAAAGAAAAGTCGATTGGGCCGCATTTCGTGGACCAATCAGACCACCACCGGAACCACCACCATAAGGTAACATTTTCCTTCCCTTTCGTCTTTTTCATGCATCTATGCATTAATTCATACATTGAGGACAATGCATGAGATAGGTATGGGGGAGGGTCTAACATAACTTTTCTTTTTGTTTAAAAAAAAATAACATTTTTCTTTACTTTCAAAAAACTTTTTGAAAATGGAAACAATATTTTGACATATTTTTTGTAAGAAATTAAGTTAATTTTAAGGAATAGGAAAATCCAAATTAGGATTTCTTATACTTGGTCAAAATAAGATTATTTGTTTGATTTTAAGGGTTAGGAAGATAATTGTCAAAGTAATTTAGTCTTGATCTTTACCTTGATGAAGTATGCACACCTCATACACTTACACACTTAGGGTTCAAAACAAAGATTCTTATGCCTTATTAAAAATATAAAGAAAATAAATAAATCTAATTATTGATTAGCTAGGTGCTTTGGCCTAAGCAAGCCTTAGTATTTATGCGAAAGATAATTAGATAAGTTTGGAAAAAAAAAGAAAAGGAAAAAGAAAGATAAACAAATCTAATTATTGATTAGCTAGGTGCTTTGGCCTAAGCAAGCCTTAGTATTTATGCGAAAGATGATTAGATAAGTTTGAAAGAATATATATATATATATATATATATATATATAACCCTCTGATTAAGCTGGGTATTTGTACCTAATAAAGCATAAGTATTCACGCCTAAAAGGGGTCCATATAATAAAACCCTTAGTTTTGTGGCCTTGTTTGCTCGAGTCCTTAAGTCCTTGGGGTGTTTTCTCACCCGGTGCCCTAAGACCGTTTGGTTTGGCAGTCATCGATTAAAGGCTCGTTACATGGGCAGATTAGAAAGCCTAATAAAATTAAGGAATAATACCACAAAATATATATATATATATATAAATAAATAAGGCATAAGAGTTAGAGTTAATGAACCCTTAGTCAAAATTTTCATAGTCACAAGTGCATATGACTTAGGGTAAAGTAATAAATTAGATGAGAATCACAATTTGACTCCTTACTTAAATTGATAACAAATTTTTGAATAGAGACTAAGTTTAGGAATGAAAAATTCAGTTTTCCTATAACTTATAGATTGCTTAGATCTTACAATTATATTTCAAATATTTTTCGTTTTCAAAATGCTTTTCGACAATACTAACTCTTTATTTCCCTTTCTTTATGGATTTTGTGGGTGTAATCCGCTGAAAACCCTCACGAGACAAAACTCGTCCTCTAGGGGAAACCTAAAGGTTAACGGCTTGTTGCACACGCTCAGTGCAATCGCGTGACCTGCGAAAGTGGTCTAATAATCTCTAGTATAGTTTAGTTATTTTGCTTGAGGACGAGCAAAAGATAGGTATGGGGGTGTGATTGGTCGCTAATGTTGCATATTTAATATCATATATCCATACTTATTATAGAATAAAAGCCTGCATTGTCCTGATTAATTGTTTGATTTATTTGCAGGCCCAATCTTTAAGAAGATGAACAGAAATGAGCCTAAAGCCCACCAAAATTCTGAATTAAATCAGAATTAATTCGTACCAAGTAAATCAGGGCAAAATCAAGAGGTGGAAAACCGGTTCAGAAGAATCCTCTCAGAATCGATCGGTTAAAGCCAAGAATCCAAGGCCATTTCGTCAGAATCTGGGACTCCAACTGACAAACCAACTCCAGATAAAGTCAGAGGGCGAAACCAGGCTGACCCACCAACAGGGTGTGGCCACCTGGCCACACCCTGGCCGCGAAAACGCGGCAAAAGCCGCGTTTCCGCGGCAATCTTGGGGAGTTAGGGGGAGCGTTTGCCCCCCGATCTCCGCAGGATCCTCCTTACTGGATTTATGCCTATAAAAGGCCAGTATCTGCGCTGAAAAGGGGACGCCATGGCAGAGTTAGGATTTAGACTAGTTTTTCATTTCTTAGTGTAGGTTTTTGTTTTTCTTGTTCATGTAATTGTAATTTTCATTTATATAAATAAGAGGAGATCAGACTTTCATCGAAGAACAAGAATGGAGCTTGAGCTGGAGTGACACCGGTGTAAGACTTATTTCTTTTCTTTGATTGTTATGAAATCGAATTGAATTTTTTTCTGTGTATGTTCTTCTTTTTAGTCTTCTTCTTCTTCTTCTTTTCTATTTTACTTTTCTTTTTGGTACAATTGTCTTCCAAGTGAGTCTAAAAGCATCGAAAGAGCCTTGCCGTTGCGAGTGCCACCGATAGCTCATGACGATGGAATGGAGTCTCTCTCTGTATCATTTCATTCTTGAAGTAGTCTTGATGATGTAATGTGGAAGAGACCAATACTCAAATCTTATGGGCTATGCGCTGAATGCCTCCACTTCAAGGTAAAGTCATCGCTGAAGACTCAAGGTAAGCTTTTGGTGAAAAGAAGATAAGTAATTGTTTTTATTTCTTTTCTTTTATTTCTGTAAATTAAATCACCACTTCTTCTAACTCTTTCTTTTCGACTCATTTGTGCATAATCGCTTTCTTTCGCCGTTTTCTGATTTTTTCCACCTTCTTCATCTCTCACTTTCTTCTTAACTTTAACTATTACTTCTTTTTCTTTTTGTTAACTTAAAAACAGAGAAGAACTATCGTTTTGTTTTCTTAATGATTTCTATACAAGAACGTAAACGCTTCTATCGCAAAACCCTCCTTGTGGATCACGACCCGCATAGCCACTTGGTATAGCGGTATGAATTGAGCACTTGCACATTTTATTAAAAGTTCTGAAATTCCGTATTTTGTGTGCAGGTAATGCTTCAATCATGTGTCCACTGAGATTGGGGAACCCTCATCCACAGGTGGCTTATTTAGGGATTTGTCATCTTCAGATCCCCAACTTAGTAAGAGAATAAAGACGTGCTGAATATTCTCCTTTTCATTATTACCACTGATATTATTATTATGGTTGCAGAGAGTACTGGGGTAGCTCAAATAGAGGATCCTATAGAGAGCCTTGGCATAGAAGATAGCGCAGTTCAGACTTCGGCCGATGAACTCAGTGCCGTGGAATTTGTTACCACCTTTATTGTTGTGGAGGCTACCACAACAACCGTCCCGAAGGTGTTGCCTCAGCCTCAGCGTCAGAAGAGCCTGTTGTCAGCCTCATCCCTGCACAAGTTGAGTCTGCTCCCACTTCTATTGGTGTTACTCATCCTATCACAGAGAGGGGATTCGGGAGTGTATTGAAAGGGTCGTCTCCAGCCACCGATATCATGGAAGAACTAGCGCATCAAATGGTGCAACAATTTTTCGCCTCCATGAAGTCTTGCATTGAGTTGGTCCTTTCTGGGGGAAGTTCCTTTGAGTTTGCTCGGATGCTTCTTGAGAATCAGATCAAGAATATCTGTCACACTGGAAGCCCTGCGCAAGCTAGGGCATATCTGACACTAGTTAAACAGCTGGGGATATGCTTGAGGGAACTAAAAACTCTGAAAAGTCTAGCTCAATGGATGAAGCTCGGTTGACGCTGGGTAAGCTCCTCGTCGCTCAAGAATACAAGCAAAAAGAGATGGAAGAGCAAATGGCTGAAGAGGCTCGTCATCTCCACCACTTCCAAGCCGACTATCAAAGATTGGTTAACGATTCGAAGGAATTCGAGATCGTCATCTATTGCCACTACTCAA
The DNA here is from genome assembly GCA_038442645.1 of Agave tequilana. Taxonomy (NCBI): domain Eukaryota; kingdom Viridiplantae; phylum Streptophyta; class Magnoliopsida; order Asparagales; family Asparagaceae; genus Agave; species Agave tequilana. The sequence goes on from JAVJIF010001060.1 coordinate 95,506, forward strand.
ACTGCTATTGCTAGGGCGCAAGCCTTGATTCAAGTCAACGAGCAAAAATTGTTGTCGCCAGGGAAAAGCTGGAAGAGCTGGAAACCGCCAAGACATAAGTTCAAGAAAATCTTGCTGCTCATTCGTCTAGATTGGAGTCTCTTCAGACATAGCTGGCTATGAAGAGATTCTTATCAGAGGAAGAGTTGTGGGTTCAAGCTTTAGCGGAGGCCGAGAAGGCACGCCAGCAGGAGATGCAGCACCTCTGTGAACGGATCCGTTCTTTGACGGAGCAGGATTATTAGCCTTCTTCTCCTTTTATATTTTTTTCATTTTCCATAACACTCTATTTGTTAAATAAGAGAGCATTTGTTTTACTTTTATCATTTTTTGAGTCAAATAATAAAAGTTATCAAATTCTTGTCTCGTCTTTATCCTTTCTTAGTCTTTGAGAATTAGACGGACTCTTTGTTGCCTGGATAAACACAGCTTTCATAGTCGCAATCCTTGATTATTTATGAAAATACAGTCCTTAGTCGTTTTGTTAGGACTCAGGCTACACTGAGTTTGTGATTGAGACGCGACTCTCATTTGCAGTGGAGACGCGGCTCTGAACTGTTGAAACGCAGCTCTGGGTCATCATGAGAGACGTGCGAATGATAAACTGAGGTTGCACTGTGTTACGATTGAGACGCAGATCTGGGCCTTTGAGAAGACGCGGCTCTGAATGCAAACCTGTGTTCTTTAATTTGATAAAGGGGACGCGGCCTTCAGGTTTGCGAAAGGACGCAGACTTTAGGACGCAATTCTAAATTATTATGGAACGTGATCCTGGCTCACTGAGGAGATGTGGCTCTGGATCATTAAGAGGACGCGACTCTAGATCATTAAGGAGACGCAGTTGTGGCTTTGAAAGGAACGCGACCTTCAAGTCTTGTGAAAAGTCACGGGCTTATGGACGCAACCTTTGAGTCTATGTAAGAACTCAGACTTCAGGACGCTGCCTTCAAGTGCTGTAATAGGTCGCGGGCTTATGGACGCGGCCTTTGAGTCTGTGCAAGAATGCGAACTTCAGGACGCAGCCTTCAAGTCTTATGAATGGACGTGAATTTTTGGACATAGCCTCCGAAGCGTCACACGCAATCCCTCTTAAAGATCTTGTTGGATCTTTAATGCCAAATCGGCGTTGACGGTTGGGGACTTGTACCGTGGGTATTTTCATGAGTGACAATTTACGTGTCACCTCCATAATGGATTTGATGTCCGTGGAGGAATTAAGGCTGAAGGTGATTGGTTGCTAATGTTGCATATTTAATGTCACATTTCCATACTTATTTTAGAATAAAAGCCTGCATTGTCCTAATTATTTGTTTAATTTATTTACAGGCCCAATCCTTAAGGAGATGAAGAGAAATGAGGCCAAAAGCCCTCCAGAATTCTGAATTAAATCAGAGTTAATTCGTACACATAAAATCAGGGCAAAAATCAAGAGGTTGAAACCGGTTGAGAAGAATCCTCTCAGAATCGATCGGTTAAAACCAAGAATCCAAGGCCATTTCATCAGAATCCGGAGCTCAAACGACAAAATCAACAAAGGATAAGCCAGAAGAAGACCCCGGAGAGACCCACCAACAGGGTGTGGCCACCTGGCCACACCCTTGCCGCGGAAACGCGGCTTGGGCCGCGTTTCCGCGGCAATCTTGGGGAGTTAGGGGAAGCGTGAACTCCCCGACCTCCCGGGATCTTGGTTGTTGGGTTTTTGGCCTATAAAAAGGCATTTTCTGTGCTGAAAGGGGACGTGAAGGCAGATTAGGATTTAGCTTAGTTTTCATTCCTTAGTTTAGGTTTTTAGTCTTTCTTTTTATGTATGTAATTTGTATGTAACTTAGGGTAGAAGAAGATGAAAAACACCTAGAGGGGGGGGTGAATAGGTGTAATTGCTAATCTAATGATCTTTTGAACTAAGTATGATGAATGATGCAACGATCTCTCAAAAACAAGACTAAGAGCCGAATACCCCTTGCGAGGTTCTGAACTCCTTCCTCCCAATTCCCCTAGATATAGGTTAGAGGTGCGCAATGCAACCTGTTGTATTGAGATATGATCGATCAAGGCAAAGTATGATGATGAGAAATGAGATGCACACAATATATCACAAGAATTACAAGCTTGAATTAAAAGCACAAGGAAGATACAAGATCACAAGCAAGTAATAAGGAGCAATAAAGTGTTAGAGGAATTTAAAGCAAGAATTGGACGCAAAGGCAATCGCAAACACAAATATTTGTTTCGAGGTTCGAGCCACCGCTCTACTCCCGCCTTCACCTCCGTGAAGGGTTTCCACTATCCACCGAGGACGCCTTTACAATTTGGTCTACCGAAGACCGAGCACCGAGCTCCACCGAGTACAAAGGACCTCTACCGAAGAGGTTGCTCCACAAGGAAAGGATTACAAGAACAAAGTGATCACAACAAGATCACTACACTTTTCTCAAACTCTTTTACAAACACTCTCACTTTTATTACAACTTCACTATAGAATGAGTATAGAATTTTGGCTCTATGAAGTGTGGTGAGAAAACTTCAGTTGTAGAGTGATATAGACAATCAAACACAACTGAAAAACAAACTTTAAAAGAATTGGAATGAAGGCTTTAAACTCTTTTCTTTTCTCTTTTGAAAACAACACAAACTTGAGGATTTTTCTTTGATGCCATGCAAGAGAGACTTCTCTATATTATAGGGTGAAAATAGGTTAAAAACAATTTCTTTACACCTAATTTGACCTGCAAAAGCTCCCCAACAACTCTCTAAAAATCTGTTAAAGCAGAAAAAAGAAACAGATTTTCAGAATTGCCCAAAGAGGAAAGAGCCGTTGGATTGTTGCAGGCCTGGCGGTCGACCGGTCCGGTCGACCGCCAGCCCAGCTGCAAAGAGCGTTGGCTCTCGGTCGACCGGTCCGGTCGACCGTCCCAAAAGAGGAAACACAGTTTTCTTCTCCGGTCGACCGGTCCGGTCGACTCAGAAAACCAGAGAGCAGGTGTGCTCTTGGTCGGTCAACCGGTGCGGTCGACCGACGGACGTGCACAGACGTGCACGTCCAGGCTATGGCGCCGGTCGACCGGGCCGGTCGGCGGTCAGCCTGAAATGGAAAAACTGCAGGATTTTGAACTTGGAAAAATTTGAAAAATTATTTTAGGTTTAAACAAACTAGAGTGACATGTTAGTAGGAGTATGTATACATGATCTAGACAGATATTTATTTTATAAAACTTAGGTTCATGTAAATCTCTACTAAGGCATGAAACCAAATTTTGAAAATGAAAACAAGACCAAATTTTATCAAAATCAAATTTTGTGTGTGTGTGTATCCTAGAGCCAAATACCAAGACTCAAACTTTAACATTCTATTCTTACAATGATTCTAAGGACTTCAAGATCTCAATAGGCTTCTTCATATGATCTTCAACACTTGTTCCTTGAGCCCAATTGGAGTTGACTTGAGTCCAAATCCTTGTATTTGTGAGAGAAGACTTCTAGAATGAATAGAAACCTAAAACACATTTAAACAACAAATATTATTAGTACAAATAACTAATATGTTTTGTAATCATCAAAATACACTAATCATGGGTGATTGTAACCTGGGCCAACAATCTCCCCCTTTTTGATGATGACAAAACATATAAGTTATTTAAACAAATATGGAAGAAGAGTTTGGAAAACTCCCCCTCAAATAATGATATGTATAAAAAATTGACTATTGAAAACTCAATACATAAGGCATTTAACAAGCACAATAGTTTTTGTCCAAAACTTCAAATAAAACAAACTTTCTTTTTCTCCATGAAGTGAAACTCAAATAGTATCAAACTCCATGAAATGAAACTCAAATAGTATCAAACTTAAACTTTTAAATCAACAAACTTATTCTCCCCTTTTTGTCATACATCAAAAAAGGGTTAAAACAAAACAATTGAAAATTTCATTTTAAGAATCCATAATACAAACATTCAACTCACCACAAATAAATGAAAATCTAGCATAGTCTAAAGGTTTAGTAAAATATCGGCAAGTTGAAAATCGGTAGAAACATAGTCAATATCAATATCACCTTTCTCATAATGATCTCTAAGAAAGTGATATCTAATGTCAATGTGTTTGGTTTTACTATGTTGATTTGCATTCTTTGTCATGTGAATAGTACTAGTATTATCACAAAATATTTTAACTTGATCAAAGTGTAAATCATAGTCGAGGAGAGTATGTTTCATCCAAAGAACTTGTGCACAACAAGCTCCGGCTGCAACATACTCCGCCTCGGTGGTTGATAGGGTTACCGAATTTTGCTTTTTGGAAGACCAAGATACAAGACAATTACCCAAGAATTGACATGTTCCACTTGTGCTCTTCCTATCTACCCTACAACCCGCATAGTCGGCATCCGAAAAACTAGTCATTGAAAATTGGCCGGTTTTCTGATACTACAAACCCATTTCAATGGTGCCCTAAGGTATCTAATTATGCGTTTAACCGCAATTATGTGAGACTCTTTAGGACAAGATGAAAACGTGCACAAAGACAAACGGAAAACATGATATCCGGCCTACTAGCCGTCAAATAAAGCAAGCTACCAATCATGCTACGATATAATTAATGTCTACACTTTTACCTTGTTCATCTTTGTCAAGCTTAGTAGTTGTAGCCATGGGAGTTTTGCTTACTTTAGATCCTTCAAGTCCGAATCTCTTGATTAGTTCTTTTGTGTACTTGGCTTGATTGATGAAGATCCCATCCTTCCTTTACTTGATTTGGAGTCCAAGGAAATAGTTGAGCCCCCATCATCGACATTTCAAATTCATCCTTCATGCATGACTCAAAAGCTTTGCAAAGAGATTCATTAGTAGAAAAAAAATAATATCATCTACATAAATTTGCACAATAAGAATATCCTTTTCTACATGTTTTGTAAAACAAAGTTGTGTCAATTTTACCTTTCTTAAAACCATTTGAAATCAAAAATGAAGAAAGTCTTTCATACCAAGCCCTAGGGGCTTGTTTTAAACTATAAGAGCTTTATCTAATTTAAAAACAAAATCCGGATGTGTAGGATCAACAAACCATGGGGGTTGTTCAACATACACCTCCTCTTCAATAAATCCATTTAAAAAAGCACTTTTAACATCCATTTGAAATAATTTGAAATCTTTATATGAGGCAAATGCTAGTGTCATCCGTATGGCTTCAAGCCATGCTACGGGTGCAAAGGTTTCTTCAAAATTGATCCCTTCGATTTGAGTGTAACCTTGGGCAACTAACCTAGCCTTGTTTCTAACTACATTACCCGATTCATCCAACTTGTTCTTAAAGATCCACTTAGTACCAATTGTTGGTCTATCGTGGGGCCTAGGAGTAAGGTGCCAAACTTGGTTGCGCTCAAATTGATTGAGCTCCTCTTGCATGGCTAGCAACCAATATGAATCGGCATCGGCTTTGAGGACATTTTTGGGTTCAATATGAGAAATGAATGCATAGTTACCACAATAGTCATGAAGTCTAGAGCGAGTAGTTACCCTTTTGATACTTCACCTATGACGAGGTCCTTGGGATGATGTGGATTGTATCTCCAATCCTTTGGTAGTGGTTGAGTAGGCTCCACCTCATGTGTTTGATTTTCATTTCCTTGTGCCTCTTCCACCTTAGCTTCGCTTCCTTCATCATCCTTTGGTTTGTCTCCATAGTAGAAGCATCATCCAAGGTCACTTTCTCCAAACCTTCATCCAATGCATCTATTTCTACAATATTCTTAACAAACTTGTTAGATTCCTCAAACTTAACATGAATAGACTCTTCAATAGTCAATGATGATCTAATGAAAACTCTATAAGCCTTACTAGTGTTTGAGTAACCTACAAAAATAGCCTCATAAGATCTAGCATCAAACTTTCCTAAATTATCTTTTGTATTTAAAACAAAACATTTGCATCCAAAAACTTTGAAATAAGAAACATTTGATTTTCTAGAAAAGTACATTTCAAAAGAAGTTTTAGTAGTATTTTACATAAGAAAACACGATTTGATATATAGCATGATGTATTGACGGCCTCGGCCCACAAATAATGTGGTAGACCATATTCACTTAGCATTGTCCTAGCCATTTCTTGTAATGTTCTATTTTCCGTTCAACTACTCTATTTTGTTGTGGAGTTCTAGGACAAGATAGTTCATGCTTTATTCCATGTTCATCACAAAAAGTGGTAAAGGGTTGGTTAATGAATTCACCTCCTCTATCACTTCTTATTCTCAAAATCGAAACATCTTTTTCTTTTTCAACTCTTTTCTTAAAAGTTTGGAAATACGAAAATGCTTGGTTTTTTGTGTTCAAGAAAGAAAACCCAAGTAAACCTTGAAAAGTCATCAACCAAAACATAAGCAAATCTATTCCCACTTAGACTTTTGGTTTGTGTAGGGCCAAAATGATCCATATGGATTAACTCCAAAGGACGTGATGTCATGATATCCTTAATTGACTTGAAAGAAGACTTAGTTTGTTTCCCAAATTGACATGCGTCACAAACTCGGTCCTTTTCAAAATTCAAGCAAGGAATACCTTTCACCATTTCCTTTGTGTTTAACCTAGAAATGTGATCAAAAGAAATATGGCCTAATCTCCTATGCCACAACCAAGAGTCATCATCGAGGGCTTTCAAACAAGTAATATTACAAGACATATTTAACATATCAATCATATAAACATTACTTTCACGAAAATCGGAAAATACACAAACATTAGAAGTTCTATCAATTACTTTACAAGCAACATTATCAAAAACAACATCAAAACCTTTATCACAAAGTTGACTAACACTCAAGAGATTATGCTTGAGGCCATCAACTAAAACTACATTTTCCATTAAAGGAGAGGTGCCAAGTTTTACATTACCAATACCGATGATTTTACCCTTGGCGTCATCTCCGAAGGTGACAGTGCCACCTTCATGATATCTTGATAGGGTTGCAAAGTTGTTGATGTCCCAAGTCATGTGCCTTGAGCAACCGCTATCAAGATACCACAGTCCTCTACGTCGTTGGGCTTTGGAAAGTACCTACATCATTAACATAATTGTTGATTTTGGTACCCAAACTTTCTTGGGTCCTTTAAAGTTAGTGCCTCGAACCAAATATTATGATGTGATGCATTTAGTCTATCATAGCAAAAAATGGCTAAGTGTCCTTTTCGCCCACAATGTGAACATGAGAACACTCTACCATACATGAATGCATGATGTGTACGTGTAGTGTGAGCATGTTTTGGGTTTTGCCATGTTGTTTAGGTTGTGTAGCATGAACATGAACATGAGCATGAGCATTTTTCTTTGGGGCTTGTTTCTTAGGAAACATAGCCTCAATTTTCTTCTTGTTAAACTCACAATTTTTCAAAACAACACATAATGAGTCTAATCTTTCCTTAAGCATAGAAACTTCATTAGAATCAATTAGTGGGGCCTTACCTTTGCAAGAAATCTTATATTTTTCAAAATCATTTTTAGTAGTGGCCAAGGTGGAAACCAAATCATCCTTTTCTTTTATAAGAGTAAAAACTTGATGACTTAAAGATTCATTTGTTTTTTCATTTTTAAATAATTTTTCTTTAAGAAATCATAATTTTGTGACAACTCAACAAAAGCCTCTTCTAATTCATCCATAGAAAGCTCAATATCATAGGAAGGGGAAGAGGTTACCTTGCTTGTGCCTTCATTAGCCATGAAGCACATGTTGGCGGTGTCTATTTCTTCCTCGGATTCGGTCTCCGAATCCCAAGTTGCCTTCATAGCCTTCTTCTTGTAGGGCTTCTTTGATGTGGAGGGCTTAGCTTTGTCCGGACACTCCGCAACAATGTGTCCGGGCTTTTGGCAATTGAAACAAGTGATCCTTCTTTCTTCTTTGCCTCCTTGCCATATTCTTCTACCTGGGTACTTCGCCTTGTTGTACATCCTCCGGACATTCTTAACAAGGAGTGAGAGCTCCTCATCATCTTCTTCTTCATCGTCTTCATCGGAGTGTGTAGCTTGACTCTTGAAGGCGATAGTCTTCTTTTGGAAGGAGCCATATCCTCCCTTGCTTTCCTTTCCATCTCATGGGTTTTGAGGTTCCCAATGAGACCTATAAGCTCCATTTCTTCATTGTCGTTGAGTTCCTTCAAGGTTGTTGCTTTAACTTCCCATGAAGTAGGAAGAGCTCGGATGATCTTCCTTACTCTTTGATCATTGTTGATATCTTCACCTAAAGAAGAGAGTCCATTAGTAATCTTGGTAAATCTTGTAACCATATCATCTATGGTTTCATTTTCTTGCATGCTAAATGTTTCATATTGGGACCGAAGAAGGTCAATCTTAGCCTTCTTTACTTGTGAGGTCCCCTCATGTGTGACTATCAAGTGTGACCAAATCTCATATGCGGATTTGCAATGGATAACCCTAGAAATGTCATCATCATTAAGGGCTTGTAGAAGTGCATAGTGAGCTTTGGCATTGGCATCGAATTCCTTAGTCTCTATTTCGGACCAAGTGGATTCGTCACCGGGGGGGTACACTAAAGGACTTAGTCACGGCTTTTGCAACTCGGCTACCTAGAGATTGCAAAAACACGGTCATCTTAACTTTCCATATGGAAAGTTAAGTCCATCAAACTTAGGAGGGGTCTTAATTCCATCGGCCATTTTTACTATATGAATATGAATGAAATGATTAGCAAATTAGGATCTTCTCTAAGGTTGTTAAACCAAATCCTAGAGTCCAAGCTCTGATACCAATTAAAAAACACCTAGAGGGGGGGTGAATAAGTGTAATTGCTAATCTAATGATCTTTTTGAACTAAGTATGATGAATGATGCAACGATCTCTCAAAAACAAGACTAAGAGCCGAATACCCCTTGCGAGGTTCTGAACTCCTTCTCCCAATCCCCTAGATATGGGTTAGAGGTGCGCAATGCAACCTTGTTGTATTGAGATATGATCGATCAAGGCAAAGTATGATGATGAGAAATGAGATGCACACAATATATCACAAGAATTACAAGCTTGAATTAAAAGCACAAGGAAGATACAAAATCACAAGCAAGTAATAAGGAGCAATAAAGAGTTAGAGGAATTTAAAGCAAGAATTGGACGCAAAGGCAATCGCAAACACAAATATTTGTTTCGAGGTTCGAGCCACCGCTCTACTCCCCGCCTTCACCTCCGTGAAGGGTTTCCACTATCCACCGAGGACGCCTTTACAATTTGGTCTACCGAAGACCGAGCACCGAGCTCCACCGAGTACAAAGGACCTCTACCGAAGAGGTTGCTCCACAAGGAAAGGATTACAAGAACAAAGTGATCACAACAAGATCACTACACTTTTTCTCAAACTCTTTTACAAACACTCTCACTTTTATTACAACTTCACTATAGAATGAGTATAGGATTTTGGCTCTATGAAGTGTGGTGAGAAAACTTCAGTTGTAGAGTGATATAGACAATCAAACACAGCTGAAAAACAAACTTTAAAAGAATTGGAATGAAGGCTTTAAACTCTTTTCTTTTCTCTTTTGAAAACAACACAAACTTGAGGATTTTTCTTTGATGCCATGCAAGAGAGACTTCTCCTCTATTTATAGGGTTGAAAATAGGTTAAAAACAATTTCTTTACACCTAATTTGACCTGCAAAAGCTCCCCAACAACTCTCTAAAAATCTGTTAAAGCAGAAAAAAGAAACAGATTTTCAGAATTGCCCAAAGAGGAAAGAGCCGTTGGATTGTTGCAGGCCTGGCGGTCGACCGGTCCGGTCGACCGCCAGCCCAGCTGCAAAGAGCCGTTGGCTCTCGGTCGACCGGTCCGGTCGACCGTCCCAAAAGAGGAAACACAGTTTTCTTCTTCCGGTCGACCAGTCCGGTCGACTCAGAAAACCAGAGAGCAGTGTGCTCTTGGTCGGTCGACCGGTGCGGTCGACCGACGGACGTGCACAGACGTGCACGTCCAGGCTATGGCGCCGGTCGACGGGCCGGTCGGCCGGTCAGCCTGAAATGGGAAAAACTGCAGGATTTTGAACTTGGAAAAATTTGAAAAATTGTTTTAGGTTTAAACAAACAAGAGTGACATGTTAGTAGGAGTATGTATACATGATCTAGACAAGATATTTATTTTATAAAACTTAGGTTCATGTAAATCTCTACTAAGGCATGAAACCAAATTTTGAAAATGAAAACAAGACCAAATTTATCAAAACCAAATTTTGTGTGTGTGTATCCTAGAGCCAAATAACCAAGACTCAAACTTTAACATTCTATTCTTACAATGATTCTAAGGACTTCAAGATCTTCAATAGGCTTCTTCATATGATCTTCAACACTTGTTCCTTGAGCCCAATTGGAGTTGACTTGAGTCCAAATCTTGTATTTGTGAGAGAAGACTTCTAGAATGAATAGAAACCTGAAACACACTTAAACAACAAATATTATTAGTACAAATAACTAATATGTTTTGTAATCATCAAAAATACACTAATCATGGGTGATTGTAACCTTGGGCCAACAGAAGATTCATGTAAGTAAGAGAGAGGGGCTGATGTTGAGAGTGACACCGACGATGTACCCTACTCCTTTCTTTCATTGTCTCAGCAAGTAATAAAGGTAAATGCTTTGTTTGTTTTCTATTCTGCTTTACTTTACATTTGTTTTGCTTTCATCTTCCTCCTCTACTTTACCTTGGTTGTTGTTGTTGAGTGTACAAGTGAATTCCAAAGCAAGTATAACTAAGCTACGTGAGAGCCAGCGATAGTTCATGAGGACGTTCTCCTCTTCAAAGATCCGCATCACTTCGTTCTCGCTAGGCGTGACGATATAATGTGCACGGGGACTGAGCTCGAGCTTATGATCTATGCGTTGAACGCCTCCGAAGCAAAGGTAGAACATGCAACGGTTTCCAGGTAAGTCATCACTCAACCTCGGTAAGTATCTCTTTCTTTTCTTTCCTTTCTTTTCTTTTCTTTCTTTAGTATAGATCAACACCACCTCCTCCAACTCTTTCTTCTCCACTTCATTGTACATAGTCGCTTTTCTTGTTTTCTGATTTCCCACATTCTTCAATCTTTCACTTTCTTCTAACTTTAACTATAACTTTCTTTTTCTTTTCTTAACTTTAAAACCGAGAAGAACTCTCGTTGGTTTTGATAAAGATTTCAATAAAACTGTAAACGCTTCTATCGCAAAACCCTCCTTGTGGATCACGACCCGCATAGCCACTTGCTATAGCGGAAGAATTGAGCACTTGCACATATTCTTTCTTAAGTTCTATAATCTCGTATTTTTTGTGCAGGTTTAGCCTCAATAAAATTTTGGCGCTGTTGCGGGAGGGTAACATGTTTTTTATTGAAATCTGAATTTTTTTTGAAAATTTTTTAGAACTAAACGAATTTTCTTCTCTGTTGTAGATTACAGGGCAATAAAAGCAGGAAATTAATATTGCAGTGACATACAAGTGGCCTTAGGCCTCTGCTCTAGAAAGTAGAGACCAAGGACCCTCTGAATTGCCGCGTTTCCACGGCAAAAGCCGCGGATCCGCGGCAAGGAAGAGCTGACTACTAACAGCTTTTTGCAGGGCTGCTTAGTTTGCAAATTCTAGTTTGCTGCAATTATTTGTTTTTATATGCCATAACAAAAACCTGCTAATAATCAACAGTAAAAAGTTTGTTGCAAAAGTTAAAAATTGATTAGACGTTTGCATTTAGGCACGTATCTTTTCAATTCATTTATTTTTTTTTACTGTCGAAGAGTGCTGGAGCAAGGTACGTATGCATTGCATTTAGCATAGGACTCACTTCTTGGTTGATTTATATCGCTTTGAGTGAATCTTACATATCTTGTACACTTGCACAAATTGATCTTAAGGGCACTAACCCATAACAAGATAAGATGGGGATTTAATCACCCTTCCTTAGCCTAAAAATCAGATTCCAAGCACTCACTAACCCAAGCCTAACTAAAATTGAGTAGACGTTGGCCCTAGGGACATCTCGGACTCAATTAGGAGATTATCCTAAGGGGAAAAAATGTTGGAATCTAACTCCTGCAAAATCAGCGTCTAGGAAAGGGATTGAGGGCCGAAAGCCCGAAGGTTGGTGGTTATTTAATTAAGGAACGTCTTTGATGGAAAATCTCCCACCAACCTTGCCCTGACCTGGCTGATTAGCTTGTGGTTAAAGTCTACATTAGACCTCCTGTGGACAGTCTAACCAGTTAGGAGTCGTCTAGGTCCTAAGTCTACCCTAACTTAGGCTAGAATTTTCTCTTTTTGTTTGTTTATTTGTTTGTGTTTTCTTGTTTGTATTCTATTGTGTGATATGGACTATAATAATAATTTTTTCAACTACAATAATAATCCATATTACACACCGACTTCATTTTCGGATATTACCAACCCAGCATATCATAACTTTGACCAACCTAGTGTGCCGGATTGGTCTTATCCGAATCAATATGACCCATACCCCCGATCTAATAACTATAATTTCATAATGATTTTAACTCTTCACCGAGTCAGTGGGATTCACCTCCCCCGAGCATAATTTCCAACCACCTGCCCTCCTTCTCCACCCAGTCCACATTATGTTCAAGATTCATACTCAGTTCCACCCGTCCAAAATAGGAAACCATCAATATGGAAATGAGTATGCGTGAGTCCAAACACAAATCCCAAAATCTGATGGACTCACAATTTTACTATCACTTCCAAGACAATTCTTCATCTTTTCATCAAAACAATCAACCTATCAACTATAAAAAGATGCTTGAAGCCATGACTCAGGCTCAAAACACTCGTAATCGTGACATAGATATGATGGTCGAATCTCTACGTTCCCACCGTCCTGATGTCACTAACTATTCTGTTAGAGCCGTAGAGTCATGTAGTTTTGGAAATCAAGATTCCATTTCAGCACAACCATTTGAACTTACCCAAACTCCAAATGATATTTGATAGTTTGGCTAGTTTCTTTTCCTGAAATAGAACTTGAAAATGATTATGATCCTGAACCCCAACTTAGTGATTCAATTCTATTTCCTGATTCGATTATGACTCCGGTATCTTCACCTGACTTCAATCTTTTCCCGGAGTCAACATTGGATCCTGTACCAATTCATAAAGAAATTGAATCACCCATCTTTGAGGATCATGTTGAACTTGACCAACTTTACAATTTTGAAAATCTCATGGATAAATTGGCAAGTTCTCCATTTTTTGATATTGAACTCAATGAGATATGTGACCTAGATTCTCACATATGTGATCCAGTTCAACTTTCTGAATCAATATTGACTCCTGTTTTATTACCAAACTTGAATAATATTCTAGAGTCAGTTTTGATTCCTCCACCTATCATTCCTGAACTGGAATCACCCACATTAAGTCACATTCCATTGTTAGACAATACATGTGGACTAGAGTTTCAACTTCTTGACTTGGACCCAATTTCTGAACCTATTTTGACTCTTGAACCTTTACTTGATTTAAGTCACCTTCCTGAGTCGGTATTAGTTCCTGTCCTTCCTGAGTCCAAGTCACTGTTTATCATTTCATACTCCATTCTGGGACGAGGTGGTTGACAAATTTGACTCCGAAATTAGTTATGGAATATGAAAATTAGATGGAGTCAAATATTTAATAAAAATCCTTCATGGATATATCTTTTTAATGGGTTATATTAAAGATAGTGCTGGTGGGTTCCTCCGAGACCTAAGAAAAGTTGATTGGGCCGCGTTTCGTGGACCAATCAGACCACCACCGGAACCACCACCTTAAGGTAACATTTTCCTTCCCTTTCGTCTTTTTCATGCATCTATGCATTAATTCATACATTGAGGACAATGCATGAGATAGGTGGTGGGGAGGGTCTAACATAACTTTTCTTTTTCTTTAAAAAATAATAAAAAAATAAAAAAATTAACACTTTTCTTTACTTTTAAAAAACTTTTGAAAAATAGAAACAATATTTTGACTTATTTTGTAAGAATTAAGTTAATTTTAAGGAATAGGAAAATCCAAATTAGGATTTCTTATACCTGGTCAAAATAAGATTATTTGTTTGATTTATAGAGTTAGGAAGATAATTTGTCAAAGTAATTTAGTCTTGATCTTTACCTTGATAAAATATGCACACTTCATACACTTACACACTTAGGGTTCAAAAACAAAAATTCTTATGCCTTATAAAAATATATATATATATAAACAAATCTAATTATTGATTAGCTAGGTGCTTTGGCCTAGAAAACCTTAGTATTTATGCAAAAGATAATTAGATGAGTTTGAAAAAAAAAACAAGTCTAATTATTGACTAGCTAGGTGCTTTGGCCTAAGCAAGCCTTGGTATTTATGCGAAAGATGATTAGATAAGTTTGAAAAGAAAAATCCTCCCGATTAAGCTGGGTATTTGTGCCTAATAAAGCATAAGTATTCACGCCTAAAAGAGGTTCATATAATAAAATCCTTAGTTTTGTGGCCTTGTTTGCTCGAGTCCTTAAGTCCTAGGGGTGTCTTCTCACCTGGTGCCCTAAGACCGTCTGGTTTGGGAGTCATCGATTAAAGGCTCGTTACATGGGCAGATTAGAAAGCCTAATAAAACTAAGGAATAAAAAAAAAGAGTATATATATAAAAAAAAATAAGGCATAAGAGTTAGAGTTAATGAACCCTAAATCAAAATTTTCACAGTCACAAGGTGCATATGACTTAGGATAAAGTAATAGACTAGATGAGAAGTACAATTTGACTCCTTACTTTGATTGATAACAAATTTTGAATAGAGACTAAGTTTAGGAATGAAAAATTCGGCTTTCCTATAACTTATAGATTGCTTAGATCTTACAATCATATTTCAATATTTTTCTCTTTCAAAATGCTTTTCGAAAATACTAACTCTTAATTTCCCTTTCTTTATGGATTTTGTGGGTGCAATCTGCTGAAAATCCTCACGAGACAAAACTCGTCCTCTAGGGGAACCTAGAGGTTTAACGGCTTGTTGCACATGCTCAGTGCAATCGCGCGACCTGCGAAAGTGGTCTAATAATCTCTAGTATAATTTAGTTGTTTTGCTCGAGGACGAGCAAAAGATAGGTATGGTGGTGTGATTGGTTGCTAATGTTGCATATTAATGTCACATTTCTATACTTATTTTAGAATAAAAGCCTGCATTGTCCTAATTATTTGTTTAATTTATTTGCAGGCCCAATCTTTAAGGAGATGAAGAGAAATGAGCCCAAAAGCCCACCAGAATTCTGAATTAAATCAGAGTTAATTCGTACACATAAAATCAGGGCAAAAATCAAGAGGTTGAAACCGGTTGAGAAGAATCCTCTCAGAATCGATCGGTTAAAGCCAAGAATCTAAGGCCATTTCATCAGAATCCGGAGCTCAAACGACAAAACCAACAAAGGATAAAGCCAGAAGAAAACCCCGGAGAGACCCACCAACACGGTGTGGCCACCTGGCCACACCCTTGCCGCGGAAACGTGGCTTGGGCCGCGTTTCCGCGGCAATCTTGGGGAGTTAGGGGAGCGTGAACTCCCCCGACCTCCCGGGATCTTAGTTGTTGGGTTTTTGGCCTATAAAAAGGCATTTTCTGCGCTGAAAGGGGACGTGAAGGCAGATTAGGATTTAGCTTAGTTTTCATTTCTTAGTTTAGGTTTTAGTCTTTCTTTTTATGTATGTAATTGTATGTAACTTAGGGTAGAAGAAGATTCATATAAGTAAGAGAGAGGGGCTGATGTTGAGAGTGACACCGACGATGTACCCTACTCCTTTCTTTCATTGTCTCAGCAAGTAATAAAGGTAAATGCTTTGTTTGTTTTCTATTCTGCTTTACTTTACATTTGTTTTGCTTTCATCTTCCTCCTCTATTTTACCTTGGTTGTTGTTGTTGAGTGTACAAGTGAATTCCAAAGCAAGTATAACTAAGCTACGTGAGAGCCAGCGATAGTTCATGAAGACGTTCTCCTCTTCCAAGATCCGCATCACTTCGTTCTCGCTAGGCATGATGATATAATGTGCACGGGGACTGAACTCGAGCTTATGATCTATGCGTTGAACGCCTCCGAAGCACAGGTAGAACATGCAACGGTTTCCAGGTAAGTCATCACTCAACCTCGGTAAGTATCTCTTTCCTTTTCTTTCCTTTCTTTTCTTTTCTTTCTTTAGTATAGATCAACACCACCTCCTCCAACTCTTTCTTCTCCACTTCATTGTACATAGTCGCTTTTCTTGTTTTCTGATTTTCCACCTTCTTCAATCTTTCACTTTCTTCTAACTTTAACTATAACTTTCTTTTTCTTTTTCTTAACTTTAAAAATTGAGAAGAACTCTCGTTTGGTTTGATAACGATTTCAATAAAACTGTAAACGCTTATATCGCAAAACCCTCCTTGTGGATCATGACCCGCATAGCCACTTGCTATAGCGGAATAATTGAGCACTTGCACATATTCTTTCTTAAGTTCTATAATCTCGTATTTTTTGTGCAGGTTTAGCCTCAATCAGATGGCTTTTATTTTTATGCTATTAATTATAAGCCTTATGGCTTGCCTCTAAATAGGCCTCAGCCTCTTAAGAGTCCTTTATCTAGACTATTTTCCTTTGCGAGCATGCGCTCTGAAGGACTTCGTCTTGATTATCTATCTTCCCTTCAAGGGCATGTGTTCTGATGAAAGCAATAACTTAATGCTTCCATGCTTTTCTTCAATCTTCTTCGAAGATTATCACTATCAAGTGAGTTCAAGATCGAAAAAGCATTGCTTTAAGAGCTTTTACGGCTGTTCCTTGATAAACAAAGTCCAACTTCTAAACCGTACTTTGACAAATGAAGTCCATCTAGAGAACTCTTCCTCGAGTAGGAACTGTCTTTTGCCCTAAAATACTCAATCTCTCTGAAGTTCTGTCTTTCCCATTCATTGAAGAGATTCTATCTCTTGATTCCCTCTTGAAATCTGATTGACGCTCTCGTGTTCTGTAGACGCGCCTTTCAGACTTCTTGATGAAACATGAGCTTATTGACTACAAAATCTAAGTCTCAAGTTCTTCAGACGCGAGTGTAATAAACTGTAACGCCCCGATCCCGGCGATACGGGGACGTCACTGCGACGTATATACGTAGGTCAGAACTACCCTCCGTATATACGCTAAGCATCAGTACGGACAAGAATCAGAGTACGGAAGCAAATGGTGCATTATACATTCCAACACATGTATATACAATCACAGAGTTATCACCAGAGGTGATGAATATTACAATAATAATACATCACAGATATGCGCAAATGCGAGAGTACAAAAGATATACATATGTGAATGGTACAAAAGGGAGCTCACATACAGGTATACAAGGAAAGTACAAGAGTAAACAGAAAAAGGGCACTCACGAGTTTGCTAAGAGGAAACTCGGGAGGCATGCAGGGGGCCTGGAAGGATGTGGCTCTGGACGGTCGGCTGGAGATCCACGCTACCGCTGCGCCACTCTGAGCAGCAAAGGGGGAAATCCATACGCTCCGGGCTCCGTGACCTGGACATGAGAATCCAGGGGAGTCAGTGAAACTCCCCAGGCGAGTATGATACAATGCGGGTGGCGAGCCAGGATGAGTACGAGTGTCAAGTACAGAAGGCAGGAGGGTTAGAACACAAATGAAATGTATATGAACAAGTATAACATAATATCCATAAAACAGGAAATCCAGGATAAAGCAGATCATGAGCAAAAGTGATTGTATACGCTTAGGTCACGGTCCCATGAGACTAGTACATCGAAGGAATAATCCAAACAAGGAAACCCTCATCTATATACCTCTATCTCATGCCACAGTAATCCAAGCGTATAGAATCAGAGATGCAAATCATATGATAGTCACAACGGGGATACATAATAAGTACAACATAAATCCAAAGCAGGAACAAGTAATAGCTAAGACCGGAATCATCACTGGAATCAAGGAAATCATGATAAGTATCACAACTGGGAACATGACTGGAATATCAAGAATCATAACAATACCCATGACAGTATCAATTATTAATATTATTATTATTATTACTCGTCTGACCCATATATCTAGGTATGTGACCTGGTGTACGGCCAACCCACATACATCCATATATAAGCTAGCCAAGGTTGTTAACGGAAGCCGATGGAGAACTGATAGCCTTTCTTATAGTAGTTCCATACCCTGGAACCGGTAGGTATAATCAGTAATATCATAACACTTTCACCATTGTATATATATATATGTATATATATATACTTTAATTCCGTCACTATAAGCAAGGTATCATTCCGGCATCCATCACTTCCTCCCATACCGTACAAGTTGTCCTTTTTATAGCTTATTAATATGATTATCAGATTATGGGAATGAGTAGGATCATAACTGTAATCATAACGGTAATACATAACTGGAATCAGGTACTACACTCCCATTATCGTGATAATTATAAGAATCGGTGTATCATGCTTGGTGTCAAGAGATAGCATGATAAGCGGTGATGTATATCAAGTAACATGCATACCAAGAGATTGATAACAGTCAGGTAAGCCAGGTCATGACAAGAGGGTCTGGTCAAATAATAGCATGTCAGGTGGTCAGGTGGTAATATACCAGATGTCAGGTGATATACATGTGGTAAAAGGTAGCATACTACTAACAAGTCTAAAGTAATGGTATGACAAGTGGTAATATAGAAGAAAGCCGGAATCCAACGACCACGAAGGGTCGGCCACGCATAATATACAAAGTAGTGAAAGACATGTAAACATGAAATGGAAATATGAGTTGAAATACTTATCGAACCAACGAAATAGGAAACTCAAATGACAGCGAGAGCAAGTGAGATTACTCGCCTAAAACACCAAAACGCCGAAATACCCGCAATCCACTGAATTCCGGGACTCGCCATAACCTGTGATATAATCATATAGAGTGAAGAGGAGAGGGAAAGAGAGAAGGGTAAGATGATGTTGGTCAAGATACAAGTCAAACAATACTAAGATGTGATATAAGCCTAGAGGAATGGTTGGTATTCAAGAAGGAAATCAACTAAGACAGATGGCCAAAGTTAGTCGACTAGGTGGAAGGGTTAGTCGACTAATAGAGGTCACTAGTCGACTAACAGTTTGAGTTAGTCGACTAGAACTGGGTTCCAGAGAGTTGGGATTCGGTTTCAGGAAATGTCAGTCGACTAGGATGGGAGGTTGTAGTCGACTAATCAGTGAACATAAGTCGACTAACGGATACGTAAGTCGACTAAATCTGGGATACAGAGAGTTAAGGTTTTGGTCCAGGAAAAGGTAAGTCGACTAGAGTAGTAGGAGTAGTCGACTAGGGGTCTTAAGTCGACTAATATTTATGATGAGTCGACTAGGGCCGAGAGTTAGGGTTTCTGGTTCAGGTAGGATTAGTCGACTAGGGTAATTCAGGAGTCGACTAGTAGTGGTTTCTAGAGAGTTGAAGTTTGTGTCCAGAAAAGTTTAGTCGACTAATAAAAGGGGTAAGTCGACTAAATCTGTGATTTCTAGGAAAACTAGGTTTCAGCTAAGGATTCTAGTCGACTAGGTTCTAGGTCAAGTCGACTAATCGGGATTGTAAACAGGGTACAGAACTGAGTCTAGTTGTTGGGTTTGATGGTCTAAAAATAGGATTTTTATGGCACAAGTGTACAAGAATTTCCATCACAAGTATGTAAAAGAGTTATCTAGTCTTGGTGAGTAAAGATACTCACTTGGATTGGTTTACTTGGAGCTTGATGTTCTTGAAAAGATCCCAAGGTGGAGATGATGGCCTAAATCCAAAAGTAGATGTTGCTTGAGTTGGAGAAGATGATCTTGTGGAGTTCTTGGAGTGGGGTTGAGGTGGAGAAGAATGAGAGAGTTGGTGAGAGCTTCTCTTTGTTGAAGTGGAGAAGAAAGTGGAGTGAAATGTAAAGGGAAAGTTTAAGTAGGGTTTGATTTTGTGAAGGGGTTGCAATTAGTGTAGGTGGGAAGGGGCTTTGTGCAAATAAGGGAAGCATGGGGTGTCACCCCCCTATGGCCACTTGGCCGGCCATGGTAGAGAGAGAAAAGGGATGCATTTAATGGTGGTAGGTGGGAGTTGGTGGAAATTTTGGAGGAAAAATGGGATTTTTGGAGAATGGAAATGTTTTGGTTTGTGGAGAAAGAAATAAAGGAAAGGAAAAAGGAAAGAAACATAAGGGAGAAGATATTTCTCTTGGACATTAGGAAATAAAACTATTGGAAAGACAAGTTCCCAGGTTAAGTCGTGGATACGGAAAACATCACGGAAAACGCCGGAATCGTCCGAAATTCAAGTATCTCGGAACGACCCGAAATAATTACCAAAAATCAATAATAATATATAAAGACCAATAGTGAAATCCGTTTGAAGAAATACTTTATAGTTTTAAAGATAAAAAATCCCGGAATCAATAATTTACCTACTCCGTTGGAATTTTCATAAAATCCAAAAATCCTCAGAAAAAGAATGTAGGTAGAAAATATGATTCTAAGGAATAATGTCTAAAGAATCATTTAGAAACTCCAAACCGTTTGGGAATTAAAAATCCAGGAATCGGTCAGCGGCACTGGCCGACACGGTTTTGAAGATTTTTATTTTAATTCCAGAAAAATCTAGAAAATCATAGAAAATATATAATATTGGAAAATGATATTTAAAACTAAAATCGGTCAATTCTAATTATCAGAATGTCTAAATCGAGTAATACTCTAGGATCGGGCCTTCGGTTCAGACTAGGGCTGACTCCGAATCCACGAATCCAAATCCAAGACAAAACAGTCATATAAGGAATTCATAATACAGAATAAATACAGGAAACAAATCGAAAAAATACGACCGAAAATCTGAATACGCAACTAAGTACGTATTCGGGAACGGGGTATTACAATCCACCCACCTTACAAAAATTGCGTCCTCGCAATTTCGTTAAGGGGCAAATTGAATACCAAGGGGACAAAGGTGGAATTTATACCAATTAAGATATGAAATACTATAGGTAGGGCTCTCAAGTCAACGAACAATAATCATCCTTGCACTTCTGGCTGTATAAATCTTTAGAATAATACTGAATAATGCTGCTGACGTCGTGGCTGTGTAATAGAATTCCAGAATACCGAAGATAAAGAAAACCCTGAGCATAATAATAAAGAAGACCGTTAATTAAGAATCCCAAATACCGGCTGCTGTCTCCTGAAATATAGCCAGATCAAGATCGATCTGGAGAATACCAAGCTTCATAGAATTGGCCGAGAGATCCATAATAGCTTCATTCTGAACCAGCCACTACCTCTCTAGTCTAGTCATATCTTAAGTTGGCATAAGGCTTCATAAAACCAAACATAAAACCAAAACAGGGAAAGGATAGGAGTGATTAGGAATCAAGGGAAAGATATTCAAGGAGGGATTAGAAATCAAAGGAAAGATAGCCAAGAAATAGATAACTCTGCACTTGCAGTTGGAATGTATAACCAAGACTCATGTATTCCAGTTGCAAATCTCTTTACCATTGATTTGCCTTCTGGACGTACTGAGGAGGTTAGAGCCTAAGCTGACCTAAGCTCTGATACCAACCTGTAACGCCCCGATCCCGGCGATACGGGGACGTCACTGCGACGTATATACGTAGGTCAGAACTACCCTCCCGTATATACGCTAAGCATCAGTACGGACAAGAATCAGAGTACGGAAGCAAATGGTGCATTATACATTCCAACACATGTATATACAATCACAGAGTTATCACCAGAGGTGATGAATATTACAATAATAATACATCACAGATATGCGCAAATGCGAGAGTACAAAAGATATACATATGTGAATGGTACAAAAGGAGCTCACATACAGGTATACAAGGAAAGTACAAGAGTAAACAGAAAAAGGGCACTCACGAGTTTGCTAAGAGGAAACTCGGGAGGCATGCAGGGGGCCTGGAAGGATGTGGCTCTGGACGGTCGGCTGGAGATCCACGCTACCGCTGCGCCACTCTGAGCAGCAAAGGGGGAAATCCATACGCTCCGGGCTCCGTGACCTGGACATGAGAATCCAGGGGAGTCAGTGAAACTCCCCAGGCGAGTATGATACAATGCCGGGTGGCGAGCCAGGATGAGTACGAGTGTCAAGTACAGAAGGCAGGAGGGTTAGAACACAAATGAATGTATATGAACAAGTATAACATAATATCCATAAAACAGGAAATCCAGGATAAAGCAGATCATGAGCAAAAGTGATTGTATACGCTTAGGTCACGGTCCCATGAGACTAGTACATCGAAGGAATAATCCAAACAAGGAAACCCTCATCTATATACCTCTATCTCATGCCACAGTAATCCAAGCGTATAGAATCAGAGATGCAAATCATATGATAGTCACAACGGGGATACATAATAAGTACAACATAAATCCAAAGCAGGAACAAGTAATAGCTAAGACCGGAATCATCACTGGAATCAAGGAAATCATGATAAGTATCACAACTGGGAACATGACTGGAATATCAAGAATCATAACAATACCCATGACAGTATCAATTATTAATATTATTATTATTATTACTCGTCTGACCATATATCTAGGTATGTGACCTGGTGTACGGCCAACCCACATACATCCATATATAAGCTAGCCAAGGTTGTTAACGGAAGCCGATGGAGAACTGATAGCCTTTCTTATAGTAGTTCCATACCCCTGGAACCGGTAGGTATAATCAGTAATATCATAACACTTTCGCCATTGTATATATATGTATATATATATATACTTTAATTCCGTCACTATAAGCAAGGTATCATTCCGGCATCCATCACTTCCTCCATACCCGTACAAGTTGTCCTTTTTATAGCTTATTAATATGATTATCAGATTATGGGAATGAGTAGGATCATAACTGTAATCATAACGGTAATACATAACTGGAATCAGGTATTACACTCCCATTATCGTGATAATTATAAGAATCGGTGTATCATGCTTGGTGTCAAGAGATAGCATGATAAGCGGTGATGTATATCAAGTAACATGCATACCAAGAGATTGATAACAGTCAGGTAAGCCAGGTCATGACAAGAGGGTCTGGTCAAATAATAGCATGTCAGGTGGTCAGGTGGTAATATACCAGATGTCAGGTGATATACATGTGGTAAAAGGTAGCATACTACTAACAAGTCTAAAGTAATGGTATGAAAGTGGTAATATAGAAGAAAGCCGGAATCCAACGACCACGAAGGGTCGGCCACGCATAATATACAAAGTAGTGAAAGACATGTAAACATGAAATGGAAATATGAGTTGAAATACTTATCGAACCAACGAAATAGGAAAACTCAAATGACAGCGAGAGCAAGTGAGATTACTCGCCTAAAACACCAAAACGCCGAAATACCCGCAATCCACTGAATTCCGGGACTCGCCATAACCTGTGATATAATCATATAGAGTGAAGAGGAGAGGGAAAGAAGAGAGAAGGGTAAGATGATGTTGGTCAAGATACAAGTCAAACAATACTAAGATGTGATATAAGCCTAGAGGAATGGTTGGTATTCAAGAAGGAAATCAACTAAGACAGATGGCCAAAGTTAGTCGACTAGGTGGAAGGGTTAGTCGACTAATAGAGGTCACTAGTCGACTAACAGTTTGAGTTAGTCGACTAGAACTGGGTTCCAGAGAGTTGGGATTCGGTTTCAGGAAATGTCAGTCGACTAGGATGGGAGGTGTAGTCGACTAATCAGTGAACATAAGTCGACTAACGGATACGTAAGTCGACTAAATCTGGGATACAGAGAGTTAAGGTTTTGGTCCAGGAAAAGGTAAGTCGACTAGAGTAGTAGGAGTAGTCGACTAGGGGTCTTAAGTCGACTAATATTTATGATGAGTCGACTAGGGCCGAGAGTTAGGGTTTCTGGTTCAGGTAGGATTAGTCGACTAGGGTAATTCAGGAGTCGACTAGTAGTGGTTTCTAGAGAGTTGAAGTTTGTGTCCAGAAAAGTTTAGTCGACTAATAAAAGGGGTAAGTCGACTAAATCTGTGATTTCCAGGAAAACTAGGTTTCAGCTAAGGATTCTAGTCGACTAGGTTCTAGGTCAAGTCGACTAATCGGGATTGTAAACAGGGTACAGAACTGAGTCTAGTTGTTGGGTTTGATGGTCTAAAAATAGGATTTTTATGGCACAAGTGTACAAGAATTTCCATCACAAGTATGTAAAAGAGTTATCTAGTCTTGGTGAGTAAAGATACTCACTTGGATTGGTTTACTTGGAGCTTGATGTTCTTGAAAAGATCCCAAGGTGGAGATGATGGCCTAAATCCAAAAGTAGATGTTGCTTGAGTTGGAGAAGATGATCTTGTGGAGTTCTTGGAGTGGGGTTGAGGTGGAGAAGAATGAGAGAGTTGGTGAGAGCTTCTCTTTGTTGAAGTGGAGAAGAAAGTGGAGTGAAATGTAAAGGGAAAGTTTAAGTAGGGTTTTGATTTTGTGAAGGGGTTGCAATTAGTGTAGGTGGGAAGGGGCTTTGTGCAAATAAGGGAAGCATGGGGTGTCACCCCCCTATGGCCACTTGGCCGGCCATGGTAGAGAGAGAAAAGGGATGCATTTAATGGTGGTAGGTGGGAGTTGGTGGAAATTTTGGAGGAAAAATGGGATTTTTGGAGAATGGAAATGTTTTGGTTTGTGGAGAAAGAAATAAAGGAAAGGAAAAAGGAAAGAAACATAAGGGAGAAGATATTTCTCTTGGACATTAGGAAATAAAACTATTGGAAAGACAAGTTCCCAGGTTAAGTCGTGGATACGGAAAACATCACGGAAAACGCCGGAATCGTCCGAAATTCAAGTATCTCGGAACGACCCGAAATAATTACCAAAAATCAATAATAATATATAAAGACCAATAGTGAAATCCGTTTGAAGAAATACTTTATAGTTTTAAAGATAAAAATCCCGGAATCAATAATTTACCGACTCCGTTGGAATTTTCATAAAATCCAAAAATCCTCAGAAAAAGAATGTAGGTAGAAAATATGATTCTAAGGAATAATGTCTAAAGAATCATTTAGAAACTCCAAACCGTTTGGGAATTAAAAATCCAGGAATCGGTCAGCGGCACTGGCCGACACCGTTTTGAAGATTTTTATTTTTAATTCCAGAAAAATCTAGAAAATCATAGAAAATATATAATATTGGAAAATGATATTTAAAACTAAAATCGGTCAATTCTAATTATCAGAATGTCTAAATCGAGTAATACTCTAGGATCGGGCCTTCGGTTCAGACTAGGGCTGACTCCGAATCCACGAATCCAAATCCAAGACAAAACAGTCATATAAGGAATTCATAATACAGAATAAATACAGGAAACAAATCGAAAAAATACGACCGAAAATCTGAATACGCAACTAAGTACGTATTCCGGGAACGGGGTATTACATAAACTCTGTGTTTGAATCTTGAAATAGAGCTTTGTATATGAAGCTCGCGTTTGAGGTTCTTAACTTAGAGAATTTGAATTCTGCTCTTTTGAGACGTCAAGACACGAATATGGTGAGCCCTGTGCTCAGACGCGAGTGTGGTAAACTCTGCGTCTTAGAGTTACCTCAGGTAGTTTTTTAAGACCCACGTCTGCACTCTTGATTTATGCTCGTGCCTCATACTTGGACGCAAGTCTAAAACCAGACTGTGTTTGGGTCCATATTCTCTGCATCGGTTAACTCCGCATCTGGAGTTCATGACTTCAGTCTCGCGTTTGCTGATTGCACACATTTATTACATTATTCTTTATTATATTCCAAATTTATCATGTAATAAATCTGCTAAATTCCTTATCTTAATGTCTATTTTGCAGAAGATAATCATGAGGAGAAAGAGGATAAAATCAAATAAATATCAGTTAAATTCAGATTTAACTAGATCTATTTAGTTAGAGGAGGATGATCCCAAATTCAGTTGGTTAAATTCAGTTTTTGGTGAATCAGGTGGTTAAAGCTAAAGATCAACTGAGATAACGTCAAATACAGAGTTCAAATCTAAAGGGATAAATGGATAGAGAGAAGATCAACGGATAAGCTGAAGCAATTCTGACTCAGATTCTGGCTGATACAATTTAGTATTTGAATCATAATGTTCTCTACAAGAACTCAAATCTGATGATTCAAGATGATCCAAAAAGTGAACTTAAAGGGCTACAACTCTTAAGTTGATCATTATTTCTAATTCTGTCATTTGTAAGTTATATTTAGTAATCAATACGCCAATAAGATACAGATCAGAACTGAATATCCACATCTAATCAAGTTTGGAGATAAGGGAAGGATTCAAATTCAGAAATAGCCAGCTTCCCTTATCTTCATACTCCTTTACCCTCTGCATTTTTCCTATAAATACTTGCAATCTCAAAGGCAAATGAGAGGAAGGACCAAGCAGAGAGTAGAGCTTAGGTTATTTTGTAGTTTGTAACTTAGGTTTTTTATTTTCTTTCATGTAATTTTTATTTTATTTATGTAACTGAGAGGAGAGGGGACTTTCATGGAGGAATGAGAGCAAGCTTGTACTGAAGGTGGCACCGGTGTAAGTGATCTTTCCTTCTATTATTATTTGAATCGAATCGAGGTCCTTTTCTTTTCTATTCTTGTTTTTTTTCGCTTCCCTCTTTTGCGTTTGTGGATCCAAATGAAACCGATAGCCTCAAAGTTGCCTTGCCCTTGCAAGTGCCGTTGATGGCTTATGGTGATGGATAGCCATTCCTATGTTAGTGTAGCTTGCCCCATCATTTTGTAGTGTAAATCAGGAATGGGGAAGATCCTATTTGTCATACTTCACTCGCCTTCAAACAAAGGTACATCGTCTTGTGTGCAGGTAAAAAACTCAATCAAACTTTGGCGCCGTTGCCGGGGAGGGACGGTAAGTAATTCTCTTTAAAGTTTACATTTTTTATTAACCTTCTTCTTTGTTTTTTGAATACAGATTTAACAATAAGGAATTTTTGCTGTAGTGGACATATAAGTGACCATGGACTCTATTCAAGAAAGCAGATCTCAGATGCCCTCAGATTTGCTACATTATTGTGGCACTCTGAGTGAACTACTAACTTGTATCTTCTGCAGATTTGCTGAATTGCAAAGCTAAAAATCTGGTGCTATTTTCCATGTTTGTCTCACTGTACTTACTTTCTAACCTCAACAGTAAAATGATGTTTGTTAAATACTAAAAACAGTTTAGACTTATATTTAGGCACGTGTCTAATTCGTTTACATTTTATGTTACTGTTGAAGAGTGCTGGAGCCAAGGTATATGTGCATAGCATTTAGTATAAGGTTTATTCTTGTCTGAAATATTGCTCGAGTGTTACTTTTTTCTATATAGTTGTACACTGCACTAAATTGATTTAAGGGCTTGTCTTATAAACAAGATAAGGTGGGGAAGTCATTACCCTCACTTAGCCCACAAACAATCTCCTCACTCACTAACCTAAGCCTAACTAAAACTGAGTAGATATTGGCCTTAGGGACATCTTAAACTCAATTAGGAGATTATCCTAAGAGGAAAGGTGTTAGAATTTGACTCCTGCCAAATCAGTGTCTAAGGAAAGGGATTGAGGGGCGAAATCCCGAAGGCTGGTGGTTTGGTTTAATTAGGCCCGTCGCTTTTACGTGGATACCTCCCACCAATCTTGCCCTGACTTGGCTGATTAGCTTGTGATTAAAGTCTGCGTTATATTTCCCGTGGATAGCCTAACCAGTTAGGAGTCGTCTAGGTCTAAGGTTTACCCTAACTTAGGTTAGATTTTTTTCTTTTTATTTTTTTGCTTATTTGTTTGTTTTTTCTTTGTTTGTGTTTGACATTTCTTGTGTGATATGGCTCATAATAACAAATTTTTAATTTTTAATGGTAATCCATATTACACACCAACCTCTATTTCGGATATTACTAACCCGGCATTTTATAACTTTAACCAACCTAATGTGCCGGATTGGTCTTATCTGAATCAATATAACCCACATCCCCAATCTTATAAATATAATTTTCAAAATAATTTCAACTCTTCATAGAGTCAATGGGGATTCACCTCCCTCGAGTCTAATTTTCAACCAACTTGTCCTCCTTATCTACCTTGTCCATAATATTTCTAAGATTCATATTCAGTTCCACCAGTTCAAAATAGAAAACCTTCAATCTTGGAAACGAGTATGCGTGAGTCCAAGCAACAATCACAAAATCTGACGGACTTACAATTTCATTACAAATTTTAAAACAATACTTCATCTTTACAAGTCTAATCGCAACAAGATGATGAAGCAATCAACTATGAGAAGATGCTTAAAGCCATGACTCAGGCTCAAATCGCTCGTAATTGTGACATAGATATGATGGTCCGAACTCTCCGTTCTCACTGTTTGACCATTTCTGATGTAGCTAACCATTCTGTTAGAGCTAAAGAATCATATTATTTTAGAAAATAAGATTCCATTTCAGTACAACCATTTGAACTTGGCCAAACTCTAAATTTTGAAAATGACATTGAGAGTTTGGCAAGTTATCCTTTTCCTGAAATTGAACTTGAGAATGAATATGATCCTAAACCTCAACTTGGTGATTCAATTCTACTTACTGATTCAATAATGATTCTGGTGTCTTCACCTGATTTGAATATTTTTCCTAGTCAACATTGGATCCTGTGCCAATTCATCATGAAATTGAATCGCCAATCTTTTATGATCATCATATTGAACTTGACCTATTTCATACTTTTGAAAGTCTCATTGACAAATTGGCAAGTTCTCATTTTTATGAAATTGAACTCAATGAGAAATGTGACCTAGATTCTCAAATTTATGATCCAGTTCAAATTTCTGAATCAATATTGACTCCTGTTTTGTTACCTGACTTGAGTAATATCATAGAGTAAGTTTTGATTCCCACACCTATCATTCTTGAACTTGAATCACCAATATTAAGTCACATTCCATTGTGGGAAAATGAATGTGGACTTGAGTTTCAACTTCTTGATTTGGACCCACTTCCTGAGCCAATTTCGACTCCTGAACCTTTACTTGATTTAAGTCACTTTCCTGAGTCGGTATTAGTTCCCGTACTTCCAAGTCCAAGTCAATCATTCCATCTTTTCACACTCCATTTTGGGACAAGGCGGTTAATAAAATGGACTTCGAAATTAATTATGAAATTTGAAAATTAGATGGGTTTAAATTTTTAATAAAAACCATTCATATATACATCATTTTAGTGGGTTATATAAGAGAGATTTCTAGTGGGTTCCTCCAAACTCTACGAAAATTCGATTGGGCCGCATTTCATGGACCAATCAGACCACCATCGGAACCACCACCTTATGATAATATTTTCCTTCCCTTTCTTCTTTTTAATGCATCTATGCATTAATTCATACATTGAGAACAATGTATGAGATAGGTATGGGGGAGGGTCTAACATAACTTAAGTTTTTTTCTTTTTATTTAAAAAAACAAGAAGAAAATTCTTTACTTTTAAAACTTTTTGAAAATAGAAATAATATTTTGACATATTTTTTGTAAGAAATTAAGTCAATTCTAAGGAATAGGAAATCATAATTAGGATTTTTTATAATTGGTCAAAATAAGATTATTTGTTTGATTTTTAGGGTTAGGAAGATAATTTGTCTAAGTAATTTAGTCTTGAATTTTGCCTTGATGAAATATGCGCATTTTATACACTTACACACTTAGGGTTCAAACAAAAAGATTCTTATGTCTTATTAAAATATATATAATATATATATATCTATGAAAAATAAATAAAACTAATTATTGATTAGCTAGGTTCTTTGGCCTAAGCAAGCCTTAGTATTTATGCAAAAGATGATTAGATAAGTTTAAAAAAAAGAAATATATATCTATAAAATTTTTCTGATTAAGCTGGGTATTTGTGCCTCATAAAGCATAAGTATTCACGCCTAAAAGCGGTTCATATAATAAAATCCTTAGCTTTGTGGCCTTATTTGCTCGAGTCCTTAAGTCCTTAGGGTGTTTTCTCACCGGGTGCCCTAAGACCGTTTGACTTAGGAGTCACCGATTAAAGGCTCGTTACATGGGCAGATTAGAAATCCTAATAGAACTAAGGAATAATATCACTAAAAATAATATATATATATAAGGCATAAGAGTTAGAGTTAAAGAACCCTTACTCAAAACTTCACTGTCACGAAGGTGCATATGACTTAGGGTAAAGTAATAGACTAGATGAGAAATACAATTTGACTCCATAATTTGATTGATTACAAATTTTTGAATAAAGACTAAGTGTAGGAATGAAAAATTTGGTTTTCCTTTAAACTTATAGATTACTTAAATCTTACAATAATATTTCAAATATTTTTCTTTCAAAATGTATTTTCAAAATATTAACATTTTTCTCTTTTTTTATGGATTTTATGGGTGCAATCCACTGAAAACCCTCACAAGATAAAACTTGTCCTCTAGGGGTAACCTGGAGGTTTAACGGCTTGTTGCACAAGCTCAGTGCAATCGCGTGACCTGCAAAAGTGGTCTAATAATTTTTGCTTTAGTTTTGTTATTTTGCTCGAGGACGAGCAAAAAATAGGTGTGGGGGTGTGATTGCACACATTTATTGCATTATTCTTTATTACATTTCATATTTATCATGTAATAAATCTGCTAAATTTCTTATCTTACATGTCTATTTTGCAGAAGATAATCATGAGGAGAAAGAGGATAAAATCAAATAAATATCAGTTAAATTCAGATTTAACTAGATCTATTTGCTTAGAGGAGGATGATCCCAAATCCAGTTGGTTAAATTCAGTTTTTGGTGAATTAGGTGGTTAAAGCTAGAGATCAACCGAGATAACGTCAAATGCATGAAAATCACCTAGAGGGGGGGGGTGAATAGGTGATTATGCTAATCTAATAAAGTCAATGCGGAATTTGAAAACTAATAGCAATTAACAAGAGATGCACACTCAAACAAGCCAAGCAAATAATTATGAATGAACAATATGAATTGATGCAAGGCACAATATAGAGAGAGTAAGAGCCAAGGGATCAAGCGCAAACAACAAGATATGTTTCGAGGTTCGAGCATTCAGCTCTACATCCCCGCCTTCACCCAGATGGATTTCGAATCCACTAGCTTGTCCATAAAGGACTCCCACACAGGGAACCTCCACCGAGGATTTGGGCAATACAATCACAAGGAGTACCTAACTCCTTTCTTTACAAACACAACCTCCTCCCTGAGGCAAAACAACAAGCCAACAAACAATCACCTCACAACTTGAGGTATTAGCACAAAGCTTACACAAGGATCACCTCACACCTTGAGGGATACTACCCACTTGCACAACCTCCTCAACACAATGAGGGTAAGGCACAAAGCCAAGCAAAGATTGGGTATACAACTTGGTGATCAAAAGACCACAAACAATCTCTTTTCCCACACAAAGATCCTATAGAATAAGATAGTAGATGTAGCTCAAGTGTGGAGAAAATCAAAGGAATGGAAATCAAAAACTCAAAAGAAAATCCTTGGGAAAAACTAGAAACCAAGATAAAGAAGTAGAATCAAACACTTTTCCCAAAAACCCTTTTCTTTGATTTTCCAAACCCTTGCAAAAACACCAAATAGATTGTTCAATTAAAGCCCAAAAACTTCTTTTGATTGCTGTGAAAACACTAGAGAGTCAGGTAAAATTAGCACAAAAAATTTTAGAGAAAACCTCTTTCCAATGGGGTATTTATAGCCCATTTACAAAACTAGCCGTTGGCAGCGGATTCTGCCAAAAATGAACTACCAGTCGACCGGTGGTCGACCGTCCAACGGTCATATTTCAGACCGTTGTGCCATCGGTCGACCGGGTGATCGACCAACCCCAGAACAAGAGAGCAATGGCTCTCTGGCCGGTCGACCGCTCGGTCGACCGGGAACAAACAGAGAGCAACCTGCTCTCAGGCGGTCGACCGGCTTATGGGGCAGCCAGCGTGCACGTATCCGTTCACGTCGGTCGACAGAGACGGTCGACCGGCTGCTTGGTACGGTCGACCGTCCAGTCGACCGACCTAGCCTGGCAGCAGCAGTTCAGGTCAGAAAAACATTTAATTTTTAATTCTAAAAATTCTCATAAATCTTATAAAAATACACAAAAATAGTTTTATCATTTTACATTGATATACAAACTTGTGTTAAAAATTTCAACACAAATTTCAAACATTTTTGAACCATTTTTGTGTTATAGAAATTTTGCTAAAAACCAAAAACCGTATTTTGTAAAACTTGGATTTTTGAATTGAAAATACGTTTTGTCCAAAACTCATCTAAATACAAAAACATGATATCTAAACACTTTGAAGCATGATGCATATGGACATAAGTCCAATATACATGAAACATATATATATATATATATATATATATATATATATATATATATATATATATATATATATATATATATATATATATATATATATATCCATGTTTTTGACTTTAATTCCAAAAATAAGTTTTGTTAAACCACAAAACCTAAAACACATGAATAGGTATATCAAGGTAAGTTTGTCTAAGTAGTTGAAGCATGCATGTATATAGAATAAATCTAATATACACTAAACTATGTAAACTTGTTTTGATATAATATATATTCATGAAAACCAAGATCGGTTAAACCAAAACGAAAAATCCGAAAACCAATATTCAAAACATGAAACGTGTGTGTTGTGAACTTGAGCATATCATACTATTCTAATCTTTACAAATGGATCTAAAACTCAAACTAAACTAGGTACCGATGTCTTCTTGTAGAGCGTCATCTCCAAGCCGACTCGATCCAAAACTCCTTGATCCACCGAGAAAGTGCTATATATGATTTTTGACGCTCGGGCTCTTGAATCAACATGTGAAAGCTTCCAAATCATCTTGTTGAAGCTAATCACCAACTAATAACTTGATTAATGATCTGAAACTAAAAGCACAAGATTATACACATAACTACATGAGTTAATCATCATCAAAACTAGAGTGGAAGGCCTCTGGGCCAACAATCTCCCCCTTTTTGATGATGACAAAACTCATGGAGTTATATATGCATGGATTAAAGTTAAGCTTCAAAGAAGCTCCCCCTTAACTCATGCATAAACAAATAAACATAAATATGCAATGAATATGAAACACGAAACATGCATAGATATGCATAAAACAATAAAATGCTCTAGATACCAATTAAACTTAATATATGCAAAACAAAACTAATGATCTCTTTTACAAGCTTTTGATACCAAAAATAAACATGTTCTTTAAATAATGCTTTGATACCAAATGAACTTAATAAAAACATGCATAATATGCATATATAAACTCAAATTCTTCTCTCCTTTTTTGTCAATCATCAACAAAGGGGTTAAAAATAAAACAAATAAAAAAATATTCTTCTCCCCTTTTTGTTCAAAACAAGGAATCAATAAAAGGATGTATCAAAAACAAAATGTTCTCCCCCTTTTTGTCTAAAACAAAAATGATATCAATAAGGGGTCAAATATGATACCAATTAAAAAAGTGTCAATGAAGTGCATATTGATACCAATTAAAAATGAAACTATACCAATTAAAAAATAAAAATCTTGATAGCAATTGATAAGTAAACAAATATCATATCAATAAACAATCTTTACCAATTGAAATTATTATTCTTTTTAAGCATATAAACAAATTTGATTTTGATATCATATGCTTTAAATAAAACTTTGAATCATAAAGTGTGGGAGTGAAAAACAAAATACCAATTGAAAGATAAAATACGAGTTTTTCTCCCCCTTTATGAAATACCAACAAAAACAATGCGTAGGCTCGAATTAAGATACTAATTGAAAGCTAAATCAATTGAAACAAAGTTGAAGCTCAAGCCTTAGCATAAACAAATATATATGTATGGAATATTAGATACCAATCGAAATTGATACTATTTGAAATGTAAGCATACATACATAAAAAATATATATGAGTATACAAGAAATGTCAATATTGATACCAATTGAAAGAATCCAATGATACCAATTGAAACAACAATAATATCAAAGTATATCTCATATTTCCTATCCTCCCAATCATGTTCAAGTTTTAAATGATTTTTACTATAAAGCATACATGAGCATGGTCTCCCATCCAACTGCCCTTAGAAAGTAGGGTTTTCAAAAAAAATAGGTTTGAAAATATAGTTTGTTTGAAAATCTCTACCATAGTGAAGAATACGAACTAGTTAAATGGAAAAACTTTTAAACTAGTACGAAATCCTTCAAGTAAGGAATAACACAAAATTTTTTTTCATGAAATATGAAAATCACATGATCACTAACACTCAAAGTCCATAAAGCATATATCACACTCATGAAAACAAAATCATGAGAAAACTAACAAGGTGAGTGAACAAGTACTATGTGACATATCAACATGAAAATATTCAATTAAGCTCAATTTAAATTCCTTAAAACATGAAACATGAAAATCTAAAATTTTTAATAAAACAAATTATACTTCAAGGCATATGTATGTTTTGTCAACACAAAAAGTTTACATACATATCCCTAAACACAATTGAGTCTATATATAAAGATTTGCTTGAAAAGCAAATGACTCAATACATGTATATCTTAAAGTTTGGCAAAGTAGACATATACATGAAGCGAAAACACATGATCATAAAATATGTCCAAAATAGAGAATACAAGTTAGAATGCATGAATCATCAAAACTAGACTATACTAGAACATCTAATGGGTACAAATAAGCATCCAAGTACAAACATATATAAATATTTATTTGTGGCCCACTACATGTACAAGTATAAATTCTAGTTTTAATGAAAACTAACATTTAAACATATATTCAAATCATGAAGCACGAAACAAGACATAAATCATCATTACAAACATAAAACGATCATTATGTAAATCCACATGCTATTAGAGTTATGATGTGCATAATAGCTAAACAAATGGTGAGAACACAACATATTGGTCCATATAAACATGGGTGATCTCAAGAGCTATACATGCATGTCAATGATCTAAGAATCATGGCATTTAACATAATAAACTATAAACATCAAAACAAAACAAAAATCATAGACACACATATGATCATTATGTGTATGCATGTGCATTAGATCTAGGACATACATATTAGTTTAAACAAGGTGAGAACACTAAATATAGATCCATATAAAACATGTGTGTCTCAAATAACTAACATGTATAACACTAATCTAATTAACATGTCATAAACATAATAATCAATAAACTAAGACATGCTATAAATTGATGAACATGATAAAGCATGCAAATAAAAACGGGAGTTAGAGATTGATACTAAAACCGATGAAGGCACCTCTCTAGTTCTCCAAAACACGGTGGTCCTCCCACCAAACCTTCCTTGAAAGTGATGCATCCAAAAATAGTTTTCTTTAAGCTTAGAACGCATCCACCTCAAGGCACCAATACTCTCACGTGATGCGAGAGCCCACACCTACATCAAAAATCAAAGGGATGGTCTTTGGTACCCATTGTCTTTTGGGTCCACAGGGTTAGTGTCTTTTCTAACCCAAACAAGATTATTTGCTAAATTTTCAACATGTAAACGATCATAGCAAAATCTAGTAAGGTGGCCTTTTCGACCACAATGTGTACACGTGTATACATGGGCATACATGTGATGGTGGTGACCGTTGGAAGTATGTGTATGCCATGATGGGTGTGCATGCAAAGTGGACCTTGTCTCTTACGAACCAAGGTTTCCAAGCGTGTGTGATTCAAAGCACATTGGCTCAAAGTGGAGCCCAAACAATCTACACTTTTCTTCAAAACATTTATATCATTATCAATAGTAGAAGATAAAGTGGAGCATGCAAAAGATGTGCTAGATGAAGCTACACTAGCATGACAAACATGTGAAGATAATTCAATTTTCAAAGATTCATTTTTCTTTAAGACAAAATCCAATTCTTTTGTAATGAAATCAATTTCATTTTTCAATACAAGGTTATCTTTTAAAATAAAATCTAATTTAGAAGATAAAACCTCATTGTGTTGCACAATATCATCACAATTATTTTTGCTTTTCAAAACATCAATCTCTTTTAGGGCAAGGTCTAGTTGAGATCTTAGTGAGTCACGTTCACTAGTAATCTCTTCCTTCTCTTGCAAAACCGATTCAAAACTTGAACATAAATCCTTCATTTCTTCTTTTAGTTCAAGATTATTCTTTTTCAACAAATCATGTTTTTCCAAAAAATTTTCAAGCTTTTGAGCGAGTTCCATATTCAATGTTTGAACTTCAAAACAACCATGGCAATAGGAACTAGAGCTATCATCTAGTTGAGAATCCGATTGTACCTCAAGGGAGTCTTTCCCTTGGACCATGAGGCAATGCTCGTTGGACTTGTCTCTCCTAGATCTCCTCAACTTGTTAATAATCCTTGGAAGCTCGGGAGAAGTCAAAATGCTCCAAACTGCAAAAGCCGAATCATAATGATCAAACACATGTAAAAGATCTTCATTAAGAGATGCTCTAAGTGTCTTAAGAGCTAATGCATTGGCCTTTCTTGCTTGCTAGCATTAGGGTAGGATTCTTGAGTAGTGGCTTGATAAACTAGATGTCCTAGGCTTTTTAAATGACTACTCATCTTGGCCTTCCAAAAATTATATCTAGAAAAATCAAACATAGGAGGGCTATCCATGAGTGCAAACTAAATGTGTGCAAATGAAAAATGCAAATAAAGATTAGCAAACTAAGATCTCACTCCTAGGTGGTTAAACCTAAATATCAGAAGCGGAGGCTCTGATACCAATTGAAAATCACCTAGAGGGGGTGAATAGGTGATTATGCTAATCTAATGAAGTCAATGCGGAATTTGAAAACTAATAGCAATTAACAAGAGATGCATACTCAAACAAGCCAAGTAAATAATTATAAATGAACAATATGAATTGATGCAAGGCACAATATAGAGAGAGTAAGAGCCAAGGGATCAAGCGCAAACAATAAGATATGTTTCGAGGTTCGAGCACCCAGCTCTACATCCCCGCCTTCACCCAGAAGGATTTCGAATCCACTAGCTTGTCCACAAAGGACTCCCACACAGGGAACCTCCACCGAGGATTTGGGGTAATACAATCACAAGGAGTACCCAACTCCTCTCTTTACAAACACAACCTCCTCCCTGAGGCAAAACAACAAGCCAACAAACAATCACCTCACAGCTTGAGGGATTAGCACAAAGCTTACACAAGGATCACCTCACACCTTGAGGGGTACTACCCACTTGCATAACCTCCTCAACATAATGAGGGTAAGGCACAAAGCTAAGCAAAGATTGGGTTATACAACTTGGTGATCAAAAGACCACAAACAATCTCTTTTCCCACACAAAGATCCTATAGAATAAGATAGTAGATGTAGCTCAAGTGTGAAGAAAACTAAAGGAATAAAAATCAAAAACTCAAAGAAAATCTTTGGGAAAAACTAGAAACCAAGATAAAGAAGTAGAATCAAACACTTTTCCCAAAAACCCTTTTCTTTGATTTTCCAAACCCTAGCAAAAACACCAAATAGATTGTTCAATTAAAGCCCAAAAACTTCTTTTGATTGCTGTGAAAACACTAGAGAGTCAGGAAAAATTAGCAAAAAAAATCTTAGAGAAAGCCTCTTTCCAATGGGGTATTTATAGCCCATTTACAAAACTAGCCATTGGCAGCAGATTCTGCCAAAAATGAACCACTGGTCGACCGGGCAGTCGACCATCCAACGGTCATATTTCAGACCGTTGTGCCATCGGTCGACCGGGCAGTCGACCGTCCCCAGAACCAAAGAGCAACGGCTCTCTGGCCGGTCGACCGGGAACAAACAGAGAGCAACCTGCTCTCAGTCGGTCGACCGTGCGGTGGACCGGCTTATGGGCTGCCAGCGTGCACGTATTCGTGCACGTCAGTCGATAGAGACGGTCGACCGACCTAGCCTGGCAGCAGCAGTTCAGGTCAGAAAAACATGTAATTTTTAGAATTAAAAATTCTCATAAATCTTCTAAAAATACACAAAAATAGTTTTATCATTTTACATTGATATACAAACTTGTGTTAAAAATTTCAACACAAATTTCAAACATTCTTGAACCATTTTTGTGTTATAGAAATTTTGCCAAAAACCAAAAACCGTATTTTTAAAACTTAGATTTTTGAATAGAAAATACGTTTTGTCCAAAATTCATCCAAATACAAATACATGATATCTAAACACTTTGAAGCATGATGCATATGGACATAAGTCCAATGTACATGAAACATATATATATCCATGTTTTTGACTTTAATTCCAAAAATAAGTTTTGTTAAACCACAAAACCTAAAACACATGAATAGGTATATCAAGGTAAGTTTGTCTAAGTAGTTGAAGCATGCATGTATATAGAACAAATCTAATATACATTAAACCATGTAAACTTGTTTTGATATAATATCTATTCATGAAAACCAAGATCTGTTAAACCAAAACGGAAAAATCGAAAACCAATATCCAAAATATGAAACATGTGTGTTGTGAACTTGAGCATATCATACTATTCTAATCTTTACAAATGGATCTAAAACTTAAACTAAACTAGGTACCGATGTCTTCTTGTAGAGCGCCGTCTCCAAGCCGACTCGATCCAAAACTCCTTGATCCATCGAGCAAGTGCTATATATGATCTTTGACGCTCGGGCTCTTGAATCAACATGTGAAAGCTTCCAAATCATCTTGTTGAAGCTAATCAACTAATAACTTGATTAATGATCTGAAACTAAAAACACAAGATTATTAGTACACATAACTACATGAGTTAATCATCATCAAAACTAGAGTGGAAGGCCTCTGGGCCAACAATACAGAGTCCAAATCCAAAGGGATAAATAGATAGAGAGAAGATTAACAGATGAGATGAAACAATTCTGACTCAGATTCTGACTGGATACATTTTAGTATTTGAATCATTACGTTCTCTATAAGAACTCAAATATGATGATTCAAGATGATCCAAAAAGAGAACTTAAAGGGCTACAACTCTTAAGTTGATAACTATTTCTAATTCTGTCATTTGATAAGTTATATTTAGCAATCAATACGCCAATAAGTTGCAGATCAGAACTAAATATCCACATCAAATCAAGTTTGAAGATAAGAGAAGGATTCAAATTCAAAAATAGCCAGCTTCCCTTATCTTCATACTCCTCTGCCCTCTGCATTTTTTCTATAAATACCTGCAATCTCAAAGGCAAATGAAAGGAAGGACCAAGTAGAGAGTAGAACTTAGGCTAATTTGTAGTTTGTAACATAAGTTTATTGTTTTCTTTCATGTAATTTTTGTTTTATTTATGTAACTTAGAGGATAGGAGACATTTATGGAGGAATGAGAGCAAGGTTGTACTGAAGGTGACACCGGTGTAAGTGATCTTTTCTTCCATTATCATTTGAATTGAATCGAGGTTTCCTTTTCTTTTCTATTCTTGTTTTTTTTCGCTTCCCTCTTTTGTGTTTGTGGATCCAAATGAAACCGATAGCCTCAAAGTTGCCTTGCCCTTAAAAGTGCCGTTGATGGATTATTGTGATGGATAGCCATTCCTATGTTAGTATAGCTTGCCCTTTCATTTCGTAGTGTAAATCAGGAATGGGAAAGATCCTATTTATCATACTTCACTCGCCTTCAAACAAAGGTACATCGTCTTGTGTGCAGGTAAAAAACTCAATCATTTGCGCTTCAAATTTTCTGTTCCTTTCTTTGCAGAATTTTAACCTTCAAATTTTTGTTTTTTACAGGTTCTGCCAGTCTCAGTCAGTCTCTTGCATCTTTGCTGGGCTCATGGGACAATATTTTGACTAGCCAGCTTGTTTAATAGGCGAGCACTTGGGAAATCAGAACTCCTGTCAATGGGCAAGCTTGGTTCATGAGAGAATATTTAGACCGGCCCGCTTGTTCGATTGGCGGGCACTCGGGGAGTCAGAGATCCTGTCCATGGGTGAGGAGGATCTGCGCAGCTACTAATATCCGTCAAGGCCTTATTGGACATGACGCACCAGCAATGCCCCGGGTTCATCATGGCCACAATTGGTATGGTTGTGGGTATAACGGTTTTGAAGGCCATAGAAAAGAGGACGTCAACAGTAAGGTCTTAGATCCTTCCTTCACCAATCTTACTTAAAGAAGTGACAGCGACAAAAAATTCATGCCAATTGGATGCCTTTTTGGTGGTGGAGATGCTCATTAAGCGAAGGATTACGGCCCACAGCAGTTGGTCGGGTGGAATCGGACTGCTCCCTTGCATTTTAACCTCGAGAAACACCAATGTTCTCAATTAATAGTGATTTTCTTTAATGTTTACATCATGCATCAGGATGTAACCAGCGCCCGATCGGCTCGACACTGATGGATCGTGATATGATTTGGTGGAGGAAGAAAGAAACTCTTCTTTGGCGCTCTTCCAAACATCTTAAATTTGAAGCTTTGACCAGAGGTGTAGTATTAACCTGATCAGGAGAATTATGACTCTCAAGAGGAAAGAAAGTTGATCAATTATTCCTGGCCACAGTGAAGAGAATGACTTTTTAATGTTTTGAGGAGTGAGTGCGACCTTTCACTGAGTAAGAGAGAATTCATTGTACTCCTTTATTGCAACACTCAATCTTATTGTATAAGAGAGCGCTTTGTATCACTTTCATAT
The DNA here is from genome assembly GCA_038442645.1 of Agave tequilana. Taxonomy (NCBI): domain Eukaryota; kingdom Viridiplantae; phylum Streptophyta; class Magnoliopsida; order Asparagales; family Asparagaceae; genus Agave; species Agave tequilana. The sequence goes on from JAVJIF010001060.1 coordinate 136,301, forward strand.
GTTTGAATATCAATAAAAGTGATACTTTTTCTTGTCTTTTTATATGTCTTGACTTCCTCTTTGTATTGAAAATCAGACAGATATAAATGATTTCTTTTTTATTTTCTAGAAATGTAATATTCACTTAGCAAGCCAAAAAGGAAATTAAAATTACTGTCAGAGGTGTGATATTAACTCGATAGGAGTGGGATAATTTCCGTGAACTTGCCAATCTATGGATGACAATGACAAGTGAAACTAGATCCATTAGGAATCTAGAAGAATCTTTACCGTCAGAGGTGTGATATTAACTTAACGAGAATGTGAGTTAGAGGTGTGATGTTAACTTAGCCCCACGGGAGTTTCAGCTTCATTTGGGAAACTGAAAATATCACTGACATATGTGTAGTGCTAAACTTGACAGTGAAGGTAATGCTAGAGATGTAATGTTAAACTTAGCATTAGTTATCTCAACTTCAATATGAAAGTTTGAGGGAAAGGGTGTAGTTTTGAACTTAACAATGAACTGGATGCTAGAGGTGTGATATTAAACTTAGCATCGCTCATCCCAGCTTCGATATGGAAGCCTGAGGAAAAATAACTGTCAGAGGTTTAATATTAAACTTGGTGATTGGTAGTGAAAAGTGCATTTTTATCATCATATTTACCATCACATTTTCATATTTATTCATATAATTCTGCATATTTATTAATATTTTGTGATTTATTGTGTGCAGGCCTTGAGTTCTTATTTTAATAATAAATAAAGCCTAAAAGAAGCCCAAAAGCCCATATTCAAGCCCAATGTAAAAGTTGCAAATATCAATTGTCAAAATTGCAAATACACAAGGGCCAAAGTTGCAAATATTAAAGAAGAGGGAAGGATAGACTTCTATTCAACCCTAAAAACTTGCAGATGAGGATAAAAGCCAAAGAAGGAGAATTTAAGATCACAAATTCGTGGATAAAAGATTTGGGATCTAGGTAACTTGATTCCCAAGTTATCCCGAAATCTCAAGATCAAGAGTCAGGATACAATTTCCAGAAGGATAAACCCAGATGGACGGACCAGAGGATGCCACGCGAGAAAGCGCGTGGCATTTGGCTACAAAAGTGTCGCGTTTCCGCGGCAAATTTCCCGTTTCCGCGGCAATCCTGAGGCGGTTGGCGATGCGTTTTCGTTGAGGAGTTGTACTGGGACTCTACTTCTTATATCTCCTATAAATACCCCTGCAGAGCAACAGAGAAGGGGCGTCAGAGGCAGAGCCAGAGGGCCAAATCTAGGGTTTAGGTTTCTTCTTGTAGTTTAGATTTTCTTTCCTCCATTGTAATTTTTATTTTTTTCTTTTTGTAAAAACTGAGAGGAGATGATGTTCTCATGGAGGAAGGGATCTACTTGTACTGATGGTGACAGTCGGTGTAAGTTTTATTTTTCCACCATTGTTTAATAATCGAATCGAGGTTTGTTTTTGTTCTTTTATTATTTTTATTTTTTGTTCTTGTTTAATCTTGTGTATCTCAGTATTTGCTTTCTTCTATTTTCTCTCTAATGTCTTGCCCACCATGAGAACCAACTGCTTCGAGACTACCTAGCCGAAGAAGAGCCCTTGATGGCCTATGGCGATGAACAGGTCTTCATAGTTGTCTTTTATTTCATAGTGTAGATTAAGAAGGCGGACGATCCTATACGCCATGCTTGTACGCCTTCCAAGAAAAGGTAAATCACCACAACGGTTCAAAAGGTAAGCAGACTGAAGAGGTATGTGTTTCTTTCTTTCTTTCTTTAGTTTAGATTTCTATCTCTATCTCTCTCAAATTCTTTTCACCACACTTCCTTGTAAATACCATCATAACTAATAAAATAAATAAAAATTTTAGAGAATCTTACAAACGCTTCCATCGCTAGTCCCTCCCTGAGGATCACGACCCGCATAGCCTTGCTAAAGTGGATTCGAATTGAGAACCTTGCACAACTTGTTCTAAATCTATTATTCTTTATTTTTGCGTGCAGGTAAAAATCTCAATCAAAATTTTGGCGCCGTTGCCGGGGAGGGACGGTAAGTTTTTCTCTAATAATAATAAAAAAATTTTTAACTAATTCTTTTATTCTTTCTGTTTGCAGGTTTGGAGAACAGGGAAACTGACAGCAGAAGTGGACATATAGCAACTCTATGCCTCTACCCTCGAAGGCCGAGCACAAGAGCCTACTTCAGAGCCGCGAAAACGCGGCAATTGCCGCGAAACCGCGGCCTGAGTAGTTCCCCACTGATCCATCTTTTTGCAGGTTGCTGAAAATTGCAATATCTGTCTACTGCTCTGTTAAACTTTGTTCTGTGATAACCCTGCTTACTGCTAATTAATCAACAGTAAAATACTTGTTGTTAAAGATAAAAATTGATTAGACGTTTGCATATTAGGCACGTGTCTTTTCAATTCCTTTATTTTTACTGTTGAAGAGTGCTGGAGCAAGGTACGTTCGCATTGCATGTAGAATAGGACTCATCTCTTGGTTGATGCTTTGAGTGAATCTTATTTACATATTTTGTACACTTGCACAAATTTATTTTAAGGGCATAACCCATTAACAAGATAAGGTGGGGATTTCATCACCCTTCCTTAGCCCAAAAATCATATTCCAAGCACTCACAACCCTAACCCTAATTAAAAATTGACTAGACGTTGGCCCTAGGAACTTCTCAGACTCAATTAGGAGATTATCCTAAGAGGGAACGGTGCTGAAAGTTGACTCCTGCCAAATCAGTGTCTAGGAAGGGGATTGAGGGCCGAAAGCCCGAAGATTGGTGGTTATTTAATTAAGGAACGTCTTTGATGGAAAACCTCCCACCACTCTTGCCCTGACCTGGCTGATTAACTTGTGGTCAAAGTCTGCACCCTACCTCCCGTGGACAGTCTAACCAGTTAGGAGTCGTCTAGGTCATATGTCTACCCTAACTTAGGTTAGAATTTTTTTTCTTTTTTGTTTATTTGTTTGTTTTCTTTTTTTCTTTTTCTTTTGTGTTGGATATGGCATATAATAATAATTTTCCAATTTTAATCCATATTACACACCTAACTATTTTTCGGATATTACCAACCCGGCATATCACAACTTTGACCAACCTAGTGTGCCAGAATGGTCTTATCCGAATGAATATAACCCATACCCCCCATCTTATGACCATAATTTCCATAACAATTTCAACTCTTCACAGAGTTCATGGGGTTTCGATTCCCCGAGTCCAATTTTCAACCGACTTGTCCTCCGTCTCCACCTTGTCCACAATATTCCCAAGAGTCATACTCTGATCCACCCATTCAGAATAGAATACCATCTATCGGAGAAATGATAAGTATGCATGAGTCCAAGCAACAATTACCATCAATCGCAGACATGATTATACGTGAGTCCACCGACTCACAACTTCATCACGATTACACTTCATCCTTTCAAGTCCAATCACAACATGATGCACCTATCAACTATAAAAGGATGCTTGCTGCCATGACTCAGGCTAGATTAGCCCGTGATCATGATATAGATTTGATGGTTCAATCTTTACGTTCTCACCGTTCGGCAATTTCTGATATGGTTAACCATTCTGCTAGAGCCGACGAGCCACGTTGCTTTGGACAACAAGATTCTAATTCAGTACCACCATGTGAACTTGCTGAAACTCCAATTTTTGATAGTTTGGCAAGTTATTCCTTTCCTGAAATAGAACTTGAGCATGAATATGATCATGATCCCCAACTTGATGATTCAATTTTGCTTCCTGATTCAATAATGACTCCGGTGTCTCCACCTGATTTCACTTTTTCTGAGTCAACATTGGATCCTGTTCCAATTCATCATGAAATTGAATCACCCATTTTTGATGATCATATTGAACTTGACAAATTTTGCAATTTGAAAGTCCCATGGATAAATTGGCAAGTTCTCACTTTTATGAAATTGAACCCAATGAGATATGTGACCTAGATTCTCAAATCTGTGATCAAGTTAAAATTCCCGAATCATTGTTGACTCCTGTTTTGTTACCCGACTTAGGTAATATTTTAGAGTCAGTTTTGGTTCCCACACCTATCATTCCTAAATTTGAATCACCAATATTGAGTCACATTCCATTGTGGGAGGATTATTGTGGACTTGAGCTTCAACTTATTGATTTGGACCCACTTCCTGAACCTAGCCCGACTCCTGAACCATTACTTGATTTAAGTTTCTTTCCTGAGTCGGTATTCGTTCCCGTACTTCCCATGTCCAAGTCAATCATTCCATCTTTTCATACTCCATTTTGGGACAAGGAGGTTGACACAATTGACTCTGAAATTTATTATGAAATTTAGAAATTTAATGGGGTGGAAATTTTAAAAAATGATCACACATACATTTTCGTGGGTTATACAAGAAAATTTTTTGGTGGGTTCCTCCATGAAGTATTATGTTATCTTGATTGGGTAGCAACGCTTGGCCCAATTAGACCACCACCGGAACCACCACTTTAAGGTAACTTCTGCCTTCCCTTGTTCTTTTTCATGCATATATGCATTCATTCATACATTGAGGACAATGCATGAGATAAGTGTGGGGGTAGGCTTTACTAACATACTAACATAGTTAGAAACTAACCAAAATTTGCTAATAAAAAAAATTATAAAAAGGACTATATTTTAACTTATCTTTTGAAAGAAATCTAAGTTAATCTTAAGAATTAGGAAAATCATGATTAGGATTTCTAAAAACTTGGTCAAAATAAATAAATTGTTGAATTTTTAGGTATAGGAGGAGAAATTGAATAAGTAGTTAGTCTTAATGTTTACCTTAATGAAATATGCATACCTAATGCATATCTAGGATTCTAAGACAAAGACCCTTGTGCCTCATAAAAAAAAATTATAAAAAAAAATTTCACCAATTAAGCTGGATACATGTGCCTCAAGAAGCATAAGTATTCATGCCTATAGGTGAGTAAATAAAATAAAGTCCTTAGTTTTGGGGCCTAGTTCACTCGAATTTGAGTCCGCAGGGTGTTTTCTCACCTGGTACCCTAAAGCCGACCGGTTTGGGAGCCACCGACTTTAAGTTCGCTACATGGGTGGATTAGAAAGCCTAAGAAGACTAAGAAATATAATATATGTAGTAACACATCTAATAATCAATTAGTTAGATATGAGGGCCTCAAGAAGCCTTGATGCTTACACGAAAGAAAATTAGATGAGTTATACATATTAAAAAAAAAATATAGAGGCATGAGAGTCCAAGTCAAGGAATTCCTAGTAAAAATTCATAAGGATGCATATGATTTTTGGTAACGAAAAAGACTATACACAAAATTTAATTTTGATCCTTACTTAAAATGAAAACAATTTACTTTATAAAGACTAAGTCTAAGAATGAATAAAAATGATAATCCTAAAACTTATAGACTACTTAGTCTTTTCAAAAGTATTTCAAATATTTTCCTTTTTATGGATTTTGTGGGTGTAATCCGCTGAAAACCCTCACGAGACGACACTCGTCCTCTAAGGTAACCTAGGGGTTTAACGGCTTGTTGCACATGCTAAGTGCAACCGTGATTCCTACGAAAGTGAGTTAGGTTAGATTAATTTTTCTTTTCTTTTTCTCTTTGATTTTTACTCGACGAGCAAAAAGATAAGTGTGGGGGTGTGATTGGTAGTGAAAAGTGCATTTTTATCATCATATTTACCATCACATTTTCATATTTGTTCATATAATTCTGCACATTTATTAATATTTTGTGATTTATTGTGTGCAGGCCTTGAATTCTTATTTTAATAATAAATAAAGCCTAAAAGAAGCCCAAAAGCCCATATTCAAGCCCAATGTAAAAGTTGCAAACATCAATTGTCAAAATTGCAAATACACAAGGGCCAAAGTTGCAAATATTAAAGAAGAGGGAAGGATAGACTTCTATTCAACCCTAAAAACTTGCAGATGAGGATAAAAGCCAAAGAAGGAGAATTTAAGATCACAAATTCGTGGATAAAAGATTTGGGATCTAGGTAACTTGATTCCCAAGTTATCCCGAAATCTCAAGATCAAGAGTCAGGATACAATTTCCAGAAGGATAAACCCAGATGGACGGACAAGAGGATGCCACGCGAGAAAGCGCGTGGCATTTGGCTACAAAAGTGCTGCGTTTCCGCGGCAAATTTTCCGTTTCCGCGGCAATCCTGAGGCGGTTGGCGATGCGTTTTCGTTGAGGAGTTGTACTGGGACTCTACTTCCTATATCTCTTATAAATACCCCTGCAGAGCAACAGAGAAGGGGCGTCCAGAGGCAGAGCCAGAGGGCCAAATCTAGGGTTTAGGTTTTCTTCTTGTAGTTTAGATTTTCTTTCCTCCATTGTAATTTTTATTTTTTCCTTTTTGTAAAAACTGAGAGGAGATGATGTTCTCATGGAGGAAGGGATCTACTTGTACTGATAGTGATAGTCGGTATAAGTTTTATTTTTCCACCATTGTTTAATAATCGAATTGAGGTTTGTTTTTGTACTTTTATTATTTTGTTTTTTTGTTCTTATTTAATCTTGTGTATCTCAGTATTTGCTTTCTTCTATTTTCTCTCTAATGTCTTGCCCACCATGAGAACCAACTGCTTCGAGACTACCTAGCCGAAGAAGAGCCCTTGATGGCCTATGGCGATGAACAGGTCTTCATAGTTGTCTTTTATTTCATAGTGTAGATTAAGAAGGCGGACGATCCTATACGCCATGCTTGTACGCCTTCCAAGAAAAGGTAAATCATCTCAACGGTTCAAAAGGTAAGCAGACTGAAGAGGTATGTGTTTCTTTCTTTCTTTCTTTCTTTAGTTTAGATTTTTATCTCTATCTATCTCAAATTCTTTTCACCACACTTCCTTGTAAATACCATCATAACTAATAAAATAAATAAAAATTTTAGAGAATCTTACAAACGCTTCCATCGCTAGTCCCTCCCTGAGGATCATGACTCGCATAGCCTTGCTACAGCGGATTCGAATTGAGCACTTCACACCTTTAATTCTCAGATCTAATATTTTATTTTTGTGTGCAGGAAAAAGTTCAATCACTTGGAAGCAACTTAATCACTGTCATAGGTGTAGTATTAATGTGACAATAGTTTGTCAGAGGTGTAATATTAACATGACTATAGTTGGTTTGCGATATGAGCAATTATAAGGACTTGTCAATCTATTAGTGAGAATTGACAAGTAAAGTTTGGAATGTCCGAGGTGTGGTATTAACTTGACAAGAATTAGTTTGCGCTATGAGCAATTTTGAGGACTTGTCATTTTATTAATGAGAATTGATAAGTGAAGTTTGGAATGTCAGAGGTGTAGTGTTAACTTGATAAGGATTGATTTACGATATGAGCAATTTTGAGGACTTGTCATTCTATTGATCAGAACAGATAAGTGGAGTTTGGAATGTCAGAGGTGTAGTGTTAACTTGATAAGAATTGATTTGGATATGAGTAATTTTGAGGACTTGTCATTCTATTGATGAGAATTGACAAGTGGAGTTTGGACTGTCAGAGGTATAGTGTTAACTTGACAAGTTTGAAGACTTATGACTCCATGTAAGGAAGTGACAAGTGAAAGTTGGTACTCGCTAGGGAGTATTAAAACTTTTAACGGTTAGAGGTGCAGTGTTAAACTTAACAATGATTGTGTTTGTAGACCTACTACTATATGGAAGAGAATTGGTAGGGGACTTTGGTGGAAAATAAAATGAATTGTCAGAGATGTAATATTAACGTGACAATCATTGATTTTCTAAGGACATGGGAGGTTCATCATTATAAGTTAATATTAACATAGCATCGGTGATTTTCAATTAGTTTTGTTGTCAAAGGTTTAATATTAACTTAACTAAATCTGCTAGGGATCGGGGAATCCGGCTTGTCAGAGGTTTACTGTTAAAGTGACAAATGCCGGCTCATTTCGTTAGAGAAACGAACATAGGTATTTTTTGTGGCCCTACCATTTTATGGAAGAGAATTGGTAGGAGATTTTGGAGGAGAGGAAGGAACCAAATCCCTTAGGATTGTTAGCAAACCCTCGGCTATCAATAGATTTGGTGTGCCTTTACTAACTATCATTTGAGTTGGGCTAGCCATGCTACTTCCCTCAGCATGTTGAGTTGTCGAAGATGTATGTTGGACTTAAAAGCCAACATTTTCCTCTATCCTTAGCCGTCAAAGGCGTTGGATGTCCATAGATACATTAGAGAAGAGTAACAAGGCTAAAACTGAAGTCTTGCATTTTCTTTCTTCTTTAATGTTTACATTATGTATCATGATGTAACCAGCGCTCGATCGGCTCGACACTGATCGGCCATGATGTGATCTAGTGAAGGAAGAAAGAAACTTTTCTTTGGCGTTCTTTCAAATATCTTGGATCTGGAATTTTGATCAGAGGTATAGTATTAATCTAATCAGAAGAAGAATGCTATCAAGGATTGTAATTCTTCAAGAATTTGCTGTTGATTGGCATCATGAGCGTATCACCGTCTGGGGTTATAAGGAGATATGCTCCATTTGAGTAAACTGACTCCACTATAAATGGTCATTCCCATTTGGGCTGAAATTTTCCTTTGGTTTTATGCGTCATCACCATGGGTCTTCTGACATTAAAGACAAGTTCGTCTTTCTTGAAAGTCTGCTCCTTGACTTCCTTGTTGAAAGTTCTGATAATTCGAGCTTGATAGAGCTCGATTTGCTGTTGAGCTTGCAGGCATTTACCATTCAAAGCCTCCAACTCTTGGAGTCGCAGTCGATGCTTCTCCTCATTTGTCATCTCTGCTGTCAAGGCGACGCGTAGAGATGGAATCTGAATTTCTAGTGGGAGTACAGCTTCACACTCATTTATAAAAAAGACGGTGTAGCTTTCGTCGGGGTTCGAACCGTTGTGCGATAAGCCCATAACATTCACCTAATTTGTCGTCCCAGTCACGTTGGCTTTTCGAGATGAATTTCTTGAGAAGTTTTCTAATAGTCTTGTTTAAAGCTTCTACAAGGCCGTTAGCGGCTGGATAGTATGTTGTTGAGGACACCCTGGACTTTGAACTTATATAGAATCTTTGAAAGGCTTGGCTGATGAACTGAGGCCCATTATCATGGACAATCCGTTGTGGCACGCTGAAACGGTAGACCACGTGATGTTTAATGAATTTGATCATGTTAGATGTCTTTACCTCTCTCAAGGGAATAGTTTCAGCCCATTTAGAGAAGTAATCGGTTATAGCTATGATGAACCAATGTCCTTTGGATGAAGGTAGGCTGATAAGGCCAACCACGTCTATTACCCACATCTCAAATGGCTAGGAAGAAGTTATAGAGCGAAGGTGCCCTGGTGCTTGGTGGATGAAGTCACCATGGACCTGACAGGCGTGATAGCGCCTGGCGTAAGCGATGGCATCAGGGATCATCTTTGGCCAATAATACCCCAGACTTTGGAGTCGATCTCCAAGCATCGGACCAGGCTGATGAGCTCCACACATGCAATCATGCGCTTCTTTCAGTACTTCCTGTGACTCCTTTTATGACAAGTAGCGGAGGAGGATGCCATCATGCGATCGACGGTACAATATCCGCGTGATCACATTATAGTAGAATTTAGGGGCTTTCCTTCTAATGGCAGATGCCTCTTTGGGGTCATCAGGAAAGATGTCGTACAATGCATAGTTGACGTATGGGAACCGTCAATCCTAGGGTTCTGGACCTGTTGAAGTTTCTAGGATTTCTTTGACTTGACGGTCTCCTGTCAGCTTTTGGTAATCTTCAAAAGCGAATATTGGGCAACACAGATCATGACTGTAAACGAGTATTTTCTCTACTACTCTGGCTGGAAGAGCCAATAAAGCAGCGAAAGATGCCAGTGCATCTGCGTGTGCATTTTGCTGGTGAGGTACATGATCGATGTAAAAGTTTCTGAACCTCTCAGCCATGTAGATAGTTGCGTTGTAATAGGGTACTAAATCTTCATGTCTGACTTCACACTCCCCGCGAACTTGGTTAACGATGAGCTTAGAGCCACCGTATACTTCAAGATTTTTAACGCCAATCTCATCGACGATTTGCATTCCGATTAAGAGAGCATTGTGTTCTGCCACATTATTAGTACATGGCTCGGTTAATGAGAATGCACGAGGGATTATGTAGTTCGGTGGGGAGACATGTACTACTCCCACTCCTACTACGATATTTCCTCACGGGCCGTTCTCGATGCGCCGTCAAAGAAAAGTTGTTAGGCTTAATCTTCGAAAGATGCCTGAGTCAAGCAAACTTCAGCGACCTCATGTGGGAGATCTTCATAAATTTTTGTCCCTCTTGGGTCTAGATGCTCAGCAAAAAAATCTGCCATCACTTTTCCCTTCACAGCCTTTTGTGGCATGAATCTCATCTCATATTGGGAAAGCAAGATGGCCCATTTCGCCAATCGACCATTAAGTGATGATGGCTTCGTCATAAGCAATCTTAAAGGATTGACTTTTGATATGACATGTATAGTTTGGCCCACCAAGTAGTGTCACATTTTCTGTACAGTGAACACCAACGCCAAACATTCCTTTTCAATTGGGTTATACCGATGTTCGGATCCAATCATAGTTTTACTCAAATAGTAGATTTCCAGTTCGTGTCCCTGATCATTATTCTGGGCTAGTAAAGCTCCTAAGGAATGATCCATCACTCGAACATCTATCAGGAAAGGTTTTCCTGACACCGGAGCTGTAAGGACATGTGGTTGCGTGAGGTACTTGATTTCCTCGAGCGCTCGTTGGCAAGCATTATCCCAAATGAATGAGACACCCTTCTTCATTAATTTGACAAAGGGTTAGCATCTTCTCGAGAGATTAAGATAAACCTCCAGATGTACGCTAGTTGCCCTTGCAATCCTCTAAGTTCTCTGAGATTTCTTGGAGGTTTCATCTCCTGGACAGCGCAGACTTTCTCTGGATCAAGGTGGATTCCTTTGGATGACACAATAAATTCAAGGAATTTACTACTGGCTACCCCCAGGAAGGATTTAATGGGATTCATCTTCAGCTGATGCGCCTGCATGATGTCGAATACCATCTTCAGATCTGCTATATGATTGCCTTTGGCACGGCTTTTTACTGCAATGTCGTCGACGTAGCATTCTACTGTTTTGTGCATGTGCTCGTGAAAAATTATATTCATAGCTCTCTGGTATATTGCCCCTGTGTTTTTTAATCTGAAGGTCATAACAGTATAGCAATACACCCCCAATGGCATCCTAAAAGACGATGTTTTCATCATCAGGGTACATTTTGATTTGATTGTATCCTGAGAACCCATCCATGAAGGACATCCATTCAAAACCACATGTATTGTCAATCATGATATTTGTGATTGAAAGAGAGAATTCTTCTTCAGGACAGGCCTCATTTTGATCACAAAAATTAATGCAAACCCAGATCTTCCCATTTTTTCGTAATGGGGATGATATTGGCTACCCAATCAGGATGTTATTCCTCTCTAATGAAAGCATAGTCTATAAGCTTTTTGACCTCCGAATGGATTGCTTCCATTATTTTTAGATGGAACCGTCACTGCTATTGTTTGACTGATTTTGCATCCGGATTGATGTTGAGGCGATGCATAGCAACCTGAGGATCAAGCCCAGGTATATCCTCATAATTCCATCGAAAACATCTATATACTCTCGCACGAGAGATACAAGATTTTCCTTCTCGGAGGGTGATAAGCGTTCGTTTATAAAGATGGGCTTAGGATTAGCCTCATCTCCCAGATTGATCTGAGTGAGCTTATTCTCTGTGGGTGTTTCACGTTGTTTGAAGCGAATAACCCTGAAAGTGTTTAGGTATTTGATCTAAGGATATGTATCTGACTGGATCATTTCTTCATCTCTATCTTTCAGGCAGCTTGTTGAAACCATGTTTACTGAAAGTTCTCTAAGATGTTGCTGACACTGACATCTGACTCTCACGATGACGTGCCTGACAAGTGGCAGTGATATGATGACCCTTCAGACTCAAAGGCCGACGAGATTGGGGTTGACACATAGCCTAACTCCCTGCAAGTTTGATGATAATAATCAGGGGTCTTCCCTTTTGGAACGAAGGATCAAAGCAGTATTCTCCTTCCTTTGCCAAAGTTCAAGCCAGGACCATTTGCTATATCGTATCCCATGTTCTCCATCATCCTGAGTACATTTGGCTCACAATGGGAAAATTTAGGGGATTCGTTCTCGCTTTCTGAGTCTTCGTGAGGCATTAATTCAGATTTGATTCTTCTGAAAAGAATTGATTTTTGGCCTTTGCGCCTTGCTGGGATCATGAATAATGATTCTTCTGCATCACTTGTGCCTAGATATGCTGTGAGGGATGATCTCACCGGTACATGCAATGATATCAGAGCACCTATTGCCGATCAGGGATCATCATCTACATCTGTACTAGTGTCAGACGGCACTGAATCATAAGCAAACATAGAAAAATAAGTCAAATCTAACTCTTCATTAATATACCACTCGCCTATATCATCGACAGTGTTATTAACATCGAGCTTATTAATGCTCGTTACAAGTGGATTTAATTTCCACAGGCACTCTTCTTCCACCTCTGGTTTAGTTCAACTTCATTACCACAGTCTGGTCCTCTTGCTGTGGATTCTCGTTCGTCTTTAGAGAATCCTGGTATAGGAGGGAGTCTGTGAAATAGTTCTCTACCCTCTTAAACGGATACCTTCCGGCGATCAACGTTTGGACTTTCCCACCTCCGTCAATATACTTCATGACTTGATGGAGAGTTGAGGGGATGATGGAGTTACAATGAATCCACAGTCATCCCAGTAGCAAATTGTATGAAGTATCGGTGTCAATCACATAGCACGTCACTTCAGATCTCAGACCCCGAATCTGACATTTGAGTTTGATCTTCCCCATTGGGCACGTACCATTGGCGTTGAAACTATAGATGGTAGTTTGGGTGGCGCTCAATCGGTGGGTGGGGATCCCTAAGTGCTGCTGACCCGGCGAGACATAAAGCTCAATGCGGACACTGGATCTATCTGAATGCGACTCACTTCAGACGATCTGATATATCCTATAAAGTACAGGGGCTTATCATATTTCCCTTTGACGTGCATGTCATCTGGCATGAAGGTAATGCAAGGGACATTTTGAGAGGCGTGGAGACAGTCTTCCTTATTTTCCTTTTGTGGCTCAGCCGGGATCTGGGTCATAAAGACTTCAGCATTTGCTAGAGCTTCTCTCAGAGCTTCTCTTGTTGACTTCGACAGTCTTAGGAGCTCGTAAAGAGTGATCCTGGCCGAGATGTTGGCCAGTTCATCCAAGACATCAAAGCGGTAAGGCACTGACGTTCCTTCTGCTTTGTCCTTCAAGAGAGCTTTGGAATACCGAAGCTATTTCTGTTTCTCCACAGGTTGCTTCGAGGAGGGCTTGGTTGGCTCTCATGTAGGTCCAGGCGGATTTGACACTAACTCGTCGTATTTCTTTAAGTACGACTGTCACGAACGAGTTTCGGCCACGAGTGGTGCATTCAGCTCTGCGGCAAGGACGATCGTCTCCTTCTCGGAGTCGGTTAATGAGGGGACATTGTTTCTTCTTTCCAGAAAGAGGCACACACCACATCACAAGGCGAAGCTCTTGCTGTGCCTTTGGACTTCCTGTTGGTAACAGTAGTCCACTGTTGGCCTTCCATAAGGTCGGGATGAACCCTCATAATTTCTCCCTAAGGTGTAGGGATAGGTATAAGGCCTTTCTCTTACTGGTGATGCGGATCTGTATTGATCATCCTTAGTTCCCCTTTTGGAATGGGAACTACTTCGTTCGGAGTTGGTGGCTGGTTTCCGAACTGAAGAAATGGTGTCATGTTAGCCGTCACTTTCTTTTGTTCTAGAGAAGCTTGAGCACTTCCGCATCGATCAGAACTTGAAGAATATCTTTGAAGATATAACAGCTCTTAGTGGGGTGCCCCAGCATACTATAATACAGGCAGTAGTTGGGATTGTCGGTCTTGCCGACCTCTATAGGACGTCTAGCTTCAGGAAGCTTTAATTTGTTGCTCTTGTTGAGTAATTTGAATAACGAATCGACGTGCTCTTTCTTGAAAGACGGAGTGCCATATTCTAAAATCTCCCACAAATGCTTTGACTGACTCTCCTTTTTATTGCCTCATTGCTAGGAGAGTTGGAATGGTAACCTCCAAATCGTCTTCGAAGAAGCGTGTAAGGAAAAGCTTCTCCAAGTCACCCCAGTTCTTGATGGAATCTTCGGGGAGTTTTATGAACCATTCGACGGCGAGTCCCTTCAAAATACTAATGAACAAACGTGCCAGTATCGCTATCTACTACATTCCCCATCTGAGACTTGAAGTAGCAGATGTATTAGTTCAGTGACCCTTTGCCGTCAAAGGCTTGTAGAGTTGGAGCTTTGAACTTCAGAAGATATGGAACAAGATTCCATTCTGTCGGGTACGACCGGACTACTGCTTCTTGGAGGCCTTTCTGATTGGTAAGAGCTTCCGGCACTGTTCTAATTTATTCATTCATTTTGAATGAATCCCCCCGTTCTCTAGATCGCTTCCCTCGTTAGATGAGGACTTAGACGACTCAGAATTAGACAATTTCTTCTCTTTTGTATGCACAGAAGATGAACTCTCCCTTTCTTTCTGCTTGCCTTTAGACTTTTTAAAAAAAGTTTTGGAATTTGACTTTTTCTTATCTTCGAGCAACTGTGCAAGCTTCTATTTGAGGGTATTGATAGATTCTTGTTGGGCGTTAATCATATCGAATTGTTCTTTTTGGACCTGAGCTCATGGTTCTAGGCGCATGGCCATCTCCTCAGGAGTGATTGCCATATACACGAAGGCTTCCTTCTCTACAGAAGAGTTTGAGGCCTGTGATTCTGCTATGACAGAGTGTGATCACTTACTTCAATACCGCGGGCTAGGGCACCGTAGTCAACCGGGGCTACCGTACCAGTTCGAGTGCGAGTATGCCGGTATACTCCTTCTAGTTCTGTATCAGAATCATCAGAGTTGACTGTCGGTTGTTTTTCCATACTTCTACTTGGTGTAATGATTAGACCTGCCATGTTTGCAGTGACTTTGGGGTATTCTGTGTCAGAGAAGGTTCCCCTTCTGTGGGACCGACCCTCTTGGCTAATCGGGAGGTTGAAGTTACTCGTCTGAATATTGACTGTTTGTTCGCATGTGAGCTGCAACCACATTCAGAGAGCATTGTCGTGATGAGACGTTCACAGTAACAGGATGGAGCGATTTGATTAGCACTCATTTTCCTTATTAAGTAATCTCTTAAATCTGTCAGAGGGGGATCAAAGAGATTAGCCTCGGGTTTTCAAGGGCTTTTCAGCTTTTGAGAGCCATCCTTGCATCGCAACTCTGAAACACAGGGTTCAGAAACGCAAAGCTCACGCTCTGTAGAACAGGCGCGGCTGTCACGTTTGGTTTTAAAACACAGGTCTCACGCCTCTGCTGAGAATAGACGCGGACCTCACATTACTGATTGCCGCATTTGGCTATCGACACTTGAGAAATGTGAACCTTTTGAGTCCCACATTTGGTTGTAGAGACGCGGGTCTCGTGTCTCTAAGGAGAGGCACGGACCTCGCGCTGCTGAACGTTGCATTTGGGAAGTGAAACTTCGAAAACGCAAGCCTTATGAGCTTCGTGTTTAGTTCTCCAAACGTTAACTTTGCGCGTCTAATGAATCTCAGAAGAGACACGGGCTTGGGCCTCACGTTCTATATCTGCTGAACAGATAGTTGTTCTAGCTTCTTGCGTCTATAGTTGACGCTCGCATCGTCTCTGTCAATGTTCAGCGTTCTGATTACGCCATACTAGTTGTTGGGAACCCCTGGTAACCTGAAACTGAGGAAGAGGATGGGCGTGAGCGGGCCGACCGTCAACAATGTTGACCTCGCGGGTCTCCTTGGAGACGTTGACGCGGGCCTTACGTGTGATATATCCGGTCACGATGTTCTCTGCACAGACAGCAATCGGGAAAGCCTTTAAAGGGACCTGAGAGCGGATCACTGAGGAGACTTTGTGGTACTGCCGTGCTCTAGAGCTCTTGGAGTCTGAAGAGTGGAACTCTTGATACTTTGCCTGGTCAAATTCCATGACAAGCGATTCGACCATCCTTCCCATGTAGGTGACATCACCTTGCGCCATGACTTACTTATTAGTAGAGGAAGTTGTCCCCAAGAGAGTCGCCATCTCTTGTTTGATGGGAAAATTTGAGAGGTGCGTGTAAATTCTTTATTTGACTGTAAAGAAAGTTACAACAACAATCAAAACTTTTGATTATAAGAGAGAGAAGATATTCAAGCTCAACTCTTCTCTTTGTTTAATGATGGGTTCTTGATGTAGCGGTGGAAAGTGAATCTTATTTTTCATTAATCGGGTGAGCGTCACAGTCTTCTGGGAATCTTCTCTTTGAACTATGGACGGAGTAGCACAGCTCCTGTCCAATAAAATCTCAAGGAGATTTGAGACAAAAACTAAACTTGTACTCAACAAGTTGTTAGAAGAGTTGAGCTCTTAAGTATTTCTCAGCTAGATGCTCTGGTCACAATTCTCCCAAAATTGACCCTTCTTCAGTAGCAAACTGAGCTATTTATAGGGGTTTTAGGGGTAAAACTGTCCCCTAAAAACCCTCTATAATGGGGGTTAACTCCCTCATTACGTGGGCAGTAATTGACCCAGTAATGAGGGCAGTTATAACAGAGACGTAGGGTTCCTCTGTAGTTGAAACGCGGGCTTCGAGCCTCACATTTAGCCGTTGATGTGACGCTTGAGCTTCGCATTTAGTTGAAATGTGAGTTTCAAGTTCTGTGTTAAGCTCTATGTGAGAGACGGGCTTCGAGCTCTGCGTCTTAGTCATTGCGGTGAAGTAGAGACGCGGGTTTTGACCCTCTGCGTCTCGGTACTGCAGTGATGCTTGAGACGTGGCTTTCAAGCTCTGCATCTTGGTACTGCAGTGATGCTGAGACGCGGCTTTCATGCTATGCGTTTTGATACTACGCTAGTGGCTATGATTAGCCTTGCGCCTGGAGTTTGGACTCTGCTTTCTGATAATTTGTCCTCAGTGATTTTTGGACAGTCTACACTTTTTAGGTCTCAAACTTTTTAGCTGATTACTCAGCTATCTCAGCTTGTTCAATAACATCTTTCAATGTGTGGGCTTTAACGGCTCCCATCCGAACTTCCACTTTATTGAGAAAGTTATGCCTACACGTCAAAAGCAACATAGGTAAGGCATGCCTTCAAGGCACATTAGAGAAAGGTTGCAGAACCTCTCTATGTAATTCTGTACAGATTCTCCTCCTTTCTGGATTGCCGAAAGGAGTGTGTCCATGATCAACTCAGTATCTTCCTCGTAGAATCAGAGAGGAATCGAGTATCCAAGTCGAGCCAGGAATTGATAGAGTTCGCGGGGAGACTCCTGAACTAATCAAAGGCTACCCTCTTGAGGGTGCCAATGAACAGTCTGGCCATAATAACTTCATTACCTACTGAAAGTACACCTAGAGGGGAGTGAATAGGTGTACGACTAATCTATGAATAATAATGCAGAAATTAAAACTTAATTGCAACACACTTAGTGTAACCATAGAGTGTAGCTAAATTCCCGGTGAAGGGCTCTGGACTAACTCCTCTTGATTCCTCTGAATAAGAGTTGAGGTGCTATATGAAGCTCTCTTGGTTAAATACAAGTGAGGCACACAAACAAACCAAGCATGTATATGATATGACAATATGAAGCAATGCACAATGTAAGGGAGAGAGTTAGAGAAAGTGGATCAATCGCAAACACCAAGATATGTTTCGAGGTTCGAGTACACTGCTCTACGTCCTCGCCTTCACACAGAAGGATTTCCACTAACACGTCCCACATGACTTCCCACACAGGGAACCTCCACTGAGGATTTGGGGCAATTACAATTAGGAGTATACAACTCCTCTCTTAACCAATACAACCTCTCACTAGAGGTAAGGCATAAAACTAATTACCTCTTCACTCAGAGGGATAGGCACAAAGCCACTCAAACATAATCACCTCACACTTGAGGGATTCTAACACAATCTCCACCTCTCACTAGAGGGAGCCAAATACCACTTCCACTATCACCTCATACTTGAGTGATTCAACTCAATCACCTCTCACTAGAGGGATATCACAATCAATGGAAGGTTTACAACTTGGTAATCACAAAGACCACAAACTAATTTCTTTTCCCACATAACAAAGACCTTAATAGATAGGATAGTAGATAAGCTCAAGTGTGAGAAATAAAGAGTTTGGAAATCAAAATCACAAAGAAAATACTTGGAAAAACTTCTAGGATATGATTGAAATGAAGAACAAAATAAATCCCAAAGACTTCTCTTTTTTTTTTGATTTTTCCAACTCTTTAAAACAAATGAAGATAGATCTTTTGGCACTAAAAATTCTTTTGAAAACTTGTATAAAAACACTTGTAAATGGGAGAAATTTTACTCTTGAAATTCTTGTTGAAAAACTAACTCAAATGGGTTATTTATAACCTATTTGAAAATCTTCCCGTTGGCAGCTGAAAAGGGCCAGAATGCCCTTCCGGTCGATCGGCCAACAGTAAAAAAATCAATCGTTGAGCCGCCCGGTCGACCGTGCCAGATCCAGAGAGCAATTGCTCTCTGGCCGATCGACCGCCCGGTCGATTGGGCCTAAGTGAACGGTCGACCGCCCGGTCGACCGGCAGCACCCGAGAGTGGGCTGACTTCAGTCGGTCGACCGCTCAAACCACTAGTCCGGTCGACCGTCCCGGTCGACCGCCAGAGCCTGGCGGGTATTTTTTAGGATTTAAAAACTGGTCTTTTTAACTTCAGTTAAATCCCATAAAATAACATAAATTCCATAAAAATCAGTTCTTGTATTATTTTTGAAATACAAATATGTGTGACAAAAATTCAACACATATTTCAAACTATTTAAACCATTTTTGTGACTTGAAAAATTTGCCTTAAACCAAAAATCGTATTTTCCAAAAATAGAATTTTTGAAATGAAAATCCGATTTTTTTCAAAATACATGTAAATACAAAAACATGATATTTAAACAACTTTGAAGCATATAGTATATGGATGGAATCCAATATACATGAAAGGTATTATATCTATGTTTTTGACATTAAATCCAAAAATAGGTTTTGTCTAAGTACAAAACTCCAAACATATGAATAGTGTATCAAAATAAGTTTTTCTAAATAGATGAAGCATATATGTATATAGATCAAATCTAATATACATTAAATCATGTAAACTTGCTTCGATTCAATGCTATTCATGAAATCCAAGATCGGTTAAACCAAAAATCAAAACCAATAAACATGAAACTTAAAACAAGTGTGTGTTGTGAACTTGAGCATATCACACTATCTAATCTTTACAATAAATCTAAACTAAATCTTAACTAAACAAACCGAAGCCTTCTTGTAGAACGCTGTCTCCAAGTTGACTCGATCCAAATGCGACTTGCCGAGCTTGACTCCAACGAGTGTTGGATATGAACTTTGACGCTCGAGCTCTTGAATCACCATGTGAAAACTCCAAAACACCTTTATTGAAGCTAATCACCTACTAATATCTTGGTTAAATATCTAAAACTAAATATCACAAGATTATTAGTGAACTATAGCTACATGAGTTAATCATCATCAAAACTAGAGTGGAAGGCCTTTGAGCAAACAATCTCTCCTTTTTTGATGATCACAAAACTCATGGAGTTATATATGCTTGGATTAAAGTTAAGCTTCAAAGAAGTTCCCCCTTAACTCATGCATAGCAATAAATAATAAGATATGCAATGAATGTTTAAATATGAATATGCATAAACATGCATAAAACAATGAAAAAAACATGCTCTTGATACCAAATTTTTAAAATAAATTATTTTTCCCTTTTTTTAAAATAAACATGTTCTTAAATACCAATTGAAAATATAAACTTAAAATAAATATGTTCTTTAAATAATTGCTCTTGATACCAATAAAAATTTCAAAGCTTATTAATAAAAGCAATAAAAGCTTTTGATACCAATCAATAAAAGCTCATGATACCAATTGAAAGATAATCAATAAAAGCTCTTGATACCAATAATAAAAATATTAATAAAAGCTCTTGATACCAATTGAAAGATAATCAATAAAAGCTCTTGATACCAACAATAAAAATGGTAACAAAAGTTCTTGATACCAACAAAATAAAATAACAAAATATGTTCTTTGATACTAATATCCATGCTCTTGATATCAATATCAACAAAACATAAAACAAACTCTATTGATACCAATATGAAACAAACTTTGATATAAACTTATAAATAAACATGCATATATACTCAAATACTTTAAATTTATAAATAAACATGCATATATACTCAAATACTTCTCCCCTTTTTGTCAATCATCAACAAAGGGGTTAAAGTAAACAATAAAACAATGGTCTCCCCCTATTTGTCTGAAACAAAAAAATCAACAAGGGGTGAAATCAAATTAAAACATTATGATACCAATTGAAAAAAAATATATTATTTAGTGCATTATGATATCAGTTGAAAATAAATAAAACATACTAATTGAAAGTACATAAAACAAAAGTTTATAATATAAATTTAAATAAACATGCATATATTATTCTAATTGAAAGTAAATAAAACATTTTGAAGAAATCAACCAAAAAATTTTGATATCAATTAAAAGATGTAAACATATAGGTAATCTTGGTACCAGTTGTAAAAATTAGTACCAATTGAAAATATTTTACACTTTTGATACCAATTTGAAAAACATAAACCAATATTTTTGGTTAAACACTAAACTGATTCTACCATAGAGATACCAAATAGAGAATAATATCAATTTAATGTTTTTGATACCAATATTGAAAATGAAATATATACCAATAGAAAATAATGAAACATATATCAATTGAAAGTAATTTTTCATTAGGAGCTTATGATACCCAAAAAAAATCAATATCATTTTTCAATCATTTTTCAACATAAACTGTGGGAGTAAAATACCAAAGGTAAACAAAACCAATTAAAAGGTGAAATATGAATCTTCTCCCTCTTTATGAAATACCGAACAAAATGATGCATAAGATTGTAAAAGATACTAATTGAAAAATAATTAATTGAAATATAATAGTCATTTAAGGAATAAAGCTTAGCATAACCAAAATTTGTGCTCAAAGATATAGAGATATAGTAAGCACAAAGAAAATACATATATGTATGAAAAATTAAATACAAATCGAAATTGATACTATTTGAAGTGTAAGCATACATATATAAAAACATATATGAGCATACAAAAAGAATGTCAATAGTGATACCAATTGAAAAGATACAATGATATCAATTGAAAATACAATAAGATTAAGTGTATAACTCATACTTCCTACCACCTATTCATGCACATATTTAAATAGATTTTCAATAATGAGCATACAAGGCATGGTCGCCCAACCAACCGCCCTTGAAAGGGTAGGGTTTTCAAAAATAAGTTTGAAAATTATATAACATGTTTAAAAACTCTACCATGTGAAGAATACAAACTAGTTATAAGATAAAATTATAAACTAGTACGAAATCCTTCAAGTAAGGAATAAAACAAAAATATATTTCATAAAACATGAAAATCAATAAACCAATGTCACTCAAAATCTATATAGCACATATAATACTCATGAAAATAAAATCATGAAAAAACATCAAGTAATATGAGTGTACAAATTTTGTGAAAGACATAGTCATGAAAATAGGCAATTTGGCTCAATAAGAAATTCCTTAAAAACATGAAAATCTTCAAAACTAATTTAATCTTCAAGGCATATGTATGTTTTGTACAAACTAGAGTATACATACATATTCAAACATGAACGAGTCCACAAAAGTATATGCATGAAGGCAAGTGGCTCAAGGATGTATATGTATAACTATTAGTTTGGACAAAATAGACATATACATGAAGTTAATTATAAACATGAAAAACATGTACAAAATGGGAATATAACTGAAAATGCATGAATCATCAAAACTAGACTATACTAGTACATTTAATGAGTATAAATGAGCCATTTAGTACAAACATATAATAATCTATTTGTGGCTCACTAGTTGTACAAGTATATATCTAAGTTTTAATGAAAACTAACATCTAAACATGTAGTCAAAACTTGAAGCATAGAAATCAAAACAAAACTTATAAACATATATATGATCATTATGTAAATGAACATGCATTAGATCTATGATATACACAATAGTTAAACTAAAGTGAGAACATAAAATATGCGGCCATATAAACATGGGTGTCTCAAATATTAATCATACATATCACTAATCTAATTATCATGGCATTTAACATAATAATCAAAAAACATCAAATCTTGCTAAAAATCAATGACATGAAAAGCATGTAAACATAAATAAGGAGTAAGAGATCGTTATCAAAACTAAAAGGGCACATCTCCATATCTCCAAACCATGGTGGTCGTTCCACCAAACTCTCCTTAAAAGTGATGTATCTAAATAGTCCTCTTTAAGCTTGAAACGCATCCACCTCAAGGCACCATCACTCTCACGTCATGTGAGAGCCCACACGTACATCAAGTAAAATAGGAGTGGTCTTTGGTACCCAAACTCTTTTGGGTCCATGGGGGTTAGCTCCTTCCCTAACCCAAACAAACTTATTTGCTAAATTTACATCATGTATCTAATCAAAATAAAATTTAGCAAGGTGGCCCTTACGTCCACAATGTGTACTTGTATACACATGAGCATACAATGTGTGATGGGTGTGAATGTGGGGAGCATGTGTATGCCATGGTTTGTGTGCATGCATAGAAGGAACTTGTTTCTTTCGAAACATAGATTCCAACTGTGAGTGGTTTATGGCACGATGGCTCAAAGTGGAGCTCAAACAATCCACACTCTTCTTAAGTATATAAATATCATTTTAATACTAGAAGATAAAGTGGAGCATGCAATAGGTGAGCTAGATGCTACACTAACATAGCAAACTGAGAATCAATATCATTTTTCAAAGATACATTTTCACTAGACATCAAATTCAAATCCTTTGAAATAAAAATAATTTTGTTTTTCAAAGAATCATTTTCTTTTACAACAAAATCAAGTTTTGAAGATATAACTTCATTTTTCTTCAAAACTTCATTACAATCATTTTTTTTTTAAAATCTTATTTTCATTTAGGACAAGATCAAGCTTAGATTGCAATGAATCCCTATCATTAGAAATCTCAACCTTCTCTTGCAAAGCCAAACTCAAGTTTTAAAAACAAATCCTCATTTTCTTTATTTAATTTACAAGTTTTCTTTTTCAAAACTTTATATTTTTCTAAGAGGTTCTCACAAACAATAGATAACTCTTCATTTAATGCATCAGCATCCATACTATAAAGATCATCAAATGAAGAACTAGTACTATCTAGTTGAGTATCTGAATGTACCTCAAGGGAGTCATTCCCTTGGACCATGTAGCATCATTGTTCGATTCATCCTCACTAGATTCATCATCCATAATGGTTGGCGTTTGAAGCTTGGAGGAGGTCAACGTGTTCCACACTGCAAAGGTGGAATCACAGTTAGAAACCATCATAAGATATTCTTTATTAAGTGTGCTTCTAAGTGCCTCAAGGGATTGTGCATTGGCCTCTATATGCTTGCTATTACCATAATAGGATTTCTTGGTAGCGGCAAGGAAAACATGTAGGCCTAGGGTTTTTAGGTTTATGGACATCCTAGCCTTCCAAACAACAATATTGGAAGTATCAAATATAGGAGAGGTCAAGCAATCCATGAGTGTATGTATAAATAAATAAGTGTGCAAATGCAAATGATAGATTAGCAACCAAGATCACACTCTTAGGTGGTTAAATGTAATATCAGGAGCTTAGGCTCTGATACCAATTGAAAGTACACCTAGAGGAGGGTGAATAGGTGCACGACTAATCTATGAACAATAATGTGAAAATTAAAACTTAATTGCAATACCTTTTTGTAACCAAAGAGTGTAGCCGAATTCCCGGTGAAGGGCTCTGGACTAACTCCTCTTGATTCCTCTGAATAAGAGTAGAGGTTCTATATGAAGCTCTCTTGGTTAAACACAAGTGAGGCACACAAACAAACCAAGCATTTATATTATATGACAATATGAAGCAATGCACAATGTAAGAGAGAGAGAGAGAGTTAGAGAAAGTGGATCAATCACAAACACCAAGATATGTTTCGAGATTCGAGCATGCAGCTCTATGTCCCCGCCTTCACATAGAAGGATTTCCACTAACTCGTCCACACAGGGCTTTCCACACAGGGAACCTCCACTGAGGATTTGGGGCAATTACAATTGGGAGTACACAACTCCTCTCTCAACAAATAAAACCTCACTAGAGGCAAGGCACAAAACTAATCACCTCTACACTTAGAGGGATAAGCACAAAGCCACTCAAATACAATCACCTCACACTTGAGAGATTCCAACACAATCTCCACCTCTCACTAGAAGGAGCCAAATACCACTTTCACTATCACCTCATACTTAAGGGATTCAACTCAATCACCTCTCACTAAAGGGATAACACAATCAATGGAAGGTTTACAACTTAGTGATCACAAAGACCACAAACCAATTTTTTTCCCACAAAATAAAGATCCTAACATATAGTGTTGAAGCCTATGATAGAGATTTTGATGATGGATAAGCAATTATGATGATTCTACCTCTGTTACAATTTGTGGTTATTTTGTGTAAATTTAGAAATATGTGAAAAGCCTTGAACACACACAAAATTCCTATATTAGTCGACTTGACCCTCTAGTATAGTCGACTACCCCTTCTATAGTCGACTTGCCAAAAATCCCTAGTCGACTAGATCCTGCTAAAACAATTGACCAAGTCTCTGTTTGTTGTCTGTCAGGAAAGTTAGTCGACTTGACCCCATTGTATAGTCGACTAACAGATACCCTAGTGGACTATAGATTTTCCCAAGTCGACTAATAACCCATACAAAAATTCCCTTGCTCTCTGTTTCTGTCTGACATGAAACTTAGTCGACTTATCAAACTTGTATAGTCGACTAACACCCTATATAGTCGACTAACATTGCCTATATAGTCGACTATATTCAGTTTTCCAGAAACCAAATATCTGTATCAGTCTTTTGATAGTCGACTTATCCGTTATTGTAGTCGACTAGTCTTTGAAAATTTTGTTCTTCTAGTCGACTAATCTTCTGTTCAAGTCGACTAATGGCAGTTGGTAACTGCTCTGCAGTTGGTGATTTCTGGTGCGTTTTTCAACGTTTCAAAATTTAAATTTGGCCTGATAACTACCCTAACTTACTATGGATTTCACCTATAAATAGGGGTATTGTCCTAGGGTCATATCACTAATTCAAATCCAAAGTTTTCAGCCTAAAACTCTGTCCAAAAAATTCTGTTTCTGAAAACTTGTTCTCTTTCAGTTTTCTTCACCAAATTCCAAAGTACATTGTGAAGATTTCTGAAATCCCTCCTATAAGAAACCTTGTCCACAAGCACATTCAATTTCAAGGCTTATAGGATCATTGTAATCATTCAAAGAAGATCATTGTACAAGGGTGTCTTCTTGGTGTAGAAGAAAGTTGTACAAGGTGTTTGTTCTCTTGGTGGAAGAGGAGTTGTGCACATTTGGCAAAGGGCGTTTGTCAAGTGGTGTACAAGGTATTGGTTGTGGGTGTACACAAATCAGGAAAGGAAAATCTCAAGCCATTTGCTTGGGGACTGGATGTAGGTCACAAGGACCGAACCAGGATAACTCTCTTGTCTTTGCGTTTGAATTTTCTGAGTTTATCTTGTGTTTATTTTATTTCCTGCAAGTAATTTGATTTACAGTTTTTAAACACTATTCACCCCCCCTCTAGTGTTGTGTTGCTTTGATTATAGATCCTACATTTGGTATCAGAGCAAGGTTCAAGGCAACAACCATACGAGGATGGCAACGGAGTTCCCTTCGTCACAATTCAAAGAAAGTCATTCTACACAACGTCCACCGCTATTTGACGGAACCGACTACAACTATTGGAAGTGTAGAATGAAGATCTACTTGCAATCGCTCAACTACGATCTTTGGAACATCGTAGAAGCATCATACACCAAGCCAACAACCAACTACAACGCTTGGAGTGAAGATCAAAAGAAGAATGCAAATCTTGATGCCAAGGCGATGAACGCTCTATTTTGTGCCTTAACCAAAGAAGAGTTCAACCGTGTGTCTACATCCACTTCTGCACATCAAATATGGCATACTCTTCAGGTAACTCACGAAGGCACAAATAAAGTTAAGGAATCTAAAATATCTTTTCTTGTCCACAGATTTGAGTTATTCAAAATGAAGAAGAATGAAACCATATCCGAAATGGTTACAAGATTCACCGACATCACCAATTCATTAGCATCCCTTGGAAAGGACTACACTCAAGTTGAAAGAGTTCGTAAGATCCTTCGTGCACTCACACCAGAATGGGAGAAGAAGACAACCGCCATTGAAGAGGCAAATGATCTCTCAACTATGACATTAGTAAACCTAATCGGTAATCTAATGGCATATGAAGTGCAGTTAGAAGAAAGGAAGAAGGACGAACAACAACTTCCATCCAAGAAGAAAGTACTTGCCTTCCATGCATCTTCCGACACGGACAATTCGGATGACGATGAAGAAGAAATGGCGATGCTTTCAAGAAAGTTCAAAAGGTTCTTAAAACAAGGTAAATTTAAAAAGAATAAAGATATTAATGATACTCCTACTTGCTTTAAGTGTAACAAACCAGGCCACATAAAGAAGGATTGTCCATTGATGAAATCAAAAAGACACTTCAAGAACTTCAATAAGTTCAACAAGAAGAAGAAAGCCTTCCAAGCAACATGGGATGATAGCGACTCATCTTCCTCTGACGAAGAAGAAGCAACGGAAACCGCCAATATCTGCTTCATGGCCCAAGAAGATGAGGTACAAGATTATGATGAGTTATTAGAAGCTTTTAATGAATTGTTTAATAATTTCAAAAATGAAAAGATTAAAATAAAGTCTTAATAAAGGAAAATGAAAGACTCATTCATGAAAATGCATGTTTTGTTTCTCAAACATCTTCTCTAAGTTCTCAAAATGAAGATTTTGAAAAAGTTATTGCATCTTTAAAAAAGGATAATGAAATTTTCTTAAAAGAAAATTCTTTACTTAAAAAGGAAACTATTTCTTTAAATTCTAGAATTTCTATTTTAGATAAAGACATGACTAGTTTCAAAATTAAGTATGAAGATCTTTTGAAAAATGTAACAAAGTTTAATAAAGGAAAAGAGAATTTAAATGTTTTATTATCTTCTCAAAAGATGTCTAACAATCATTTTGGTCTTGATTTTTCAAAAGATAAGATTTATAAACCTACTCATGTTGGTATTGGATTTTCAAAAACTAATTTTGTAAAATCTACACAACTTCATAATAATAATTCGTTTGTGAAAAGAAATACTATTTCAAAAAGAATTAGATGCAAATATATATGGGTTCCTAAGAATCTTAATAATGTTGATAAAAATGTTTATATTGCATCTTATATACATGATGTGTGTAATTCTGAGAATTATGTTTATACTAACAAGTGGAAACCAAATTCCAATTGGATTTGGGTTCCTAAAGGCTAATCTTTTTCGGACCCTATCATGATGGGTACCATACAAATTTGTTTATCTTATAGGTACCTTTTAAAGAAAAGTGGATACTTGATAGTGGGTGTTCCAAACACATGACCGGACACATTCAACTACTGTCTTCCGTTCAAATCAAAAAGGGAGGTACAGTGATATTTGGAGACAATAACAAAGGAAAGGTTATTGGTACCGGCATAGTTGGTAATATTTCAAAACCCTTATTGAAAATGTTCTTTTGGTAAGTGGTTTAAAACACAATCTATTAAGTATTAGTCAATTATGTGATAAGAGTTATAAAATTGTTTTTGAAAAAGATGCATGTCTTATTTATGATACTAATATGAAAGATGTTTTATTTAAAGGTTTTCGTAACAATAACATTTATGAGTTATCAATAACATGCATATCATCTAATGATAATTTATGTTTACTTGCTTCTAATAATGACTATTTTTTATGGCATAAAAGATTTGGTCATTTGAATATGAAAACTATTTCTAAGATTTCTAAATTTGATTTAGTTAAAGGTCTTCCAAAAATTGCTTTTAAAAAGGATTATTTTTGTGATTCTTGTCAATTAGGAAAACAAGTTAAATCATCTTTTAAATCTAAAGATTTAGTTTCTACTAATAGACCTTTGGAATTGTTGCATTTGGATTTATTTGGTCCTACTCGTGTTTCTTCTTTAAACAAGAGTAGATATGTTTTTGTTATTGTTGATGATTATTCACGTTTTTCATGGGTCATTTTTCTAAAAATAAAAATGATACTTTTAATGAATTTGCAAGTTTGTGTAAAAGAATTCAAAATCAAAAGTCTCTAAACATAGTCACTATTCGAAGTGATCATGGAGGAGAATTTGAGAATGAATCTTTTTCAAATTTCTGTGATAAGTATGGTATTACACATAACTTTGCATTTCCTAGAGCATCTCCTCAAAATGGTGTTGTAGAGAGAAAGAATAGGACTTTGCAAGAATGTGCTAGAACTATGCTTATGGACAGTAATTTACCAAAATATTTTTGGGCTGAGGCTATTGCTACTGCATGTTATGTTTTAAATCGTGTGCTTATTCGACCTATTTTAAACAAAACATCTTATGAATTGTTTTATAACAGGATTCCAAAAGTTTCTTACTTTAAGATTTTTGGATGTAAATGCTTTATCTTAAATACAAAAGATGCTTTAGATAAATTTGATGCTAGATCCAATGAAGGTATTTTTGTTGGATATTCTACTCAAAGTAAAGCATATAGAATATTTAATAAGAAACATTTACTATTAAAGAATTATTACATATTAAATTTGATGAATCCTTGACTAAGCCTATTTCTAATACTTCTCCACATGATGATGATCATATCATAGATAGTCCTATTGATAATATTGTTATATCTTCTGTTGATACTAACATGTCTAAGGATGATGAGACTCCTACCGAGTTACCGAAAGAATATGTTGAAGTAAGGAATCATCCACGAGATTTGGTAATTGGAGATATAAATCAAGGTGTTCAGACGAGATCCAAGTTGAACTACATTACACAAATTGCCTTCATATCACTCATTGAACCGAAGAATATCAAATAAGCATGTACGGATGATTTTTGGACAATTGCCATGCAAGAAGAGTTGAACCAATTTGTCAGAAATGATGTTTGGGATCTTGTACCACGTCCTACTGATCATCCAGTCATCGGAACCAGATGGGTCTTTAAGAACAAACTCGATGAATCAGGTGAAGTCATTAAGAACAAAGCAAGGTTAGTAGCACAAGGATACAATCAAGAAGAAGGTATTGATTTTATGAAACTTATGCACCAGTAGATAGGCTTGAATCTATTCGTATTTTACTTGCTTTTTCTTGTTTTATGAATTTCAAACTATATCAAATGGATGTTAAAAGTGCATTTTTGAACGGATTTATTAAAGAAACTGTTTATGTTGAACAACCTCCAGGTTTTGAACATGAAAAATTTCCAAACCATGTTTTTAAACTTAAGAAAGCTTTATATGGTTTAAAACAAGCACCCCGTGCTTGGTATGATAGATTAAAAAGTTTTCTTTTAAATTCTGATTTTAAGATGGGAAGAGCAGATACAACTCTCTTTATTAAACATATTGATAAAGATATCTTAATCTTTCAGATTTATGTTGATGACATTTTATTTGGATCTACTAACGATAATCTTTGTCAAGAATTTTCTAAGACCATGCAGAGTGAATTTGAGATGAGTCACATGGGCGAACTTACTTACTTTCTCGGTCTGCAAATAAAGCAAATGAAGGATGGAATCTTCATTTCCCAGTGCAAGTATGCAAAGGAACTGCTAAAAGATTTGGCATGGAAAATTCTGGTCATAAGAATACTCCCATGAGTACGACGACATTTTTAGACAAAGATGAAAATGGTAAGAATGTTGATCAGAAACTCTATCGAGGTATGATTGGTTCATTACTTTATATTACTTCAAGTAGACCTGATATTATGTTCAGTGTATACTTATGTGCTAGATATCAGTCAAATCCTAAGGAATCGCATCTTAAAGCAGTGAAAAGGATTTTTAGATATTTAAATAACACACTCAATTATGGTTTATTTTATCCCAAATCAAGCACATTTGATTTACTATCATATAGTGATGCTGATTTTGCTGGATGTAAATCTGATCGGAAGAGTACTAGTGGTACTTGTCACTTTTTGGGACATTCACTATTATCATGGTTCAGTAAAAAGCAAAATTCTGTATCATTATCAACAACCGAGGCAGAATATATAGCTGCTAGTGTTGCATGTGCTCAAATTATATGGATGAAACAAACCCTACTTGATTATGACATGACTATCACAAACTCACCTATTATGTGTGATAATACTAGTGCTATTCATTTATCTAAAAATCCAGTTCATCATTCACGTACCAAACACATTGATATTAGACATCACTTTTTACGTGACCATGCTTTAAAAGGTGACATTTCTTTAAATTTTATATCAACTGATAATCAAGTTGCAGATATTTTCACAAAGCCTCTTAAAGTAGATACTTTTATGAAATTTAGAAGAGATTTGGGTATTTGCAATTTTTCTGATTTTTAAATATTTTTTTCAGAATTTTTCTAAGGCATTTTTACATGATTAGTCGACTTATTAATTCTTATTAGTCGACTTATACAGGCCCTAGTCGACTTGACAGTTACCTAGTCGACTAATTTGCATTAACAGAGACATAGCTTTTTGATTTTTCAAAACTTAGTCGACTAACTTGATTTACTAGTCGACTAGTCAATGTATTAGTCGACTAATAACAAACCTCAAG
This sequence comes from Agave tequilana, assembly GCA_038442645.1. NCBI lineage: Eukaryota > Viridiplantae > Streptophyta > Magnoliopsida > Asparagales > Asparagaceae > Agave > Agave tequilana. The sequence goes on from JAVJIF010001060.1 coordinate 167,378, forward strand.
TCGACTAATTCTGTCATATTCTGTGTTCTGTTTTTCGGATTTAAGTTTCGAACCCGACCCGTTTTTCTTTAATTATGGATCCAATATCTCTCTCTTTTAATCCTCACCCTTGATATCATTCTAGGTTTGATCTCAACCACTCATTCCAAACTTTCTCTTCACAAAACCCTAAATTTTCCCCCAATTCTTTCTCCCAGCCGATGCCTCCAGTCGACTTCAGAAGGGTTTGAAGCGCCAGCAGCGACTGCAGCAATCAACAACTTTCTTCACTTCTCTTTCAATTTCTTGGTAATCTCTTTCAAATCCCTTCCATTTCCTTTCAGTTCTTATGTTCTATTCCATCAATTTCAGTGCTCAACATGTCTAAGTCAAAGAAAATTAAGTTTACTCCATCTAGTTCATCTTCACAAGTTGATTTTAGGGCATTTCTAAAGAATCCTGCCCTAGAAGAGGATTACATTAGACTTTCCTCCTTAGAAATACTCCCCGGTAGATTTGTTAAATATGAGGATTTTCATCACTATGACATTGTCTCATATTTGCAAAACTGTGGATTGTTTCATATGTTTTCTACTGATTCAAGACAAGGATACTATCCATTCTTAATTTACTTGTTTTATATTAATTTAACCTATGAAGATAATGAGGAAAATGTCCATATTTACTCATTGGTTAAAGGTATTAACATTAAATTATCCCCAAAATCAATCGGCCGTATCTTGTCTATTCCTTATCACGGTCTCTTGCTTGATGATATTACCATGGATGATGAGGAAGTCTTAAGTAATATCTTTCTATCTGGACAAGGATTACCTATGACCAACAACAAGTTAAAACCAATTCCCCGTCTCATAGGTCGTATCCTTGCATACAATATTTGTCCCAAAACTGGAAGCTACAATTACTATTCACGAGAGTTAGCCACTTGCGTCTATGCAATTATGGCCGGCCTCGATGTTAATGGGCAAAAATTGTATTTGATACCATGGTTAAGTCACATACTTCATTCCTTCCTTATGGAGCTTTTTTGACACATGTATTTCGGAAATTTCGCGTTGATCTTGATTCCGAAACTAGCGTCATTAAGGTATTCGAACTGTTTGATCGTGCTGCTATTCACCGTATGAAACTTACTGATATTCCTCCTCCTCCTCCACAACAACCATCTTCACCTCCACAAAGTTTCACACAACCTCCATCTTCCTTTACCCAACCTCCTTTCACTGAACCACCTCCAAACCAACACCTTCTTCTTACACTGATGCATTCTACAATTCCCTGTCTGTTGAGATTGCCTCTCTTCATGCTCAACAACAAGTTCTTCAAGACACTTCATCTCAAGTTCTTCACAATCAGTCTTTATTGATGACTCGGTTTGAGAATATGCAACTTCAGATGGATTCATTTGCATCAACTCAAACAAAGATTCTAAACCTCCTGAAAACACATTTTCCGCCACCTCCTCCTCCCGGATCCGACATCTGAAGATTATGGCGTTGGCATTTCTACCTGTTTTTGCTTTTGCAGTTTTTCATTTTTTTTTGTATTTTTATGTTTTTAAGACTCTTTTTAAATGTGTATTCCAGTTTGAAAACATTGTATGTTTCTGCTTTTTGTTAATGACAAAGGGGGAGAAAAAAAAGTCTGTGTTTGTGTTATTATCTGAAAAGTATGTTCTGCTATGTTGTAACCTGTTATGATCTGCAACTGGCTAAGTTCTGCAAATCTGACCAAAGCATATGTCAACAAGCATATGTCCATGTTCTGTTTCATATCAGAAATCTGAAAAAGTAGCTATGTCTTGCATCTGAAAGAATAATCTGAAAATTGACATATATGACATATGTGCTGTGACAAGCAAAATTGACATATGATGTTATGGATATTGACATATGGCAATGCAGGGGAAACTTAACACTTTCTGCAGGGGCAAACAAGAAGACTTGATTATATATATCATTTTGTTATAACATATTTACTGCAGGGGGAGTTTTGCTGCAGGGGGAGTTATCACAAAACATGGGTTGTCATCATCAAAAAGGGGGAGAATGTTGAAGCCTATGATAGAGATTTTGATGATGGATAAGCAATTATGATGATTCTACCTCTGTTACAATTTGTGGTATTTTTTGTGTAAATTTAGAAATATGTGAAAAGCCTTGAACACACACAAAATTCCTATATTAGTCGACTTGACCCTCTAGTATAGTCGACTACCCCTTCTATAGTCGACTTGCTAAAAATCCCTAGTCGACTAGATCCTGCTAAAACAATTGACCAAGTCTCTGTTTGTTGTCTGTCAGGAAAGTTAGTCGACTTGACCCCATTGTATAGTCGACTAACAGATACCCTAGTCGACTATAGATTTTCCCAAGTCGACTAATAACCCATACAAAAATTCTCTTGCTCTCTGTTTCTGTCTGACATGAAACTTAGTCGACTTATCAAACTTGTATAGTCGACTAACACCCTATATAGTCGACTAACATTGCCTATATAGTCGACTATATTCAGTTTTCCAGAAACCAAATATCTGTATCAGTCTTTTGATAGTCGACTTATCCGTTATTGTAGTCGACTAGTCTTTGAAAATTTGTTCTTCTAGTCGACTAATCTTCTGTTCAAGTCGACTAATGGTAGTTGGTAACTGCTGTGCAGTTGGTGATTTCTGGTGCGTTTTTCAACGTTTCAAAATTTGAATTTGGTTTGATAACTACCCTAACTTACTATGGATTTCACCTATAAATAGGGTATTGTCCTAGGGTCATATCACTAATTCAAATCCAAAGTTTTCAGCCTTAAACTCTGTCCAAAAAATTCTGTTTTCTGAAAACTTGTTCTCTTTCAGTTTTCTTCACCAAATTCCAAAGTCCATTGTGAAGATTTCTGAAATCCCTCCTATAAGAAACCTTGTCCACAAGCAAATTCAATTTCAAGGCTTATAGGATCATTGTAATCATTCAAAGAAGATCATTGTACAAGGGCGTCTTCTTGGTGTAGAAGAAAGTTGTACAAGGTATTTGTTCTCTTGGTGGAAGAGGAGTTGTGCACATTTGGCAAAGGGCGTTTGTCAAGTGGTGTACAAGGTATTGGTTGTGGTGTACACAAATCAGGAAAGGAAATCTCAAGCGGTTTGCTTGGGGACTGGATGTAGGTCACAAGGACCGAACCAGGATAACTCTCTTGTCTTTGCGTTTGAATTTTCTGAGTTTATCTTGTGTTTATTTTATTTCCTGCAAGTAATTTGAATTACAGTTTTTAAACACTATTCACCCCCCTCTAGTGTTGTGTTGCTTTGATTATAGATCCTACATATAGGATAGTAGATAAGCTCAAGTGTGAGAAAAAAAGACTTTGGAAATCAAAATCACAAAGAAAATACTTGGGAAAACTTCTAAGATATGATTGAAATGAAGAACAAAAATAAATTCCAAAGACTTCTCTTTTTCTTTGATTTTTCTAACTCTTTAAAACAAATGAAGATAGATCTTTTGGCACTAAAAACTCTTTTGAAAACTTGTATTAAAACACTTATAATTGAGAGATATTTTACTCTTGAAATTCTTGTTGAAAAACCAACTCAAATAGGGTATTTATAACCCATTTGAAAATCTGTCCGTTGGCAGCTGAAAAGGGCCAGAATGCCTTTCCGGTCAACCGGCCAACGGTCAAAAAATCGACCGTCGAGCCCTCCGGTCGACTGCCTGGTTGACCGTGCCAGATCTAGAGAGCAATTATTCTCTGGCTGGTCGACTACCCGGTCGACCGGGCCAAAGTGAACGGTCGACCGCCCGGTCGACCGGCCGCACCCGAGAGTGGGCTGACTTCAGTCTGTCGACCACTCGGTCAACTGGCCAAATCACTTGGCCTTTGTGCACGTCTTGTTCACATTGGTCGACTGATCCGGTCGACCGACCACTGGCCCAGTCGACCGTCCCGGTCGACCCTAGAGCCTGGCAGGTATTTTTCAGGATTTAAAAACTTGTCTTTTTAACTTCAATTAAATCCCATAAAATCACATAAATTCCAAAAAATCAGTTCTTGTATTATCTTTGAAATACAAATATGTGTCACAAAAATTCAACACATATTTCAAGCTATTTGAACCATTTTTGTGACTTGAAAATTTTGCCTTAAACCAAAAACCGTATTTTCCAAAAATAGAATTTTGAAATGAAAATCCGATTTCTCCAAAACACATGTAAATACAAAAACATGATATTTAAATAACTTTGAAGCATATAGTATATGGATAGAATGCAATATACATGAAAGGTATTATATCTATGTTTTTGACATTAAATCCAAAAATAGGTTTTGTCTAAATACAAAACTCCAAACATATGAATAGTGTATCAAAATAAGTTTTTCTAAATAAATGAAGCATATATGTATATAGATCAAATCTAATATACATTAAACTATATAAACTTATTTTGATTCAATTCTATTCATGAAAACCAAGATCGGTTAAACTGAAAACCAAAACCAATAAACATGAAACTTAAAACAAGTGTGTGTTGTGAACTTGAGCATATCACACTATCTAATCTTTATAATGGATATAAACTAAATCTTAACTAAACAAACCGAAACCTTCTTGTTGAACGCCGTCTCCAAGTCGACTCGATCCAAACGCGATTCCCCGAGCTTGACTCCAACGAGTGCTGGATATGAACTTTGACGCTTGAGCTCTTGAATCACCATGTGAAAACTCTAAAACACTTTTGTTGAAGCTAATCACCTACTAATATCTTGGTTAAATATCTAAAACTAAATATCACAAGATTATTAGTAAATTATAACTATATGAGTTAATCATCATCAAAACTAGAGTGGAAGGCCTCGGGGCCAACACCTACTACACTATCGATTTGCGATTGGAGTAGTTAATGTACTGATTTGGCGAGCTCTTGCCATCATACGAGTGTAGAATTGGTGGCTTGAACTTTAGTGGATATGGGACTGAATCCCATTCCAAGGGGTAAGGATGGACTGTCCCTACTTTTTTTAGTTCATCCCTTTGGGCCAGGGATGCGATCTGAGCTGGATGCATTGATCACTTCGGCATTAATTGAAGAGTCCTCCTTTGAATGATTGGTTTTGGGAGGTTCATTGTTGTTGTTCTCCTCATTTTCATGATTACTATCGATTATGTTATCATTGCTCCGGTTTGTCAAGAGCTGAACCAATATTTGTTGGATGTTGTCCAAGACTTCTTTTTGGGCCTTTGAAGTCTTCTTCTGTGCCTCATGTGACGACAGAGATGAACATCATTGTTGTTATCAGCCATGTTGGCTGATACGAATCCTGCTTGCACAGAGCTGATGGTGGTGGAGGAAGCATAGCCGCTAGCTTCTTCTTCATCATTGGACCATTCGAAGTGGTATCTCAATGGTTCTGGCAATGTAGCTTCTTAGGAAGAAGGTTATCTATAATTATAGGGTATTGCTACCCTTTAATGAGTACCTTGAAAGGAACTCTTTTGTTTGACCATAACTTGACCTAAGCTGGGGTTATAGTCGGGCCCCGGAGAACTGGATAAGGGAGTGTGAACCCCCTGTTTCCTTCTGTGAAATCATAGAAAGTCCCTTCCTCTGCCTATCTTGTTGACAGAGGCAGCTGCGAGGTGAGGCACCTTCATGTCTCCTTCTTTTTAGAGTTGGGCTTCTCAGAAGTTTGGGCTGACAATCATTGAACACCGATTGCTGGCTTGGGGAGAAATTCTGGGGATTGGCCCTAAACAACAGTGGACAAAATGTACCATTACAGGTTGACGCCCTTCTTGTCCGCGCTAGGATGGCGAGATGTGAACTGGCTTTTTGGAGCGGAGTTTCCGCTTGTTGCTTAAATAATCCCGCAAGTCTGTGTTACCTAGATCTAACCAATCCAACACGGAGATTTGGGAAAACTAGATGTTAGCCCGCTTTGTTGAGAAACCCTAGGCTTAGCCTTCAAAACCTTCTTTTTAGCTATAGGCGAAGCTAGGATATTTTCACCCAAAAGAGTAGCTTCGTAAGACAAAGCTATTATTTTAGCTCTGCCTTTGAAGGTGAGCTTTGCTTTGCTGTGCAGAGCTTTCCCTTTGAACGAGGCTATGTTGAGCAAGGCTATTTTATTAGCACTCAATGGTACTTCATCTTTAGCCTCGTGGTTAAGATCCTTAGCACTTACTGCTTTAGTTCTAGCTTCGCGTCTAAGAACTTTAGTACTAGGTACTAGCAGCGACAGCATCGTTGAATCAGCAACGCTATTACTACACAAAAGTGCTTTAACCTTAGCCTGACGTAATAGGCGAGGCTAAACTCTGCAAAAAGTTGAATTAGCTTCACTTGATGAAGCTATCTGAGCACTTAGTGCTTTGGCTCTACTGCTAGCAGCGAACCTAGCACTGCCTAATAGTTCGGATGATGTAAGCGGGGCTGTAGTAGCCACACTGTTAGCATAGAGTGTTTTAGCCTTAGCCTCACGGGACAGGCGGGGTTTAACTCTGAAATAGTCTTGAAGTCAGAGATTATTTTAGCTTCGTAAAAAGCTGAATTAAGAGATTTATCTCTATCCTTACATGAGACTACGAATTTTGCAATCAACATAGCCTTACCAGAAGCTATTTTAGGTTCACGAGGAACCTTTATAACTTCGGGCACAGTGTTAACATGCTGGCGCGAGGCTATGTGCTAAGACTGTGTTAGACTTGCATGGACTTTATTTAGCCGCGCCTGTGACTGTAATAGGCTTACAGAATGGCTTATTTGTCTCAACAAAGACAAACTTTGAAGAGGTACCAAGAGGGGCTCTGACTACGCTGACCTCCCTGTACTTGCGCACATGTAGGGAGTTTGTGCTACCTCCAGAGAGAAGTTGTTCAAACTTCTCTTGGTCAAAGTGAATGACCAATGTCTCAGCAATAGACCCGAGCTGATTATCACATTGTGACACTTGATTCTCAGCGGTGAAGAATGTTGTCCCTAGCAGAGTCGCCATCTTATTTTTCATTGAAAATCAATAAGCAAAAACTTAAAAATTTGAGGAGAAACTTACAAATAATTGAACAATAAAATGAAAAATTACAAGTTGCATTCTCCTCTGAGATTTATGGGGAAGTGTGCTGGTGGGAATCAGATCAGTGCGTGACTACTTTGTCCCATTGACGATGCGAGCGAATCATCTTTGAATGCTACTGTTTGGCAATTCCTTCTCGCTTGGTTCTAGAGATTCCTTGAGAGAGGAAGATTTTAAGGTATTAGCACCCTGAATTTATCCTTGTAGAATTAGAGAAGTGATTCTCTGAATTTTTAGAAGCGAGAGAGTAGATCTCTTGTTGGCTTAAGCTTTGAAGTTACCAAAGAAGCTTATGCTCTTCAAAAAGCCTCTTGGACTTTTTCTTCAAGACCCCGAGTCTAGCCTACTAGTGGGCTATTTATAGGCTCAATGTTATGATTCCCTTGATTGTTTTCTATTAATGAAAGATCATGGGTGTCACTACACATTAACCTCTACTAACTTAGTAGGGGCGGTTATTCTCCTCAGACGAGGCTAGCCATTGGAGGTGGGGCTAGCCTCGTCATGCAAGGCTAGCCAGTAGAGGAAAAGCTAGTGGAGGCGAGGCTAGCCTCCTCATGTAAGGCTAGCCGTTGGAGGCGAGGCTAGCCTCTTCAAGCAAGGCGAGGCCAGCTGAGGCGAAGCTAGCCTCCTGAGGCGACGTTAACCTCCTCACGCGAAGCTAGCCAATTGAGGCGAGGCTACCCTCCTTATGCAAGTCTAGCAAGTTAGAGGTGAGACTAGCCTCCTCAGGCGAGGCTAGCCAGTTGAGACAAAACTAGGCTTCTCAGGTGACACTAGCCAGTGGAAGAGAGGCTAGCCTCCTCATGTAAGGCTAGCCAGTTAGAGGTGAGGCTAGCTTCCTTAGGCGAGGCTGCTCTTTAGTGGAGTTGTGCCAAGATTCAGGCAAAAATAGAAGCAAGCTCTCAGCAGAGCCGTGCTAAGCTTCAGGCGAAGGTAGAAGTTAGCTCTCAATAGTACTGTGCTAAGCTTCAGGCGAAGTTAGGAGTTAGATTTCTGCACGGCTATGTAGAGCTTCAGGTGAAGCTAACCATTATCTCTCCGCGAAGCTATGAAGAGCTTCAAAGTGAAGCTAGACAAACTTAGCCTCTCTCGCGAGGCTATCCCCTTGGGCCCATGTGAGGCTAAGTATTGAGCTAACTTAGTATCATAGGCCTGCTTAGGTCTCTTTAAAGGCGACTTTGGCTTACTGTCTGCTTCATTGAATCAGTAGAGTTTAAGTCGATGCTTTGTCCCTCGGGGATGGGTACAAATTGGTCGTCACCTTGTCTGTGACTTATATTTTGTAAATGTCAACAAGTTAGACATCATTTAAACTGGTTGAAGAGCTGTCTAAGAGTTTATCTTTTTTGGAGTATCAAGAAGAGAAGGATCCAACGAATAAGTCAGGCCTTGACATTCTTCTTATTCACGAGATATTAGAGTGCAAAATGGTCAGTGAATATGGTGGTTTTGATCCCAAGTAGGTATGCATGAAAATTTTCCAATGGAAATACTACTGTCAAGAATTTCTTCTCGGTTGTAGTATAGTTCAATTGGGCATCATTAAGAGTCCTACTTGAATAGTAAATCACATCCTACTTGTTGTCAATGTGTTGTTCTAAGTTAGCGCCTATGGCAAAATCAGAAGCGTCGCACATGATCTCAAATGGTTTGGACAAATCCGGGGAGAAATTATTGGTGCAGAGATAAGTTCCATCTTTAGCTTCTTCCAAGCGGTAAGACATTCATCATTAAAGATGAAGAGCACATTCTTAACTAAAATGTTAGTTAAGGGTCTAGCAATTTGCTAAAGTATTTAATGAATTTATGATAGAATCTGACGTATCCTAAGAAAGATCAGATATCTTTCGCACATTTGGATATGGAAAGCTTGGCTATGACATCTGCCTTCACTTTGTCCACTTTGATTCCTTTCTTAGAAATCTCTTAACCTAGGACAATCCTATGTTGTATCATGAAGTGGCACTTTCTCAATTTAATGTCAAATTCTTCTCGATGCATCATTTGAGGACAAGTTCTAGATTGTGAAGACATTAGTCGAATGAGTCTCCATAAATGGAGAAATCATCCGTAAAGATCTCTAGAAATCTTTTGATTGAAAGTACACCTAGAAGGGGGTGAATAGGTGTACGGCTAATCTAATGAACTAAATGCGGAAATTAAAACTAATTTGCAACTACACTTAGTGGAACCAACGAGTGTAGCCGAATTCCCCGTGAAGAGCTCTGGACTAACTCCTCTTGATTCCTCTGAATAAGAGTTGAGGCGCTATATGAAGAGCTCGTGGTTAAGGACAAGTGAGGCACACACAAACAAGCCAAGCATATAATATGAATGAGCAATATGAAAAGATGCAAGGCATAATATAAAGAGAGAGTTAAGAGTCAATGGATCAAACGCAAACAACAAGATGTGTTTCGAGGTTCGAGCACCGAGCTCTACGTCCCCGCCTTCACTGAGAAGGATTTTCAATCCACTAACTTGTCCACCTAGGACTCCCACACAGGAAACCTCCACCGAGTATTTTGGGGCAAATACAACCGGGAGTATCGAACTCCTCTCTCAACCAATACAACCTCCACCGAGGCAACACAAACATCACCTCACACAAGAGGGGTAGGCCCTTAGCCAAACAACCACAATCCACCTCTTCACAATGAGGGATACAAATCCAAACTCCACCTCTCACTAGAGGGAGCAAACCACAAACTCAACCTCTACCAAAGAGGGAGCTAACCACCACTCCAAATCAACCTCTACCAAAAAACGATACAACAAATAAAGGAGGGTAACAACTAGGTAGTCTATCTCAACCACAAACAACTTCTTTTTCCACAAAACAAAAGATCCTATAGAAAGGATAGAATGATAGCTCAAGTGTGGAAATCAAGATATTTTGGAAAACAAATAACAAAGAAAAATGCTTGGGAAAACACTTGTAATATGATAGAAATGAAGATCTAAAGTAATATCCTAAATCCCTATTTTTCTTTGATGTTTCCAAATTAAAAACAAAATAAAGATGAAAACTTTAAGCTCTAAAACACTCTTGAAAACTTGTAAAAACACTGGAGAGCATAGAATTTTTGCCTCTTGAAAACTTATCAAAACAGTCCCCTAAATGGGGTATATATAGCCCCCATACAAAACTAGCCATTGGGGCTGATTTTTAGCCCTGGCGGCTGGCGGTCGACCGGCCCGGTCGACCGCCAACGGTCAAATTTTTGACCGTTGGATGCTAGCGGTCGACCGCCCGGTCGACCGACCCAATCTAGAAAGCAAATGCTCTCTGGCCGGTCGACCGCCCAAGCCTTACGGTCGATCGGTCCGGTCGACCGCCCCTACCCGTGAGTGGGGTACTTGCAGTCGGTCGACCGCCCGGTCGACCGGCCCAAGTGGCTGGCCAGCGTGCACGTTTTGTGCACATCGGTCGACCGGTCCGGTCGACTAACTCTGGGTCCGGTCGACCGTCCCTGTCGACCGCCAGAACCGGGCAGGCACAGTTCTTGAACAGAAAAACTTGGTTTAAAATATTCTAAAAAATCTCATAAATTCCTTAAAAATCCACAAAAATAGTTTTAGCATAATGTATTGATATACAAACTTGTGTGAAAAATTTCAACACAAATTTCAAACATTTTGAACCATTTTTGTGACATACAAATTTTGCCGAAAACCAAAAACCGTATTTTTCCAAACTTGAATTTTTGAATTGAAAATACGCTTTGTCCAAAACTCATCCAAATACAAAAACATGATACTTAAACACTTTTAAGCATGTTGCATATGGACATAAGTCCAATATACATGAAACATATATATATATATATCTATATTTTTGACAATAAATTCGAAAATATGTTTTGTTAAAACACAAAACCTAAAATACATGAATAGGCATATCAAAATAAGTTTGTCTAAGATATGAAGCATACATGTATATAAAATGAATCTAATATACATAAAACCAAGTAAACTTGTTTTGATATAATATCTATTCATGAAAATCAATATCGGTAAAACTAAAAAATCGAAAGCCAATATCCAAAACATAAAACGTGTCTGTGTTGTGAACGTGAGCATATCACACTATCTAGTCTTTACAAATGGATCTAAAAACAAAACTAAACTATGTACCAAGGTCTTCTTGACGAACTCTATCTTCAAGACAACTCGATCCAAACACTCCTTTGTTGAGCATATCATAATCACGGTTTGAAAAGGCTTCAAAACTCCTTAGTTGAAGCTAATCACTAACTAATATCTTGATTAGAGATCTGAAACTAAAATCACAAGATTATTAGTACACATAACTACATGAGTTAATCATCATCAAAACTAGAGTGGAAGGTCTCTGGGCCAACAATCTCCCCCTTTTTGATGATGACAAAACTCATGGAGTTATATATGCATGGGTTAAAGTTAAGCTTCAAAGAAGCTCCCCCTTAACACATGCATAGCAATAAATAATAAGATATGCATTAAATACTAAACATGACTATGCATAAAACAATGAAATGAACATGCTCTTGATACTAAACTAAAACATGAATAGCATAAACATGCTCTTCCAAACTTTTTTTTTTAAAGTTTTAAAATACATGCTCTTGATACCAAACAATTAAAAAATTAATCAATCAATAAAAGCTCTTGATCCAAAAAAAAATGAAAACTCAACTATATTGAAAACTCAACTATATGCATATAAAAACTCAAATACTTCTTCTTTTTGTCAATCATCAACAAAGGGGTCAAAGAAAACAAAACAAAATGTTCTCCCCTTTTTTCTGTCTAAAACAAAAATGATACCAATAAGGGGTGCAATCAAAACCAATATGATACCAATTAAAAATATGTCAATGAAGTGCATATTGATACCAATTGAACGTGAACATAAAAACATTTAAGAAATGCCTACCAATTGAAAGTAAATGAGGCATTGAAAACAAGTTTCAATTAAACATTTTTATATCAAAATGAAAACATATACCAATTGATAGTAAAAACAAAATCTTGATACCAACTAAGTAAACAAATAACATCTTGATACCAATTGAAGGTATTTTTCTTTATAAGCACATGTTACCAAATTGAAAATCAATATTAATTTTTCATTCATTTTTCATCATAAAGTATGGGAGTGGAATACAAAACCAATGGTGAACAAAATACTAATTGAAAGATGAATACGAATTTTCTTCCCCTTTATGAAATGCCAAGTAAAATGATGCATAAGCTTGTATTAGCATACCAATTGAAAACTAATCAATTGATACATGATAGTCAAAAAAAATAATCAAGTTTGGGTTATGATAAGCTTGATTTTGCAAAACTAAAATTTGTGATATCATTGAGTACAAATAAAACATAAATGAGTATACAAAAGAAGTGTCTTAATTGATACCCATTGAAAGAATCCAATGATACCAATTGAAACAATAATAGGATCAAATGTATATCCCATATTACCTACCACCCATTTCATGGTCTCCCAACCAACCGCCCGTAGAAGGTAGGGGTTTTCAAAAATAGATTTGAAAAATATAGTATGTCTGAAAACTCTACCATAACGAAGAATATCACAACTAGTTAAATGGAAAATCATGAAAACTAGTACGAAATCCTTCAAGAAAGGAATAAAACAAAATTATATTTCATGAAAAATATGTAAATCACATGGTCACTAAACACTCAAGGTCCATAAAGCCCATACATACTCATGAAAACATAATCATGAGAAACATTTAAATGAAGTAAGTGTACAAGTGTTATGTGAAACACATAATCATGAAAGCTCAAAATTCCTTAAAAATATGAAAATCATCAAAACGATTAAATCTTCAAGGCATATGTATATCTTATACAAATCAAAGTATACATACATATTCAAACACAACGAGTCCACAAATGTATATGCATGAAGGCACGTGGCTCAAAAGATGTATATGTATAATCAATAGTTTGGACAAGATAGACATATATATGAAGTGAAAACACATGATCATAAAAACATGTCTAAAATGGGGAATACAAGTTAAAATGCATGAATCATCAAAACTAGACTATACTAGTATATCTAATGGGTACAAAAAGCATTCAAGTACAAACATATAATGATCTATTTGTGGCCCGCTATATATACAAGTATATATCCTAGTCTTAATGAAAACTAACATTTAAACATATATTCAAAATTTGAAGCATAAGATGAGACATAAATCAACATGATAAGCATGAAAAACGATCATAATGTAAATCCACATGCAATTAGAACTATGATATGCATAATAGCTAAACAATGCTGAGAACACAATATATAGGTCCATATAAACATGGGTGATCTCAAATGCTATGTATGTATGTCAAAGGTCTAATAATTATGGCATTAACATAATAATCTATAAACATCAAAACCTGAAGCATCAAAAATAAAAATCATAAACATACATATGATCATTATGTATATGCATATGCATTAGATCTAGGATATATATATTAGTTTAAAATCAAGTGAGAACACAAAGATATAAGTCCATATTAAACATAGGTGTCTCAAATAACTAAACATGTATATCACTAATCTAATAAACATGGCGTAAGCATAATGAACAAGACATGCTATGAAACAAAGACATGAAAAACATGCAAATATAAACGGGAGTTAGAGATCGATACCAAAACCAATGAAGGCACCTCTCTAGTTCTCCAAACCAAGGTGGCCTTCCCACCAAAACATCCCTTGAAAGTGATGCATCGCAATAGTAATCTTTAAGCTCGGAACGCATCCACCTCAGGGCACCATAACTCTCACGTAATGCGAGAGCCCACACCTACATCAAATACAATAGGGGTGGTCTTTAGTACCCAAACTCTTTTGGATCCATGGAGGTTAGTACCTTTTCTAACCCAAACAAATTTATTTGCTAAATTTACATCATATATACGATCATAGTAAAATTTAGCAAGGTGGCCCTTACGTCCACAATGTGTACAAGTGTACACATGAGCATACATGTGATGGGTATGACTGTGAGGAGCATGTGTATGCCTTGGATGGTGTGCATGCAAAGATGGAACTTGTTTCTTTCGAAACAAAGATTCCAAACATGTATGACTCAAAATACAATGGCTCAAAGTGGAGCCCAAACAATCCATATTCTTCTTTATCAATTTTATATCATTTTCAATTAAAGAGGAAGTGTGGCATGCAATAGGTGAGCTAGGTGAACCTACACTAGCATGGCAAACATGTGAATCAATATCAATTTTTAAAGATTCATTTTTCTTTAAACAAACTTCTAAGTCATTTGAAATAGAAATAATTTTGTTTTTCAAAGAAACATTTTCTTTTAAAACAAAATCAACTTTTGAAGACAAGTTTTTATTTTTCTTCAAAATTATTTCACAATCATTTTTATTTTTTAAAAATTCATTTTCTTTTAGGGCAAGTTCAAGTTTAGATTTCAATGAATCCTTTTCATTAGAAATCTCCACTTTCTCTTACAAAACCAAATCAAGTCTTGAATATAAATCCTTGTTTTCTTTATTAAGTTCAAAACTTTTATTTTTCAAAAGATTATATTTTTCTAATAATTTTTCATAAACAATTGAAAGTTCTTCATTTAAAACATTGGCATCAATATTCTCATCACATGAAGAACTAGCATCATCACTATCTAATTGAGTTTCCGAGTATACCTCAAGAGAGTCATTCCCTTGGACCATATAGCATTGTTGCTCGGATTCTCCACTAGATTTATCCTCTGGTTGGATAGGCAATTGAAGCTTGGAGGAGGTCAATGTGTTCCATACTGCAAAGGCGAAATCACAGTTAGAACAAGCATAAGATATTCTTTATTAAGCGTGCTTCTAAGTGCCTCAAGGGCTTGTGCATTGGCCTCGAAATGCTTGCTATCATTAGAGTAGGATTTCTTGGTAATAGCCAGGTAAACATGCAATCCTAGGGTTTTGAAATACATGGACATCCTAAATTTTCACATGTCAATGTTGGAGACATCAAACATGGGAGGTGACAAGCAATCCATGAGTGTGTGTAAACAATATACGTGTGCAAAAACAAATGATAGATTAGCAAGCCAAGATCACACTCCTAGGTGGTTAAACCAAATATCAGGAGCGTGGGCTTTGATACCAATTGAAAGTACACCTAGAGGGGGGTGAATAGGTGTATGGCTAATCTAATGAATTAAATGCGAAAATTAAAACTAATTGCAACTACACTTAGTGCAACCAACGAGTGTAGCCGAATTCCCCGTGAAGGGCTCTGACTAACTCCTCTTGATTCCTCTGAATAAGAGTTGAGACGCTATATGAAGCTCTCGTGGTTAAGCACAAGTGAGGCACACACAAACAAGCCAAGCATATAATATGAATGAGCAATATGAAAAGATGCAAGGCACAATATAAAGAGAGAGTTAAGAGTCAATGGATCAAACGCAAACAACAAGATGCATTTTGAGGTTCAAGCACCGAGCGCTATGTCCCCGCCTTCACCGAGAAGGATTTTCAATCCACTAACTTGTCCACCTAGGACTCCCACACAGGGAACCTCCACCGAGGATTTTGGGGCAAATACAACCGGGAGTACCGAACTCCTCTCTCAACCAATATAACCTCCACCGAGGCAGCACAAACACCACCTCACACAAGAGGAGTAGATCTGAAAGGGAACACCTAGAGGGGGGGTGAATAGGTGTTTGTGCTAATCTAAAACTAAATGCAAAACTAAGTGCGCTAAATGCGGAAGCTAATGCAAATCTTGCACAAACTTAATACAACACAACAAGTGTAGCCGAATTCCCCGTGAAGGGCTCTGGACTAACTCCTCTTGATTCCCCTTGAATGGGTTGAGGTGCTATGTGAAGCTCTTGTTGGTTAAGTATAAGTTAGGCACACACACAAGCAAGCCAAGCAAATAAGGATGAATAGCAATGTGAATTATGTAAGGCACAACACAAGCAAATAGATATGATATGAAAATATGAATTATGTTCAACACAAGCAAATATGATATGAATGAAGTATGATGCTTTGCACAAATGTAAAGAGAGAGAGTTTAGAGATAAGTGGATCAAACGCAAACACAATGATATGTTTCGAGGTTCGAGCACCCTTGCTCTACATCCCCGCCTACACCACCGTGTAGGATTTCCAATCCACTATACCGTCCACCGAGGACTCCCACCGAGGGAACCTTCACCGAGAAGGATTTGTACAACAATGGAGTACCTAACTCCTCTCTCAAACAAACACCTCCTCATACAAGAGGGGTAGGCCCTTAGCCAAACAACCACAACAACCAACACCTCTGCCGAAGAGGGTTTACAACCAAACTCCACCTCTCACTAGAGGGAGCAAACCAATCACCCGATCACCTCTACCTAAGAGGGATACAACAAGAATAAGGGTGTTTACAACAAGTGGTTCCAAAAACCACAAACTCAATCTCTCTTTCTTTTCTCTTTTCTTTTTCACAAAAACAAGATCCTAAATAGATTAGGATAGGTGATAGCTCAAGTGTGAAAACTAGGTGTTTGGAAAACAAGCAACAAAGAAAAACACTTGGGAAAATTCTTGCAAAAGATATAGAATGAAAACCAAGACAAATCTCCCAAAATATTCTTTTCTTTGATTTTTCCAAAAACCTAAAAACAAATAAGATGAATTCTTTTTGGCTCAAAACTCTTTTAAAAACTCTTTTAAAACAATAGAGAAAGTCTGGAAATTTTGTCTCTAAAAACCTTGGCCAAAAACCCAAAGAGATGGGGTTTTTATAGGCCCATCAGAAAACTAGCCGTTAAAGCTGAGCTGGCAGCTCTGACAGGCAACGGTTGACCGGCCCGGTCGACCGCCAACGGTGAGAAATATGACCGTTGGGCAACTGCGGTCGACCGGCCCGGTCGACCGAAACAAACAGAGAGCACTGTAAGTGCCCCGGTCGACCCGAGCGGTCGACCGTCCCAGTGCCTCCAAACGTGCACAGATTTGTGCACGTCGGTCGACCGGCCCGGTCGACCGACTTCACCCAAGTCGACTAGGTCAGGTTGACTAGTCGACTGATTGAAGCCTGGAACAGAAATCTGGGACAGAAAAACAGTGTAAAATATTTTTCTAAAAAATCTTTTAACACTTCTAAAAATCACCAAAAATAGTTTTATCATTTTATATGGAAACACAAACTTGTGATAAAAATTTCAAGACATATATTAATCATATCAATTCATTTTTGAGTCTTGCAAATTTTATCAAAAACAAAACTTGTATTTTTATCAAACTTGATTTTTCAATACATGAATAGGGGTATCAAAATAAGTTTGCTTAGCAAGTTAAAGCATGTATGTATAACTAGAATACATCTACTATACATATAAAACATGTAAACTTGTTTTGATCTACTATTCATGAAAACAAATCCAAACCATAAAACTTTTGTGTGTTGTGCACTTGAGCATATCAACTATGCTAAACTTTACAAATGGATCTAAAACACACTATCTAAACTATGGATACCTAAGTCTTCTTGACGATCTTCATCTTCAAGTTGACTTGCTCCAAAACTCCATCCATGGGCTAGGCAATGTGTGATCTTGACGCTTTGGCCCTGGAATCATCATGAAAAGCTTCTAAACAACTTGTTGAAGCTAATTACCAACTAATATCTTGGTTAATGATCTGAAACTTAAACAACATAAGATTATTAGTAAACATAACTACATGAGTTAATCATCATCAAAACTAGAGTGGAAGGCCTTTGGGCCAACAATCTCCCCCTTTTTGAGATGACAAAACTCATGGAGTTATATATGCATGGATTAAAGTTAAGCTTCAAAGAAGCTCCCCCTTAACTCATGCATAGACATAAATAATAAGATATGGAAATGAAGCACATGAATATGTATGCAAGTATGGAGATAAAACATGCAACAAGCATAAATCAAAATCTTTTTCTCTTATTTGCAATACAAAAACATATATGCATAAATAACAAGGAAGACAAATACTTCTCCCCCTTAAGCAATGAAAACATGCATATAAACTCAAATACTTCTCCCCCTTTTTGTCAATCAACAACAAAGGGTTCAAAGTAAAATCAAATCAAACAAATTTTTCTCCCCCTTTTTGTCAAACAAAAAGATCAAGAAGGGGTTAAACAATCCAAACAATAAAATGAGGGGTAAAAATCTTTCTCCCCTTTTAAGTCAATCAAAACAATAAAACAATGTTCTCCCTCTTTTGTCTAAAACAAAACCAAGGTCAATAAGGGGTGACTATAAACAACATGATATCAATAGATAAATATGTCAATGAAGCATCTTGATATCAATTGAAAATAAACAAAGATCTATAGATGTTATATGCTATATACATTCATGAAGAGGAAGACGCTAAGTTAGCTTCCCTACACATATGCATTACATGAAAGAGGGATGTTAAGCTCTAATTCACATAACACACACACACTATGTAATGCATAAGAGGAGATGTGAAGCTCCCCCTACACACGTGTACCACATAACGAAGAGATGTTAAGCTTTTCAATACAAGATACACTCATCATGAATCTATATGCATATAGTCAATACAAATCAAAACTTTTGTATTTTTCTTAAAAAAAAATTTAGATACCAATTTTAAGCAAAAACACATGAAACATCTTGATATCAATTGAAATTAAACATAATAAATTTTGAATGTCTAAATAAAATTTTGATACCAATTGTAAATAATTTTCATATTAAACATATGATACCAATATGAAATTTTCAATCATAAAGTAAGGGAGTGGGAAACAAATACCAATTGAAGAATCACCAATTGAAAGGCAAAATTAAATTTTCTCCCCCTTTATGAAATACCAACTAAAAAGATGCATGGGCTTGATACCAATTTAAAAGTAATCAATTGAAACAAAATTGAAGCTCAAGCACTAGCATAAACAAGATTTTGTGAAAAATTTATATCTTAAGCACAAATAAAACAAGTATATGTGTATGAAATAGAATGAGTACCAATCACCAATAGATGATACCAATTGAAAATATACATACACAATAAACATATGAGTATACACAAAGATCAAAATGATACCAATTGAAAGAGTTCAATGATACCAATTGACATAACAATAAAAGCATGATATAACTCATATAACCTAATCCTCCCAATCATGATCAAGTTTAAAATGATTTTCATAGTAAAGCATACATGAACATGATCTCCCTTCCATCCTCCCAGGGAAGGTAGGGGTTTTCAAAGATAGATTTGAAAATATAGTTTTGTTTGAAAATCACTACCAAATTGAAGAATACGAACTAGTCAAATGGAAAAACTTTTAAACTAGTACGAAATCCTTCAAGTAAGGAATAAAACAAAATTGTTTTCATGAAACACATGTAAATCACATGATCACTAAACACTCAAAGTCCATAAAGCTCATTCAAATTCTCATGAAAATAAATCATGGGTAAACTAATAAAATGAGTGAACAAGTGGTATGTGACACACATCAATCATGAAAATATTCAATTCTCATATGAAATTCCTTGAAGACATGAAAAGCTATATTTCATTTTCAATAGAAATTACCTAAAAACATGAAAATCATCAAAAACTTATTTAACTTTCATGGCATATGTATGTCTAATACAAGCTAAAGTATACATACATATCTAAAACACAACGAGTCCACAAAATATATGCATTAAGGCACGTGGCTCAAAAGGATAATCATGTATTCTAATAGTTTGGACAAGATAGACATATACATGAAGTTAAACAATTAAACACAAAATCAAACTAAATCTTCACCAAAACGAATTTCATTTCAAGGTATATGTATGAATTGTCAACACAATAAGTATACATACATATCTCTAAACACAATTGAGTCCATATATAGATTTGCATGAAAGGCAAATGACTCAAGGGGTATACATGTATATCTTAGAGTTTGGCAATACAAACATATACATGAAGTGAAAAACTCATAAAACAAATTCAAAAATGAGAATACAAGTTTAAAATGTATGAATCATCAAAACTAGACTATACTAGCACATTTAATGGGTTCAAATAAGCATTCAACTCAAACATATATAGATTTATTTGTGGCCCACTATATGTACAAGTATAAATCCTAGTCTTAATGAAAACTAACATCTAAAAAAGTAATCTTAACAAGAAGCATCAAAACACAATATAGAAATCATCATGATAAAACTAAAACATGATTACTATGTAAATTCACATGTATTAGATTCATGATGTACATTATAGCTTAAACAAAAGTGAGAACACTAAGAATGGGTTCATACAAGCATGTGTGTCTCAAATACTATATATGTATGTCAAGGATCTAATAATCATGGCATTTACATACTAATCCATAGGCAATGAAACATGCTATAAAACATCAAAGATATAAAATACAAATCATATATGATCAATATGTACATGCATGTGCATTAGATCTAGGTCATACAAATTAGTTTAACCAAGGTGAAAACACAAAAATATAAGTCCATATAAAACATGGATGTTTCAACCAACTAATAAGTATAACACTAATCTAATTAACATGGCATGTTCATGATGATCACTAAACATCAAATCATGCTATGAAAGATAAACATGGAAAGCATGTAAACATAAGGAGTTAGAGATTCGATACCAAAACCAATGAGGGCACCGCTCTATTTCTCCAAAACAAAGGTGGTCCTTTCCACCAAACTTTCCCTTGAAAGTGATGCATCCAATTGATTTCCATGAAGCTCGGAACGCATCCACTCCAAGGTGTCATCACTTTCACGTCATGTGAGAGCCCACACCTACATCAAAAATAATAGGAGGGGTGGTCTTTGGTACCCATATCTTATTGGGTCCATGGGGGTTAGTACCTTCTCTAACCCAAACACTTCTTTGCTAAATTCTTAACATGTAAACGATCATAGCAAAATTTAGCAAGATGGCCTTTTCGGCCACAATGTGTACATGTGTACACATGAGCATACATGTATTGATGGTGTCCGTGTGGAGCATGTGTATGCCGTGGAGGGTGTGCATGCACAAAAGATGGAACTTGTTTCTTTCGAACCAAGAATTCCAAGCGTGTATGGTTCTTAGCACATTGGCTCATAGTGGAGCCCAAACAATCCATTTTCTTCTTCAACATGTTTATATCATTTTTAATCATAGAAGAAGTGGAGCATGCAAGGGGTGATCTAGGTGAAACTACCCTAGCATGGCAAACATGTTCATCAATCTTATTTTGCAAAGAAACATTTTTCTTTAAACACACATCTAAATCATTTGAAATGGAGATAATTTTATTTTTCAAATCAATATTCTCTTTTAAAACAAAATCAATTTTAGAAGACAAATTTTCATTTTTCTCCAAAATAGCATGGCAATCATTTTTAGATTTTAAAAATTCATTTTCTTTTAGTACAAGTTCCAATTGAGATCTCAATGAATCCCTTTCATTATAGACCTCAACCTTCTCTTGCAAAACACAATCAAGTCTAGAATGCAAACTTTTATTTCTTTTTCAATTTCTAGACTTTTCTTTTTCAACAAATTATATTTTTCTATTAATTTTTCACAAACAATAGAAAGTTCTTCATTCAAAGCATGAGGATCAACATAATCATTTGAAGAACTAGCACAATCATCATTATCTAAGTGGGGTTCCGAATGTACCTCAAGGGAGTCATTCCCTTGGACCATGAAGCATTGTGACTCGGACTCTCCACTAGATTCCTCTTCTTGAATTTGCACTTGAAGCTCGGAGGTGGTGGTTGTTGTCAACAAATTCCACACTGCAAAGGCGGAATCAATGTTAGAAACACGTAAAAGATAATCTTTAGATAATGTGCTTCTAATGGCCTCTAGGGCATGTGCATTGGCCCCTATATGATTGCTATCACTAAGGAAGGATTCCTTGGTAATGGCAAGGTAAACTTTATGACCTAGGGTTTGTAAATAAAAGGTCATTCTAATCTTCCAAACATGAATGTTGGAAGGGTCAAACATAGGTGGGGTCATGAAAGCCATGGTAAACTAAATGTGTGCAAACAAGCAAATGCAAATAAAAGATTAGCAACCAAAAGGATCTCACTCCTAGGATGTTAAGCCTAAGTATCAGGAGCACTAGCTCTGATACCAATTGAAAGGGAACACCTAGAGCGGGGGTGAATAGGTGTTTGTGCTAATCTAAAACTAAATGCAAAACTAAGTGCGCTAAATGCGGAAGCTAATGCAAATCTTGCACAAACTTAATACAACACAGCAAGTGTAGCCGAATTCCTCGTGAAGGGCTCTGGACTAACTCCTCTTGATTCTCCTTGAATGGGTTGAGGTGCTATGTAAAACTCTTGTTGGTTAAGTATAAGTTAGGCACACACACAAGCAAGCCAAGCAAATAAGGATGAATAGCAATGTGAATTATGCAAGGCACAACACAAGAAAATAGATATGATATGAAAATATGAATTATGCTCAACACAAGCAAATATGATATGAATGAAGTATGATATGTTTCGAGGTTCGAGCACCCTTGCTTTACATTCCCATCTACACCACCGTGTAGGATTTCCAATCCACTACACCGTCCACCGAGGACTCCCACCGAGGGAACCTTCACCAAGAAGGATTTGTACAACAATGGAGTACCTAACTCCTCTCTCTCAAACAAACACCTCCCCACACAAGAGGGGTAGGCCCTTAGCCAAACAACCACAACAACCAACACCTCTACCGAAGAGGGTTTACAACCAAACTCCACCTCTCACTAGAGGGAGCAAACCAATCACCCGATCACCTCTACCTAAGAGGAATACAACAAGAATAAGGGTGTTTACAACAAGTGGTTCCAAAAACCACAAACTCAATCTCTCTTTCTTTTCTCTTTTCTTTTCCACAAAAACAAGATCCTAAATAGATTAGGATAGGTGATAGCTCAAGTGTGGAAACTAGGTGTTTGGAAAACAAGCAACAAAGAAAAACACTTGGGAAAATTCTTGCAAAAGATATAGAATGAAAACCAAGACAAATCTCCCAAAATATTCTTTTCTTTGATTTTTCCAAAAACCTAAAAACAAATAAGATGAATTCTTTTTGGCTCAAAACTCTTTTAAAAACTCTTTTAAAACAATAGAGAAAGTCTGGAAATTTTGTCTCTAAAAACCTTGGCCAAAAACCCAAAGAGATGGGGTTTTTATAGGCCCATAGAAAACTAGCCGTTAGAGCTGAGCTGGCAGCTCTGACAGGCAACGGTTGACCGGCCCGGTCGACCGCCAACGGTCAGAAATATGACCGTTGGGCAACTGCGGTCGACCGGCCCGGTCGACCGAAACAAACAGAGAGCACTGTTAGTGCCCCGGTCGACCCGAGCGGTCGACCGTCCCAGTGCCTCCAAACGTGCACAGATTTGTGCACGTCGGTCGACCGGCCCGGTCGACCGACTTCACCCAAGTCGACTAGGTCAGGTTGACTAGTCGACTGATTGAAGCCTGGAACAGAAATCTGGGACAGAAAAACAGTGTAAAGTATTTTTCTAAAAAATCTTTTAACACTTCTAAAAATCACCAAAAATAGTTTTATCATTTTATATGGAAACACAAACTTGTGATAAAAATTTCAAGACATATATTAATCATATCAATTCATTTTTGAGTCTTGCAAATTTTATCAAAAACAAAACTTGTATTTTTATCAAACTTGATTTTTCAATACATGAATAGGGGTATCAAAATAAGTTTGCTTAGCAAGTTAATGCATGTATGTATAACTAGAATACATCTACTATACATATAAAACATGTAAACTTGTTTTGATCTACTATTCATGAAAACCAAATCCAAACCATAAAACTTTTGTGTGTTGTGCACTTGAGCATATCAACTATGCTAAACTTTACAAATGGATCTAAAACACACTATCTAAACTATGGATACCTAAGTCTTCTTGACGATCTTCATCTTCAAGTTGACTTGCTCCAATACTCCATCCATGGGCTAGGCAATGTGTGATCTTGATGCTTTGGCCCTGGAATCATCATGAAAAGCTTCTAAACAACTTGTTGAAGCTAATCACCAACTAATATCTTGGTTAATGATCTGAAACTTAAACAACACAAGATTATTAGTAAACATAACTACATGAGTTAATCATCATCAAAACTAGAGTGGAAGGCCTTTGGGCCAACAAGATCCTTAGCCAAACAACTACAATCCACCTCTTCACAATGAGGGATACAAATCCAAACTCCACCTCTCACTAGAGGGAGCAAACCACAAACTCAACGTCTACCAAAGAGGGAGCTAACTACCACACCAAATCAACCTCTACCAAAGAGGGATACAACAAATAAAGGAGGGTAACAACTAGGTGGTCTATCTCAACCACAAACAACTTCTTTTTCTACAAAACAAAAGATCCTATAGAGAGGATAGAATGATAGCTCAAGTGTGAAAATCAAGGTGTTTTGAAAAACAAATAACAAAGAAAAATGCATGAAAAAAAACTTGTAATACGATAGAAATGAAGATCTAAAGTAGTAGCCCAAATCTCTATTTTCTTTGATTTTTCCAAACCCTTGAAAAAAATAAAGCTGAAAACTTTAAGCTCTAAAACACTTTTGAAAACTTGTAAAAACACTAGAAAGTACAGAAATTTTTGCCTCTTGAAAACTTATCAAAACAGTCCCCTAAATGGGGTATATATAGCCCCCATACAAAACTAGCCGTTGGGGCTGATTTTCAGCCCTGGAGGCTGGCGGTCGACCGGCCCGATCGACCGCCAACGGTCAAATTTTTGACCGTTGGAGGCTAGCGGTCGACCGCCTGGTCGACCGTCCCAATCCAGAAAGCAAATGCTCTCTGGCCGGTCGACCGCCAAAGCCTTACGGTCGACCGGTCCGGTCGACCGCCCCCGCCCGAGAGTGGGGTACTTGTAGTCGGTCGACCGCCCGATCGACTGGCCCAAGTGGCTGGCCAGCGTGCACGTTTTGTGCACGTCGGTCGACCGGTCCGGTCGACCGTCCCGGTCGACCGCCAGAGCCTGGCAGGCACAGTTCTGGGACAGAAAAACTTGATTTAAAATATTCTAAAAAATCCCATAATTCCCTTAAAAATCCACAAAGATAGTTTTAGCATAATGCATTGATTTACAAACTTGTGTAAAAAATTTCAACACAAATTTTAAACATTTTGAACCATTTTTGTGACTTACAAATTTTGCCAAAAATCAAAAATCGTATTTTTCCAAACTTGAATTTTTGAATTGAAAATACGCTTTGTCCAAAACTCATCCAAATACAAAAACATGATACTTAAACACTTTTAAGCATGTTGCATATGGACATAAGTGCAATATACATGAAATATATATATATATATATATATATATATATATATATATATATATATATATATATATATATATATATATATATATATATATATCCATATTTTTGACAATAAATCCGAAAATATGTTTTGTTAAAACATAAAACCTAAAACACATGAATAGGCATATCAAAATAAGTTTGTCTAAGATATGAAGCATACATGTATATAGAATGAATCTAATATACATAAAACCAAGTAAACTTATTTTGATATAATATCTATTCATGAAAACTAATATCGGTTAAACCAAAAAACCGAAAACCAATATCCAAAACATAAAACGTGTGTGTGTTGTGAACTTGAGCATATCACACTATCTAGTCTTTACAAATGGATCTAAAAACAAAACTAAACTATGTACCGAGGTCTTCTTGACGAACTCTGTCTTCAAGAGGACTCGATCCAAATACTCCTTTGTTGAGCATATCATGATCACGGTTTGGAAAGGCTTCAAAACTCCTTAGCTGAAGCTAATCACCAACTAATATCTTGATTAGAGATCTGAAACTAAAATCACAAGATTATTAGTACATATAACTACATGAGTTAGTCATCATCAAAACTAGAGTGGAAGGCCTCTGGGCCAACATTAATCATATCGGAGAATAGGCTTAACATACAATGTTGGAATATCACGGGGGAATTGCATAGACCAAAAGGTATTCAACGATAAGCAAAAGTCCTAAATGGACATGTAAACATTGTTTTCTTTTGGTCCTCCAGAGCTATTGGGATTTAGTTATACCCTGAGTAACCGTCCAAGAAATAGTAATCCTCATGGCTAGCTAGTCGTTCAAGCATTTGATCGACAAATATGAGAGGGAAGTGGTCTTTACGAGTAACAACATTTAACTTTTAATAGTCAAGGAAAACTCGAGCCTTTATAGGGAGTCGCGTTTGTACTAACTCTTGGTTTTCATTCTCTACCACGATAAAACCAGATTTCTTAGGGACCGCATGTACTAGGTTGACCTATTGACTATCAGAAATGGGATAAATTTTCTCATTATGTAAAGTTTCATTATTTCAGCTCGAACGGCTTCTTGCATGATAGAGTTTAACCTATGCTGCGGGTCCCTCTTTGGTTTTGTCTCTTAATTTAGGTGGATGTGGTATTGAACTATAGCTGAACTTAATCCCTTTATATCAGTCATCATCCAACAAATACTTCTTATGTTTCCTAAGGATTGTCATAAGGTTCTCTTCTTGCCCATCAATTAAGTCAGATATAATAATGACTGGAATAGTCTCTTGTTCATCTACGTAGGTAAACTTGAGATGTTTGTGCAAGGTTTTGAGTTCTAAGGAAGGGGATGATGATTAGTCTCTAATTTTGCATAATTTTCATCACATTCTCATATTTATTTCATGTAAAATATTGCTAATAAAAGCCTGCCTACTTGATCCTAGGTCCATGGTGTGTAAATGAAGAAGAAGACCTAAATCACCATTTAATTGGTGATTAAAAGCCTACCAAGTAGCCATTGACTTTAGGGTGAAGATTTTGTCAGGCTAGGGCATCAAATCACAAATCCAGGAGCTCAGGTGGACAAAAGACAGACTGGGCAGCGCACTGCCCAAAATGGGCGCGCGCCGTCCAGCCTGGGCCGCGGAAACGCGGCCCTGGCCGCGTTTTTCGCGGCCCTTTGGGCGCGCGCGCGCTCACGTTTTGGGTCACGTGCTGTTCACGTGGCCCCCTTTGCCCTGGTGTCTATAAAAACCCCCCAGGGGTCTTTAGTTGGAGCAGATCAGAGCTTTAACAAGTTTTGTAATCTTGTTTTCAGGTTTGTAATTGTTGTTATTGTTCTTCTTCTAGTTGTTGTTTTAGCCATTAGAGTGAAAGAGAGGGAGTGTGTAAGTGTTGTATTTGAAGGGTGACAAGCTAATACATGTACTACTTCTCTTCCTTCTTTCAATTTACTTGTGCTTTCCTTTGCTCTTTATTTCTTCATTTGTTGTTTCTTATTGTAGTGTAACTTCTTCCCTCTTTACTTCTTTTCCTTTACTTTGTTGTAGTGTAACTTCCTTCCTCTTCACTTCTTTTTCTTTGTTGTTTCTTTTACTTTTATGGCTAACTAACTTTTTCATAATATGGCTAACTAACTACTAACCCACTAATTTCTAACTACTTGATTGATAACCCGCATGAGTCAATAGTGTCAAACAAGCCTTGTGCAAACAAGAGCTATGACATCTTAAGACGAGGGTTCTAACTCTAATTTACCTACAAGTATTTACTTTTTTATACTTCATGCTTAATGAATTTTGATGATCTATGAGTTGTGTACTTTACTTGTTATTGTAAGTTAGAGACTTCTCCTTTAACTTTGCCGATACCAGTAGTGCACTCGAGTCTTCCCTTATTCTCGCCTTCTATCGGATCTTGATAAGGGAATGTCCGAGTATTTGCCGTGTGAAGCTAAGTTTTAGGTTGAACTTTCACTCGATTTTCACGTGAATAGTTCCAATGCAAAAGGTTTGTATTCGCCTATGATCCATCGTGAGGCTATCTTCCAAAAGTTAAAAATTAGTGGGAGCACTTAGTAGAAAGTTAGCCAAGCATTTTTACAACTAAGAAAAAAAATAACTTTTACAAACCCCAAAACATTTTCCAACAATTCTTAAAAACAACTTATTTTCACTTTTCAATTCTTTATTTGGAAATAAGAACTTTCTTTCTTCTTGAACTTTGAAGCCGCATCAAGCTTCCATCACTCTCCCTCCTTGTGGATACGACCCGTATAGCCACTTCGCTACTACGGAAGAATCGCAAAAGCAGTAACATCAACCCACACTTCCTTCTCTTATTTTAGTAGTTGCTTTTTGCGGATCAAATTTTGGCGCCGTTGCCGGGGAGGGAACGGCTTTATATGTTCACTACTAAAGATTGTTCTTTTTTGTGTGTAGGAGAAGTACCAAGAAGCTCACTATCACGGGAAGCGAAGGAGGTGGCCAAGGACATTGTGCGAGGATTCATTTGCCCTCGGAAAAATTCGTGTAAAAGCAAGTTTTCCGATTGAAGTGCTAATAAGCTCGTTTGCAGGATTGCCGAAAGCCGCTAAAAAAAATTGCTTTCTAAATTTTTAGTTTCCTTAGATGCTTCACCTTATGCATGTGTAATAAATTCAACAGAAATTCACTTGTTGCTTAATTGAAATTTGGATTAGACTTTTGCATTTAGGGCACGTGTCTATTTCAATTCATTTCAATTTTTATTGAAGAGTGCTAGAGAAAAGGTACGTGTGTATTCATATAGAATAGGACCAATATTTTGAAATGATTTACCGCTTTGAGTGTTACCTTGTTGTGAATAAACTGCACACTTGCACAGTTGACTTTAAGGGCAAAACTCAAATAAACAAGATAAGATGGGGATTTCATCACCCTTCCTTAGCCCAAAAATCATCTGGAAGTGCACTCACATTCTCCCAAGCCTTAACTAAAAATCAATAGACGTTGGCCCTAGGGACATCTCGGACTCATTAAGAGATTAACCGAGATTGAAAATTGTAAGAACTATACTCCTGCAAAATTGGTGTCTAAGGAAAGTGGATTGAGAGGTAAAGCCTCGAAAGCTCCGTGGTTTGGCGTAATTAGGCCCGTGGCTCTGCCCGGATACCTCCCCCCGAGCTTTTCCCTTTCCTGGCCGATTAGCTTGTGGTCGAGTTCCTGCAACAACCTTCCCCAGAGAATCGACCAGTTAGGAGTCGTCTAGGTCCAGGTACCTTAGACTAAGGCTTGTGGTTGTTTTTCTTTCTTTTATTTATTTTTAGTTCTTTTTCGATTGTTTGCTATTTTTGTGTTGTTTGTGGTGTGCTGCATGCAAGAGTGGGTGAGAGATCCGTCAACTTCCAGATTAACAAGAAATACTTCCTACCCTTACATCCAGAACCGGTGATGGCATCACTTCAGGATAGATTTTACCCGATCAGAACTTCACTTCCATCTTGCATAAAACTTCCTAAAGCAAACGGCAATAATTTTGAGTTAAAGCCCCAATTCATTAACAACACTCTTCCCAAATTTCATGGTTTAGAATCAGAGGACGCATACTTCTTTGTTAGGGAATTTGAAGAAGCATGCCTCATGATGCGTATACCTCAGCTAGGAGATGATGCCGTTAGGTTACGTTTCATCCCTTTTTCCCTAAAGGACCTAGCTAAGAAGTGGTTGTACAACTTGGCAGCAGATTCAGTAACGACCTGGGATGATTTCGTCAAGGCCTTCTTAAAGAAATTCTACCCAATTCACAAAACTGCCATCATTAGGAAGAACATCATGCAGTTTAAGCAAGACCCGAGCGAACCATTTTGGAGGTACTTTGAGCGATTCAAAGATCTTCTAACTCAGTGCCCTCATCATGGCGTGGAGAAATGGCATCAGTGCCAGATTCTCTATGATGGTCTAGACTATCAGACTAAGACCCTGTTAGAAATGATGTGTCAGAGAGGGTTCTTGCAGAAAGATGAGAATCAGGGTTGGAATTTATTTGAGGACTTAGCGGAGAAAACCCTACAATGGGAGCCAGCCTCGGAGAAACCTAGGAATTCACAATCTATAGCTTCAAGAGGAGGGCTCCTATCTCTAGAATCATCCATAGCTGTCGAGGCTAAGATTGCTACCCTAATGAGAAGGATAGAGGCTCTGGAAACAAAAGAGCCTGCCAGTGTCAACCAGATTAACCCACCACCAATTCACAATCTGGGTTGTTCATATTGTCAGGCATCAAACCATGCTTTTGAAGAGTGCCTCATTTTTCATGCCCAGCAAGTGCCACTGGAACACATGAACGCGACTTACTCAAGGCCGTCTCACAACCCCTACTCACAGACCTATAATCCCGGTTGGAGAAATCACCCCAGTTTCTCCTGGGCCCAAAATAATACTCCCAGGCCTAATTTTTTCAACAACTTCCACCATCCTACTCCTCCACCAACTTTTCCCAGTCAAGCCCCAACTTCTTCCTCCCAAGGCTCACCAATGGAAAAGAAAATCGGTAAGTTAGAAGAGAGCATAGAGGATTTCATAAAGTCCCAAACCGCTTTTATGCAAAACCAGGGACAAATTCTGAACAGTCATTCATAGG
The DNA here is from genome assembly GCA_038442645.1 of Agave tequilana. Classification (NCBI taxonomy): domain Eukaryota; kingdom Viridiplantae; phylum Streptophyta; class Magnoliopsida; order Asparagales; family Asparagaceae; genus Agave; species Agave tequilana. The sequence goes on from JAVJIF010001060.1 coordinate 197,957, forward strand.
CCATATAAAGATTGGAAATGCTGATGAGCCAGTTAGCTAGCTCCCTAAGTGAAAGACCTAAGGGTACTTTGGCTAGTCAGCCGCTAATTAACCCAAAAACCTCCAACCAAGCATATGAAATTCAGGATCCATCGATTAACCAGTGTAATGCTGTTCACACACTGCGATCTGGAAAGAAGGTAGACAACTAGGTTTACCAACAAAAAAGTTCAGTCCATCCTGATTCCACTCCAGCCTCCACCTCTGCTAGTTCCTCCCAATCCTCTCCACAAATATCTGACGAGGACAAAGCTGCTGAAAAAGTTCACAAGCCTATAGCACCCTTTCCCAATAGGCTTAGGAACAACAATAAAAATATGCACATGGAAAAAATGCTAGAGATGTTTAACCAGGTCAAATTGAATGTGCCACTTCTTGACGCTATCCAACAAGTCCCGGCTTATACCAAATTTCTTAAGGATATATGTATAAAGAAGAGAAAGACCAATGTGCCCAAGAAAGTCTTCTTGGACACTAATATAAGCGAAATTCTGTCTGGTCCCATTCCGACGAAATACAAGGATCCTTGATGTCCCACAATTTCCTGCACCATAGGACAGACCGAAATCAGTAGAGCGCTTCTTGACCTGGGAGCAAGTATCAACTTGCTACCTCTCTCAGTATACCAACAATTTGGGTTGGGCGAGCTAAGCCCAACTCGAGTCACCATTCAGCTAGCCGATCGATCTGTGAAGATCCCTAAGGGGGAAATCACAGACATCCTCATCCGGGTCGGGGATTTCATTCACCCCGTTGACTTCATTGTGCTTGAGACCCAACCTGTGTCTAATCTTAGGTCTCAAACTCCCATCATCTTAGGGCGCCCATTCCTTGCTACAGCTAATGCCATAATCAACTGTAGGAATAGGTCCATGCGATTGACTTTTGGAGACATGACGAAGGAAGTCAATGTCTTCAATCTTGGAAGACAACCTAGGGATGTCAATGATCAGACGTTTGAGGTCAATTCTATTGAAAACCTGACCAGTGAGCATGAGGAAAGTATGGAGAAAGAAATTGAGGCAGAGTTAGATCTGGAGGCTGAGGATTTTAGCCTAGACCAGATCGTAGATTCAGCAGTGGATTAGGCGTCAAACCCAAGTGTACCCCATCCTAGGATTGAAAGCCCAGAGATTGCCTCCAATAAAGCAACACCTTCCCTAGAGCTAAAAGCCTTGCCTGAACATCTCAAGTACACCTACCTGGGCGGAAAGGATACCTTGCCAGTCATCATAGCATCACACCTGACTGAGCAACAAGAGGACAACTTAATGTCTATTCTGAAAAGACATATAGAAGCTATTGGATGGATAATGAAGGATATCAGGGGAATAAGTCCAGCCATAGTACAACATAGAATCCATTTAGCCGATGAAGCAACCCCTAGGAGGGACCCACAACGCAGGCTTAATCCTCTCATGCAAGAGGCAGTTAAGGCTGAAATTCTGAAACTATTAGATAATGGGATAATTTATTCCATTTTTGATAGTCAATGGGTTAGCCCTGTTCATGCGATCCCAAAGAAGGCTGGCTTTACGGTGGTAGAAAATGAGGAAAAAGAGTTGGTACAAACAAGACTGCCTACCAAGGTTCGTGTTTGTATCGACTACAGGAAGTTGAATGCAGTTACCCGTAAAGATCACTTCCCACTACCCTTCATCGACCAAATGCTTGAGCGTTTGGCTGGACATGAGTACTACTGCTTTCTAGATGGGTACTCGGGATACAATCAAATCCCCATTGCTGCGGAAGACCAGGAAAAGACGACATTCACCTGCCCGTTCGGAACTTTTGCTTATCGGCGCATGCCTTTTGGATTGTGCAATGCTCCTGCAACGTTCCGACGGTGCATGCTTAGTTTGTTCTCTGACATGGTGGAACGTTTTCTTGGGATTTTCATGGATGACTTCTCCATCTACGGAGATTCATTTGATCAGTGTCTTCATCACTTAGAGTTAGTGCTACAAAGATGCATTAAGAAGAATCTAACTCTAAACTGGGAAAAATGTCACTTTATGGTGAGACAGGGGAATGTCTTGGCCCATGAGATTTCAAGGAGAGGCATAGAAGTGGATAAGGCTAAGGTAGAAGTAATTGCTGAGCTTCCACCACCCAAAAGCATCAAGGATATTAGATCCTTTCTAGGGCATGCTGGGTTCTACCGATGGTTCATTAAGGATTTTAGCAAAATCGCTAGGCCCTTAACCAACCTGCTCGCTAAGGATGTGCCCTTTGATTTCAACGATGAGTGTTTTAAATCATGGGGGAAGCTTAAGCAAGAACTTATCTCTGCGCCTATCATTTCTGCTCCTAATTGGACCCAGCCATTTGAAATCATGTGTGATGCATCTGATTTTGCTATTGACGCTGTTCTAGGACAGCGCATAGACAATAGGCAGCATGTGATTTATTACTCGAGTAGGACTTGAATGACGCCCAACAGAACTATACAACGACTGAGAAGGAATTCTTGGCCATTGTCTTTGCATTAGAAAAGTTCCGGCCTTATTTGTTAGGTTCGAAAACGGTGATTTTTACAGATCACTCGGCTCTGAAATACCTCATGACCAAGAAGGAAGCAAAAGCCCGACTGATTCGGTGGATCCTTTTGCTTCAAGAATTTGACTTAGAATCCGGGATAAAAGAGGTATAGAAAATGTGGTTGCTGATCATCTCTCACGAATTCTGAATGCACCTACCATCCAAGCTCCGATCAACGAGGATTTCCCAGACGAGCACATCCTAGCTATTCTTAAGGAACCCTGGTATGCTGACATCGTTAATTACCTGGCCAAAGGACAATTACCTGCTAACTGGACAAAGCAAGACCAATACCGCTTCTTTGCTCAAGTACGGTACTTCTTCTGGGAAGAACCGTATCTTTTTAAGTATTGTCCTGACCAAATAATTAAACGATGTATACCCGAGGAGGAACAAAGGAGTGTGCTCAGCTTTTGTCATGACCTTGCATGCGGAGGATACTTCGGTCCCCACAAGACTGCAGAAAAGGTTCTACAAAGTGGGTTCTACTGGCCCACTTTGTTCAAAAACTCATATCACTTTTGCAAGTCATGTCCAAATTGTCAGAAAATTGGGAAGATTTCAAGAAGAGACATGATGCCCCTAAACCCGATCCTTGAAGTTGAAATTTTTGATGTTTGGGGTATTGATTTCATGGGGCCATTTCCCAATTCCTTCGGCAACCAGTTCATTTTAGTTGCTGTAGATTATGTCTCTAAGTGGGTAGAAGCTGTGCCAACTAAGACGAATGACAACAAAGTGGTTGTCAAATTTCTTAGAGAGAACATCTTCTCCCGATTTGGCACCCCCAGAGTGATAATTAGTGATAATGGATCATATTTCTGCAACAGAGTTTTTGAAACTCTGATGAGAAAATATTCCATCAATCACAAGTTATCCACTCCGTATCATCTCAAGACAAATGGGTAGGTCGAAGTCACCAACCGACAGATCAAACTCATTCTGGAAAAGACTGTTAGACAAAACTGAAAGGATTGGTCGGTTAAGCTCAATGATGCATTGTGGGCTTACCGCACTGCTGTTAAGACAGTTCTGGGGATGTCTCCTTATAGAATCATGTTTGGAAAAGCCTGTCATCTGCTAGTAGAGTTAGAACACCGGGTCCTCTGGGCAATTAAGCAAGTTAACATTGATCTGACCAAGGATGGTGAACTTAGGAAACTGCAGATTTCAGAATTAGAGGAGATACAGAATGAAACCTATGAGAATGCCCGAATCACCAAGAGTAGAACTAAACTTTTCCATGACCAAGTCATAACCCAGAAAAACTTTGCACCGAGAGATAGGGTTCTGCTATATAACTCTAGGCTTCATATTTTCGCGGGGAAGCTGAAAACTCATTGGTCAGGACCGTTCATTGTGCGCACTGTTTTCTCACATGGTGCTGTGCTTATTGCAGACCCTAAGAACAATACGGAATTTAAAGTCAAAGGGCAAAGACTAAAGCCCTTCTTGACCACTGAGCCTATGACTCCGGATGATAGTGTGCTGACTCTTTTTGCCCCATCATACACCTAACCACAACAAATAAATAAAAAAAAATTGTTTATATACTTACCCCTTCCACATTTTTTTTAGCCTATTCGCACTTGGCCTGCCCGAGTCCACAATGACGGTGACATCATTTCTTCCCCCTATTTATTGCACTCGCATTTCCATATGCATTCATTGAGGACAATGCATTACATAGGTGTGGGGGGGTGCTAACACTTTTCTTTCTTTTTCTTTTTATTCTTCTTTCTTCTTTCCCAAAAAAAAAATCTAGATTGAAAAGAAATTTCATACTCTTTGTAAACATATCAAAAGATTGTAGGAATTACAGGAACCTTATTAAGGAATCTTTATTTTTGCCTAAGTAAATAAGAAAGAATAGTTTGACTAAAAAGATAGGAGGGATAAGGAAAATAACTCATACCACTTATTGAGTCTTAATAGAATATGCATAAACTACACACACATGCTTGAGATTTAGAAACACAACTCTTAAAAAAAACGCTGGATAATTGTGCCTCAAGAAGCATGATTACTCATGCCAAAAAAATTAATATATAAATCTTAATTTCGAGGCCTACTCCACTTGCATATTTGACCTGAAGGGTGTTTTTCCACCTGGTGTCCTAAGACCATCTGGTTTGGGAGTCATCAGTTTGATATGTGTTACATAAGTGAAGTAGAAAGCCTAGTAGAACTAAGAATAATAAGTAAATATTAATAAAATTAAAAGATATTCAAAGTTCAGTTGAAAAATCCCAAGCACATCACACTTACACAGTATGCATATCTATCTAAAGCAAAATAAAAGAATGAGTTAGAAGTACAAGATCCTTTCTAAATTTAAAGAAAAACCATAGTTTCTTCTTTTATGAAGGCTAAAGTATAAGAGGACTTATGAGGGTTAAACCTAATTCTTACATCATTTGGTCATTTTTACTTAGATGATTGAAAGTTCTTTTTCATTAAAAATATATATATATTTTAAACAACTAACTTCTTTTCTTTACTTACTGGATTTTGTGGGTGCAATCCGCTGAAAATCCTCAGGAGACAACACTCCTCCTCTAGGGAAAACCAAGAGGTTTAACGGCTTGTTGCACATGCTCAGTGCAATCGCGTCAGCTACGAAAGTGGTGTAATAATGTTCTCATTTTTGTTTTGCTCGGGATGAACAAAAAGATAAGTGTGGGGGTGTGATTAGTCTCTAATTTGCATAATTTTCATCACATTCTCATATTTATTTCATGTAAAATTTTGCTAATAAAACCTTGCTTGCTTGATCCTAGGTCCATGGTGTGCAAATGAAGAAGAATACCTAAATCACCATTTAATTGGTGATTAAAAGCCTACGAACTAGCCATTGACTTTAGGGTGAAGATTTTGTCAGGCCAGGGCATCAAATCACAAATCCAGGAGCTCAGGTGGACAGAAGACAGACTGGGCAGCGCATGCCCAAAACTGGGCGCGAGCCGCCCAGCCTGGGCCGCGAAAACGCGGCCCTGGCCGCGTTTCCGCAGCCCTTTGGGCGCGTGCACGCTCACGTTTTGGGCCACGTGCTGTTCACGTGGCCCCCTTTGCCCTGGTGTCTATAAAACCCCCCCAGGGGTCTTCAGTTGGAGCAGATCAGAGCTTTAGCAAGTTTTGTAATCTTATTTTTAGGTTTGTAGTTGTTGTTGTTCTTCTTCTAGTTGTTGTTTTAGCCATTAGAGTTAAAGAGAGAGAGTATGTAAGTGTTGTATTTGAAGGGTGACAAGCTAATACAAGTACTACTTCTCTTTCTTCTTTCAATTTACTTGCGCTTTCCTTTGCTCTTTACTTCTTCCTTTTGTGGTTCTTGTTATAGTGTAACTTCTTCCCTCTTTACTTCTTTTCCTGTACTTTATTGTAGTGTAACTTCCTTCCTCTCCACTTCTTTTCCTTTGTTGTTTCTTTTACTTTTATGGCTAACTAACTTTTCAATAGCATGGCTAACTAACTACTAACCCACTAATTTCTAACTACTTGATTGATAACCCGCATGAGTCAATAGTGTCAAACAAGCCTTGTGCAAATAAGAGCTATGACATCTTAAAATGAGGGTTCTAACTCTAATTTACCTACAAGTATTTACTTTCTTATACTTCATGCTTAATGAATTTTGATGATCTATGAGTTGTGTACTTTACTTGTTATTGTAAGTTAGAGACTTCTCCTTTTAACTTTGCCGATACCAATAATGCACTCGAGTCTTCCCTTATTCTCGCCTTCTATCGGATCTTGATAAGGGAATGTCCGAGTTTTTGCCGTGTGAAGCTAAGTTTTAGGATGAACTTTCACTCGATTTTCACGTGAATAGTTCCAATGCAAAAGGTTTGTATTCGCCTATGATTCATCGTGAGGCTATCTTCCAAAAGTTAGAAATTAGTGGGAGCACTTAATAGAAAGTTAGCCATGCATTTTTACAACTAAGAAAAAAAAATCACTTTTACAAACCCCCAAAACATTTCCAACAATTCTTAAAAATAACTTATTTTCACTTTTCAATTCTTTATTTGGAAACAAGAACTTTCTTTCTTCTTGAACTTTGAAGCCGCATCAAGCTTCCATCGCTCTCCCTCCTTGTGGATACGACCCGTATAGCCACTTCGCTATTATGAAAGAATCGCAAAAGCAGTAACATCAACCCACACTTCCTTCTCTTATTTTAGTACTTGCTTTTTGCCGATCAGATGACTCAATAGATGGAGGAGTCAAGGTTGTTGTCTCTAGATATACTAAACTTGGGCTCGATGTCTACTCGACTGTAGAATTGACAATCCCATCAAGGATTAAATCACCAGATTCCAATTCTTTATCACACTCAGCTTCCAGTTCTATCTCCTCACTGGATTCACTTGTTAAATTCTCAATGAGGTCCACCTCAAAAGATTGATCGTTTATATCATAGGGTTGGCTTCCTAGATTGAAGACATTGGCTTCCTTAGTTATGTTCCCAAAGGTTAGTCTCATGGATCCATTCCTACAAGTGATGATTGCATTTTTAGCATTAAGGAACAGATGCCATAGGATGATAGGGGTTTGAGGCCTAGGATTTGACTCTGGTTGGGTGTCAAGGACAATGAAATCTACTAGGTAGATGAATTCTCCAACCCGAATGAGGATATCGGTTACTTTCCCTTTTGGAACTTTGATAGACCAGTCGGCTAGCTATATCGTAACTTGAGTTAGACTAAATTTGCCAACCCAAGTTGTTGGTATACTAAGAAAGAGAGTAAGGTGATACTCGCTCCAAATCAAGAAGTGCTTGACTAATTTCTGTTGACTTATTGTGCACGAGATGGTAGGACAATCCTGTTGGCCCAAAGGCCTTCCACTCTAGTTTTGATGATGATTAACTCATATAGTTATGTGTACTAATAATCTTGTGAGTTTAGTTTCAGATCTTTAATCAAGTTATTAGTTGGTGAAAGCTTCCACACACCTTTCACAAGTTGATTCAAGAGCCCGAGCATCAAAGATCACAAATAGCACTTGCTCGATGGATCAAGGAGTTTTGGATCGAGTCGGCTTGGAGATTGCGCTCTACAAGAAGACTTCGGTACCATAGTTTAGTTTTGTGTTGAGATCCATATTTGTAAAGATTAGAATAGTATGATAATGCTCAAGTTCACAACACACACACGTTTCATGTTTTAAATATTGATTTTCGGTTTTTCGGTTTTAGGTTTAACCGATCTTGGTTTTCATGAATAGATAGATCAAAACAAGTTTACATGGTTTAATGTATATATGGTTTGTTCTATATACATGCATGCTTTAATTTTCTAGACAAACTTAGTTTTGACTTACTTATTCATGTATTATATGTTTTGGTATTTTGACAAAACATATTTTGGAATTAATGACAAAAAACTATGATATATATTTGTTTCATGTATATTGGATTTCTATCCATATGCATCATGCTTCAAAGTGTTTAAATATCATGTTTTTGTATTTGGAAGAGTTTTTGACAAAACGTATTTTCTATTCAAGTTTTAGAAAATACAGATTTTGGTTTTTGGTAAAAATGATAAGACACAAAAATAGTTCATATTAATTGATATTTGAGCTAAACTTTTTACCACATGTTTATATATCAATGCAAAATGATAAAACTATTTTTGGTGATTTTTAGAAATGATAAAAGAATTTTTAAAAAAGTTTTAATCCAATTTTCTGTTCCAGGCTTCAACCAAGTCGACTAGTAGCCTGACTAGTCGACTAGGGCTGAGGTCGGTCGACCGGGCCGGTCGACCGACGTGCACAATTCTGTGCACGTTTGGAGCCTCTGGGACGGTCGACCGGACCGGTCGACCGTACTGAGAGCAGAGCTCTCTGTTTGTTTCGGTCGACCGGGGCGGTCGACCGGCAGCTGCCAACGGGCAAAAATTGACCGTTGGGCGGTCGACCGGACCGGTCGACCGGCAGGGTTATTTTGGCAAAAAACTACTGCCAACAGCTAGTTTCCAGATTTGCCTATAAATACCCCTTTTGCAAGAGTTTTTCTCTAAGATTTTTTGTGCGAATTTTTCCTTACTCTCTGGTGTTTTCACAGCAATTAAAAGAGGTTTTTTGATTCAAATTGAACAATCTTTTTGGTGTTTTATTAGGGTTTGAAAAACCAAAGAAAAGGGATTTTGGGAAAAGTTTTTGTTTGAATTTCACTATCCTTATTTTCTATTATTTCCCAAAGATTTTCTTTGAGTTGCTGGTTTCAAATCCCTTGGTTTTCTCCACACTTGAGCAAAAATCTACTATCTTCTCTATAGGGTCTTTGTGTGTGGGAAAAGAGATTGTTTGTGGTTGTTGTTGAACCACCAAGTTGTAAACCCTCTATACTTTGCTTTGTGCTTTTCCCTCTTGGGTTGAGGAGGTTGTTTGTGCAAGTGGTTTGCATCCCTCAAGTTGTGAGGTGATCCTTTCTTGGCTTTGTGCTAATCCCTCAGGTTGTGAGGTGATTGTTTGTTGGATTGGAGTTGTGCCTCAAGGAGGAGGTTGTGTTTGTAAGGAGAGGAGTTGGGTACTCCTTGTATTGTGATTGCCCCAAATCCTCGGTGGAGGTTCCCTTTGTGGGAGTCCTTTGTGGACAAGCTAGTAGACTTAAAATTCTTCTGGGTGAAGGCGGGGATGTAGAGCTGGGTGCTCGAACCTCGAAACATATCTTGGTGTTTGCACTTGTTCATTGACTCTTACTCTCTCTTTCTTTACTTTGTGCCTTGCATCTATTCATATTGCTCATAAATACTTATATGCTTGGCTTGGTTGTGTACATCTCTTGTTGAAATTGCAAATTAGTTTTTAATTCCGCATTGAGTTGACTAGATTAGCATAATCACCTATCACCCCCCTCTAGGTGATCTTTTAATTGGTATCAGAGCTAGCGCTCCTGATATTTAGGTTTAACCACCTAGGAGTGAGATCTTGGTTTGCTAATCTTCATTTGCATTGTTCATTTGCACTCATTTAGTTTGCACTCATGGATAGCCCTTCTATGTTTGACCATATTAGACTTGATGCTTGGAAGGCCAATATGAGTAGCCATTTGAAAAGACTAGGACATCTAGTTTATCAAGCCTCCACCATGGAATCATTCCCCAATAGTAGCAAGCATAAGAAGGCAAATGCATTAGCACTTAGAACACTGAGAGCATCTCTAGGTGAATATCTTTTACCGGTGTTTAATCATTATGACTCGGCTTTTGCATTTGGGAGCTTATTAACGTCTCCCGAGCTTCCAAGGATTATCAACAAGATGAGGAGATCTAAGAGAGAAAAGTCCGAAGAGCATTGCTTCATGGTCCAAGGGAAAAACTCCCTTGAGGTACAATCGGACACTCAATTAGATGATAGCTCAAGTTCCTATTGCCATGGTTGTTTTGAAGTTCAAACTTTAAATTTGGAACTTGCTCAAAACCTTGAAAATTTATTGGAAAAACACAATCTTTTGAAAGAGGACAACCTTGTTTTGAAAAATGAATTAAAGGATTTATGCTCTAATTTTGAATTGGTTTTGCAAGAAAAGGAAGAGATCTCTAGTGAACGTGACTCACTAAGATCTCAACTAGATCTTGCCCTTAATGAGATTGAAGATTTGAAAAGCAAAAATGATTGTGATGATGTTGTGAAGCACAATGAGATTTTGTCTTTAAAATTGGATTTTACTTTTAAAGATAACCTTTCTTTGAAAAATAAAATTGATTCTATTACAAAAGAATTGGATTTGGTTTTAAAGAAAAATGAATCTTTGAAAATTGATATTGATTCTCATGTGTGCCATGCTAGTATAGCTTCTTCTTCTTGCACACCTATTGCATGCTCCACTTTGTCTTCCACTATTGAAAATGATATAAATATTTTGAAGAAAAGTGTTGAATGTTTGGGCTCCACTTTGAGCCAATGCACATTGAATCATACACGTTTGGAAATCTTGGTTCGAAAGAAACAAGGTCCATCTTTGCATGCTCACCCTTCACGGCATACACATGCTTTTCACGGTCACCATCATCGCACGTATGCTCATGTGTACACATGTACACATTGTGGCCGAAAAGGCCATCTTGCTAGATTTTGTTATGATCGTATCTATCATGAAAATTTAGCAACTAATCTTGTTTGGGTTAGAAAGGATACTAACCCCCGTGGACCCACAAAGAAATGGGTACCAAAGACCACCTCTATACTTTTTGATGTAGGTGGGAGCTCTCGCAAAACGTGAGAGTGTTGGTGCCTTGAAGTGGATGAGTTCCGTGCCTAAAGAGAACCATTTGGATGCTTCACTCTCAAGGAGATTTGGTGGGAGGACCACCGTGTTTTGGAGAATTAGAGATGCACCTTCATCGGTTTTGGTATCATTCTCTAACTCCCATTTTTATTTGCATGCTTTCATGTTCATCTATTTATAGCATGCCATGGTTTATTGTTCATTATACTTATGCCATACTTATTAGAATAGTGCTATACATGTTTAGTTACTTGAGCACCCATTTTTTATATGAATCTATATTTACTGTTCTCACCTTGTTTAAACTAACATGTATGCCCTAGATCTAATGCACATGCATATGCATTATGACCATTTGAATGTTTATGATTCATGTTTTATTGTTTCATGATTAAGTATGATTTTTGCCATGTTTATTAGACTTATGCTTTACATGTTTAGTTGTTGAGACACCCATGTTTTGTATGGACCCATATTTTGTGTTCTCTTTATGTTTTAGCTATCATGTTAATCATAAGATCTTATGCACATGTCTTTATCATGGTAATCATATAGTTGACTATGATTTGTTTTAATGATTCATGTTTTGATAAATAACTTGTGTTGTATGATTTCTAATTTTGCCACATGTTTTGATGTTTAAAGGCTATTATGTATTCATGATCATTTTTATGTCTTTCATGTTGACTTATATCCCGTTTTATGGTTAATGATTTGATTACTTGTTTAGATGTTAGTTTTCATTAAGACTAGATTTTATACTTGCACATATAGTGGGACACAAATAAATCTTTATATATGTTTGTGCTTGGATGCTTATTTGTACCCATTAATGTGTTAGTATAGCCTAGTTTTGATGATTCATGCATTTTAAACTCGTATTCCTATTTTTGGATTTATTTTATGTGTATGAGTTTTTCATTTCATGTATATGTTTATTTTGCCAAACCTTAAGATATACATGTATACCCCTTGAGTCATTTGCCTTTCATGCAAATCTATATATATGGACTCAATTGTGCTTAGGGATATGTATGTATACTTATTGTGTTGACAATTCATACATATACCTTGAAATGAAATTAGTTTTGGTGAAAATTTGTTGTTTTTGATTTCGTGTTTATTAGTTTAACTTCATGTATATGTCCATCTTGCCCAAACTATCATTTATACATATACATCCTTGAGCCACATGCCTTCATGCATATACTTTTGTGGACTCATTATGTTTAGGATATATATGTATACTTTAGTTTGTACATGACATACATATTCCTTGAAGTTTAAATCGTTTGGATGAATTTTATGTTTGCTAAGTGATTTCACATTTATAATGAATCTCTTGTTTTTAAGATGATTTCAATTGGTGATTTCACATCTTAGATGAATTTCTTTTGGTAATGAAAAACTAGTTTTTTTTTTTCAAGTTTTCATGTTTTCAAGGAATTTCATATGAGCCTAATTGAAAATTTTCATGTTAATATGTGTCACATTATACTTGTACACTCACTTTATTAGTTTACTCATGATTTGTTTTCATGAGAATTTGAATGAGCTTTATGGACTTTGAGTGTTTAGGGATCATGTGATTTACATGTGTTTCATGAAAAACAAGTTTGCTTTATTCCTTGCTTGAAGGATTTCGTACTAGTTCTAAAAGTTTTTCCTATAACTAGTTCGTATTCTTCACTATGGTAGAGATTTTCAAACAAAGCTTATTTTCAAACCTATTTTGAAAACCCGTACCTTCCATGGGAGGATGGATGGGAGATCATGTTCTTGCATGCTTTAACATGAGAATCATTTAAAACTTGAACCATGATTGGGAGGTAGTTATATGAGATATACACTTGATCTCATTGTTATTTCAATTGGTATCATTGAATTCTTTCAATTGGTATCGATCTTGACATTTCTTGTATACTCATATGTGTTTGTATGTATGTATGCTTCATTCCAAGAATATCAATTCCTATTGGTATCTATTTTTCATACATATATATGTTTTATTTGTGCTTATTATATCCCTATATCTTTAAGCACAAAATCTTGTTTATGCTAGTGCTAGAGTTTCAATTTTGTTTTAATTGATTATTTTTAAATTGGTATCAAGCCTACACATCATTTTAGTTTGTATTTCATAAAGGGGGAGAAAATTTGATTTTGTCTTTCAATTGATGATTTCTCAATTAGTATTTGATTCTCACTCCCTTACTTTATGATTGAAAATTTCAAATTGGTATCATATGTTTAAATTGAAAATGATTTACTATTGGTATCAAAATATGTGTGTTTAGACATCCAAGATTTATTAAGTTTATTTTCAATTGATATCAAGATGTTTCATATGTTTTTGCTTAAAATTGGTATCAATATTTTTGTTTGTTTCCTTTCTATTGGTATCAAGATGCTATTCTTTGACATATTTTCAATTGGTACCTCTACTTGACTTTGTTTTTGTTTTAGACAAAAAGAAAATCTTATTTTTTTATTGATTCATTCAAAAAGGGGGAGAAACATTTATTGAATTTTTAATTGATTTGGCTTTGCTTTTACCCCTTATTAAAAGGAAAGAAGATTTTGTTTTGTTTTGATTTTTACCCCTTTGTTGATGATTGACAAAAAGGGGGAGAAGAATTTGGGTTTATATATGCATGTTTTTGTTTTGCATATATTAAGTTTAATTTAGTTTAATTTTAATTGGTATCTAAAGTATGTTTTGTGATTGGATGTTTTGTAATTGGTATCTAGAGTGTAATTGGTATCTATAGCATGTTTTGTTTTATATATTTCATTGGAATTGGTATCTAGAGCATGTTTTGTAATTGAACATTTCATTGGTATCTAGAACCCTTTATTGTTTATGCATAGGTATGCATGTTTCATGTTTCATGTTTAAGAGCCTTCGTTGCATATTCATTATGTTTATTTGGTTATGCATGAGTTAAGGGGGAGCTTCTTTGAAGCTTAACTTTAGTCCATGCATATATAACTCCATGAGTTTTGTCATCATCAAAAAGGGGGAGATTGTTGGCCCAAAGGCCTTCCACTCTAGTTTTGATGATGATTAACTCATGTAGTTATGTGTACTAATAATCTTGTGAGTTTAGTTTCAGATCTTTAATCAAGTTATTAGTTGGTGAAAGCTTCCACACACCTTTCACAAGTTGATTCAAGAGCCCGAGCATCAAAGATCACATATAGCACTTGCTCGATGGATCAAGGAGTTTTGGATCGAGTCGGCTTGGAGATTGCGCTCTACAAGAAGACTTCGGTACCATAGTTTAGTTTTGTGTTGAGATCCATATTTGTAAAGATTAGAATAGTATGATAATGCTCAAGTTCACAACACACACACGTTTCATGTTTTAAATATTGGTTTTCGGTTTTTTGATTTTAGGTTTAACCGATCTTGGTTTTCATGAATAGATAGATCAAAACAAGTTTACATGGTTTAATGTATATATGGTTTGTTCTATATACATGCATGCTTTAATTTCCTAGACAAACTTAGTTTTGACTTACTTATTCATGTATTATATGTTTTGGTATTTTTGACAAAACATATTTTGGAATTAATGACAAAAACTATGATATATATTTGTTTCATGTATATTGGATTTCTATCCATATGCATCATGCTTCAAAGTGTTTAAATATCATGTTTTTGTATTTGGAAGAGTTTTGACAAAACGTATTTTCTATTCAAGTTTTAGAAAATACAGATTTTGGTTTTTGGTAAAAATGATAAGACACAAAAATAGTTCATATTGATTGATATTTGAGCTAAACTTTTTACCACATGTTTATATATCAATGCAAAATGATAAAACTATTTTGGTGATTTTTAGAAATGATAAAAGAATTTTTAAAAATGTTTTAATCCAATTTTCTGTTCCAGGCTTCAACCAAGTCGACTAGTAGCCTGACTAGTCGACTAGGGCTGAGGTCGGTCGACCGGGCCGGTCGACCGACGTGCACAATTCTGTGCACGTTTGGAGCCTTTGGGACGGTCGACCGGACCGGTCGACCGTACTGAGAGCAGAGCTCTCTGTTTGTTTCGGTCGACCGGGGCGGTCGACCGGCAGCTGCCAACGGGCAAAAATTGACCGTTGGGCGGTCGACCGGCAGGGTTAATTTGGCAAAAAACTGCTGCCAACAGCTAGTTTCCAGATTTGCCTATAAATACCCCTTTTGCAAGAGTTTTTCTCTAAGATTTTTTGTGCGAATTTTTCCTTACTCTCTGGTGTTTTCACAGCAATTAAAAGAGGTTTTTGGATTCAAATTGAACAATCTTTTTGGTGTTTTTATTAGGGTTTGAAAAACCAAAGAAAAGGGATTTTGGGAAAAGTTTTTGTTTGAATTTCACTATCCTTATTTTCTATTATTTCCCAAAGATTTTCTTTGAGTTGCTGGTTTCAAATCCCTTGGTTTTCTCCACACTTGAGCAAAAATCTACTATCTTCTCTATAGGGTCTTTGTGTATGGGAAAAGAGATTGTTTGTGGTTGTTGTTGAACCACCAAGTTGTAAACCCTCTATACTTTGCTTTGTGCTTTTCCCTCTTGGGTAGAGGAGGTTGTTTGTGCAAGTGGTTTGCATCCCTCAAGTTGTGAGGTGATCCTTGCTTGGCTTTGTGCTAATCCCTCGGGTTGTGAGGTGATTGTTTGTTGGATTGGAGTTGTGCCTCAAGGAGGAGGTTGTGTTTGTAAGGAGAGGAGTTGGGTACTCCTTGTATTGTGATTGCCCCAAATCCTCGGTGGAGGTTCCCTTTGTGGGAGTCCTTTGTGGACAAGCTAGTGGACTTAAAATCCTTCTGGTGAAGGCGGGGATGTAGAGCTGGGTGCTCGAACCTCGAAACATATCTTGGTGTTTGCGCTTGTTCATTGACTCTTACTCTCTCTTTCTTTACTTTGTGCCTTGCATCTATTCATATTGCTCATACATACTTATATGCTTGGCTTGGTTGTGTGAATCTCTTGTTGAAATTGCAAATTAGTTTTTAATTTCGCATTGAGTTGACTAGATTAGCATAATCACCTATTCACCCCCCCTCTAGGTGATCTTTCAAATCCGGATCTTTGTACTTGACAGGGATCTGATTGGACAATAGCTCACTAATATTAGTGGCCAGAAAAACTTTCTTTGACATATTAATCTTCTCTTCTTGGTGCACATGTCCTTAAGGAATTTTATATAGTTAGGGACTTATTGGATTGCGTCAAGAAGGGGCACGTGAATCTTTACTTGATTAAAGATCTCACGTTTTTTCTCCATTTGTGCATTATTGTTATTCCTAAGCCTATTTGGAAATGGGGTTGTAGGCTTATGTACATTCTCAGCTGACTTATCTACGGAGTTGGGTGGAGTGGAGCTAGAAGGAGTGGGTGCTTATGTTGGGTTTGATGATGTTGACACTTGATTATCAACTTATCTTCCTTACCGCAATGTATGAATCGCATTGCACTGATTTGGATCTTGAGCCTCATTGACTTGCCTAAAGTTTCTACAGTTCGGCAATGATTGAATAGGAAGAGTTCCTTTCGGTCTTTCACTAATTGGATTACTTGCTGCCTTATATGATTTTCTCTAACCTAGTTAGAGCTTGTGTTACTGATGCTATAAAAGTGTCCACCTTTCTCTCTAAATTGGAAATTTGTTTATATTGGTGCATTTTTGAAAGTAAATTGTGAAATTTGGTTGCGAAAAGTTTGTTGATACTGAGATGATCGGAAATTTTTGGAAAAATCGGCGTAGGCTGATCAGTCATGTTTTAACCCCACGAGAAATTTGGGTGATTTCTCTAACCAGGATTATAGTTTGCGAATATGGATTGTTGGTGGGCCTTGCAAAGGCTGCATTCATATGTTCGGGTAACATTTGATGAACAAGGTAAACCAGACATTCTTCGACCACATGGTTCAGACCTTGACAGTAAGTCAGCCTGCAGTTGTGGACTGTGTTAGGTTGACTTGGTTTATCGAAACTGGGTCCTTAGTTTCTAAGGCTTCTAGTTTTTGAGCAATACTATCAAATTTAGCCTCATATGCTATGGACGTCTCTATCACATGGAGACCTCTTTTTGAAGAGATAGAGTTTGCAATCCTAGACTCTTCGGAGGTAGTTCCCATTGAAGGATTTTTTCCGCTAGGTCTTCATATATTTTCCACCCTTCATGTTCATCCGCTTTCAAGAATCTCCCTTGACTCATGATTTCTATGAGAGTCTTGTTTTGATAATCTAGAGCATCGTAGAGAATTTGTCATAGCCGCCACTTTTTTATGCCATGATGAAGGTATTGGACAAGGTCTTTGAAACGTTCAAAATATTTTCAAAACAGTTCGTTGGGTTCTTACTTGCACTGCATTATATTTTTCCTAATAAGAGTGGTCTTATAGATTGGGTAGAATTATTTGATGAAGAGCTTTACGAAATCATCTCAAGATGTGATAGAGTTTTTTGCTAAACTATATAGCATTTCTTAGTTAGGTCCTTAAAGGCAAAAGGGACAAAACGTACCTTGACGGCATCGTCTCCTAATTGCGATATCTTCATCATAACACATACCTCTTTAAATTCTCTTATGAAGAAGTATGCATCTTCGGACTCTAAACCATGATATTTCGAGAGAGTGATGATGAATTGCGGCTTTAGTTCAAAGTTGCAACTGTCAGCTTCGGGAAGCAGAATGCAAGATGAAAGTGATGACCAAATAGGATAGAATCTATCCTGCAAGGATATTGCTTGTACCATTTCGGGATAGGATTTAGATGGTGAAATATTTCTAGTTAATCTAGATGTAGCTGGGTCTCTTGACCAAGCTCACATATACAATCAATAGCAAACAAGAACACACCAAAAAGTCAAAGTCAAAGTCAAAATCAGCCAAGCTTATTTTAGGGTAGATTTAGACCTAGACGACTCCTAACTTTAAATTATCCGTGGGAGGTATAATACCGAATAAGACCACGAGTTAATCGGCTAGATAGGTGGCAAAATTAGTGGGAGGTATTCATTCAAGACGGGCCTAATTAAGCCAAACCACCAACCTTTAAGATTTCGCCCCTACCTAGTCACCGATTTGACAAGCGTCAAATTCGAACAACTTTCTTATTGGGTT
Source organism: Agave tequilana (assembly GCA_038442645.1). Classification (NCBI taxonomy): domain Eukaryota; kingdom Viridiplantae; phylum Streptophyta; class Magnoliopsida; order Asparagales; family Asparagaceae; genus Agave; species Agave tequilana. The sequence continues at coordinate 215,892 of JAVJIF010001060.1, forward strand.
AATCTCTTAGTGAGTCTGAGAAGTCCTTAAGGCAAACATCTATTCAAATTTTAGATTAAGTTTTAGTTGTAAGTGCAAATGAGATGTTGTTTGTGGGTCAAGGAAGGGTAATGACTTTCCCACCTTATCTTGTTAGGAAATTTTCCCTTAGGTTATTTTTGTGCACGTGTGCAAGTAAATAGAAAAGAAGTCACTCCAAGAAAAAAATCAATCAAAAGTGTTTTCTATTCTTTATGTAATACGAACGTACCTTGTTCCACCACTTTTCGACAGAAAATTATATTGAAAAGGAAATAGACACGTATCCCCTAAGATACAATAGTCTAAATTATTTTTTAAGTTAATCAACCAAAAAATTACTATTAAATTATTTGTAGTGTGCAGAATATTCCAACAAAAAAATCTAAAATCACACAAGTAAACTTTTGCAATTTGAAATAGTTCTACAAAAGATAGATTAGTAGTGCACTCAACTGAGCCGTGTTTGCGTATCTTTTGCCACATTTGCGTGGCTTTGTTGAGGGTTTATGAGCTCTGCTTTGGATGCAGAGTCCCACAATCACTTATTACGTATATTCGTACAGAAAGTTCTTTTGTTCTCCAGTCCTGAACACAAAAATAAATAAAAGTTAGTTAATTGAGAAAATTGTACCACTCCCTCCCCAGCAACGATGTCAAAATTTGATTGCAAAAGAAATAAATAGAGTGAAGAGATGGAGTTAAAGTTTAGAAGTGTTATCTGTTTCTTTCCAATGTTACCGTGGTAGCTAGGGCTATACGGATCGATCCACAGGGAGAGATGCGATGGAAGTTTTTCAGTACGGTTCTCTCTATCTAAAAACTTTGAAAGAAATGAGTGATGAAGATTGTAATAGAGATGTGTTTTTATCTATATGAGAAGAATTCACAGCCTACTAACCTTCTACCATCATTAATCATACAAATATTCAATAGAGAATTTCTTCACTTCAAATCTTATAACAAACTGCCACAAGAGTCAAACAAGATATATAAGACAAAAAACGATCCTATTTGAACTAACACTAATAAAGTTTAATATTAGACTATCAAGATTCTTTTTCAAGCGCGGGGCAAGAAAAATAATTGAAGAGTATGAACAAATAATTAACCCTAGTTATCTATCATCATATTTCTTCAAGAACAAAGTATTGGAATAAACATGCATATCAATTTAATCTGATTTATCTATTGATTATTAGATTTTATTAGTGAGAGAGATTAAGCAATGAGAAGGAATTAGTTACTCATGATTTTTATTAAGCTAGGCATATTAAATAGAAGAGGAATAAAAGAAGCAGAACCAATTAAATAAAGCAATTGAAATAAAAGAAATCGAAGAGAGATGAAAAGAAAATAGAACCACTTTATGAATTATCATGATCAAACTACTAGAGTTCGTCTTCCCCCTAGCAACACTCTCTCTAAAAATAAAACTGAAATTATAATGGAAATTTGAAAATTAAAGACTAAAGAAAATCTTAACTTATGATCTCTGAGATGCTCTTTCTGGCTTTCCCTCTCTATTTATAGGGAAAATATATGGTAGAGTCCCAATCGAACACCCACACCCAACCGCGGCCAAAACATAGCCGCTTTTTCGCGGCTTTCTTTGAGAAAACACTGCGAAGATGCGGGCTCTAAGTACGCGCTTTGGGCTCTGGCTTCATCTCGTCCGTCCATGTGGAGATATATCCTTAGAATCTTCATTTTGGTCTCTGAAATTTAAAATAATCTTGTTTTCGAGATAACTTAGAAAATAAGTTATCTTTATTTTTTACTTGAAGCTTAAGCAACTTGATTTTAATTAATTTCTCCTTTATCTCTGAATTAGGATAGGATTATCTTTGAATTACTTTGGCTTGATGGGTTCTTGGGCTTCTCTTAAACTTTTGAGCTACGTTAATCACTAATTGTACACATATTTTATATTATTTTCATTACACTCCTACATTTATCGTGTAATAAATCTGCTAATTTTCTTATTTTAAATGTCTATTTTGTAGAAGATAATAATAGAGAGAAAGACAATTAAACCAAATAAATACCAATTAAAATCAGATTTAACTGGATCTATTTGGTTAGCTAAGAATGATCCCAGATCCAGTCAGTTAAAATTGGATTTTGGTGAATCAATTCAGTTAACTTAAAGATCTATGAGGATATCACCATATCAAGAATAAATCACGGATTGGGAAAATGTTCAGCTGAAGATCAGATCAAATCAGAAAGATAACATCAAATGAAAACCGGTAAATTTTAGATTTCTATAAATCCATTTTGGTTAGCTAAAGATCAATCGAGGATAACATTAAATACAGAGTCCAAACAGAGAATCTAAGGGGATAATCCAAGATGGTCAGATGTTAGGATGCCATGTTCCCTGATTTGTCACATACATTGCATTTATGTTGTCACTTTACCACACTTGTTAGCTAATAAATTATATTAATAATTTATCTTTTCTTTGCTAAATGTAGGCCCAAATGCTCAAGGAAAGAAAAGAGAAACAAGCCCAAAAGCCCACCAAATTCTGAATTAATTCAGAATAAATTCGAAGTGAAGAAATTAGGGCTAAATCTTGGCATATCAAGAGGTTGAGAAAAATCCTCCCTGAATCGAGCGATTGAAGCCACAAAATCAAAGCCTGTTTCGTCAACGGTTGGAGCAGAAACGAGAAAACCAGCAGGAGATACGGGATACTCGTCAAACCAAATGCTCCCCCCTTTGGTGTGGCCACTTGGCCACACCAAGGCCGCGGAAACGCGGCCCAAGCCACGTTTTCACGGCACAACAGTATCAGTTGGGGGAGCGTTTGCTCCCCCAATCTTCCTGGGATTCGCCTAATTTGGTTTTTGGCTATAAATACCTCTTTCAGCAGAGAAAAATGCAGTGAAGACTAGGATTAAGTTTAGCATTTATTTTCTTAAGATTTAGGCTCTTTGTTAGGTAAAAAGAAAGTTGTAATCTTTCTTTTTAAGTTGTAGTCCAGTTTCAAAAACTTGTGGGAGAGAGGACTGAGAGCTTGTACTTGAAGATTGAAGTGACAACAATACAAAAGTTGAGCCAATTTCTCTTCCACTTGCAGTACGATATGGGTTACATTATGTCTTTGTTTTCTTCTTCTTTCTCCATGGATAACTAAACATCTTTCTGGGTTTGCTATCGAACTCTCTCTTGCTTTTCTTCTCTCTTGTTTTTAAAAGAAAAAGACCCGATGACTCATATGAACGCCTTACTTAAAAGCCTTTCTTTTTGAAAGTGTTCTTAAAGGCACATGAGGATGGGTTTGGATGTTGAATTCACAACTCTTTTATGAACATCTCTTGAATCGTTTTTAATTTATTCTTGCTTCTTCGCGCTTGATTTTTTAACATTCGATTCTCCGATTTCTTGAAGAAAAAGACCCAACTCTTCTAACATCTTATGTGCTTTACTTAAAGCTTTCTAAAAGACAACTCTAAGTTTTGCGAATAGTCATCTAAGGGACTTAGCATTTTAAGAGAAGAATAACCAATCGAGTAGTGAGATAGTGAGCCCAGACCTTCTTTATTATTACAAACAACAACACAATTTCTAAGTTTTCTAAATCACCTTCTCCAAAATCTTTTCTAAAAGTTGCAATTTTTCTTTCATTCATCTCTTTCTTTCCATTCTCTTTTTCCTAAAAAACGAACACAATTCCTTTTTTAAAAATGAATCACCGAAAAGCTTCCATCGTATCCCTCCTTGTGGAAACGACCTGTTAGCCACGAGCTACATGGTAAATTCTTGAACTCATTGGTTGTTTCTCTTTATTTTAGCAATCAATTTTTGGCGCCGTTGCCGGGGAGGGAACGGTGTAGTTGTTTTAACAAGTTTTGTGTGTTTGTTTCAGGGACTTGAAGATCAAGATCTAGCATTCAAGCTTTGCCAAGAAAACTTGCAAATTCTGTGCCCCTACTCTCGAAAGTAGGAAACAGAATTTCAAGAAATTGCTTTGCAAAATCTGAAAATTTTCATTGGACTACTAAAAACTTTGTTTTGCAGGACATATTGCTCGCAAAAATTTTAGTTTTTATATGTCATATTTGTGCTAGTTTCACTATCCAACATCCCTATTTTAAGTCAACAGTAAAATATTCGTTGAAAAGTTAAAAATTGATTAGACGTTTGCATTATAGGCACAAGTCTTTTTAATTCCTTTACTTTACTGTTGAAGAGAGCTAGAGACAAGGTATGTATGCATAGCATATAGTTTAGGAAACATTCTTGGGTGATTTTGCTTTTGAATGCTACTTTTCAATATCTTGCACACTTTGCACGAATCAATTCTAAGGGCAAAACCCAAATCAAGATAAGGTGGGAAAGTCATTACCCTTCCTTAGCCCACAAACCATCTCCAAGCACGCACAACCTAAGCCTAAGTAAAATTTGATAGACGTTGGCCTTAGGGACATCTCGAACTCACTAGGAGATTATCCTAAAGAGGGAAGGTGTTGGAAACTGACTCCTGCCAAATCAATGTCAAGGAAGGGGATTGAGGGCCGAAAGCTCGAAGATTGGTGGTTATTTAATTAAGGAACTTCTTTGACGGAAAACCTCCCACCAATCTTGCCCTGACCTGGCTGATTAGCTTGTGTTCGAAGTCTACATTTTACCTCTAGTGGACAATCAACCAGTTAGGAGTTGTCTAGGTCGAGGTTACCTTAGACTAGGCTTGGTTGATTTCTATTGTTGACTGTTGGTTGAACTTGTTTGTGTTTGTGATTGTGTATGCAAGTGTGGTCAAGAGACCACAATTCATCTAGGTTGACTAGAAACACATCACCACCCAAGTTTGAACCAAGACCAGATCCGGTAATGGCTCAATCCACATCACTGCAGGATAGGTTCTACCCGATTAGGACCTCACTTCCATCTTGCATTTCACTTCCATCGGTTGGTGAATACAATTTCGAGCTCAAGCCTCAATTCATCAGCACACTCCCCAAGTTTCATGGTCTAGAGTCCGAAGATGCCTACTTCTTCATAAGAGAATTTGAGAAAGTATGTCTAATGATGAAAATCCCACACCTTGTAGACGACGCTATTAGGTTGAGATTTATCCCATTCGCACTTAAGGACCTAGCAAAGAAGTGGCTCTACAGGTTAGCAGCCGGTTCCATCACGTCTTGGGATGGTTTCATCAAGGTTTTCTTGAAGAAATTCTATCCTATCCATAAAACCGCTCTCATTAGGAAGACGATCATGCAATTCAAGTAAGAACCTAGTGAACCGTTCTGGAGGTACTTTGAACGCTTTAAGGACCTCCTTGTCCAATGTCCACACCATGGAATAGAGAAATGGCGACAATGCCAAATTCTCTATGACAGTTTAGACTATTCCACCAAAACCCTCTTAGAAAGTATGTGCCAAGGGGGTTTCTTGCAGAAAGATGAAGATGAGGGATGGGATTTGTATGAAAATTTGGCTGAGAAGACCATTCAATGGGAATCTGCTAGTGAGACCTCTAGGAATTCTAACTCAATCTCTTCAAAAGGAGGTGTCCATTCCATAGAATCGTCCATCGCTAATGAGGCTAAGTTAGTAAACCTGTTTAGAAGACTTGAAGCTCTAGAAATGAAAGAACCAAGTCCAGTCAATCAAGTCAGCCCGAACCAATTTCCACCCCCGGGCTGCACTTACTGTCAAGCCATGAATCATGTGTTCGAGGAGTGCCCAGTGTTTCAGGCTCAGCAATCCTACCATGAACCGATGAATGCGGCCATTTCAAGGCCGAACAATAAACCTTACGCTCCAACGTACAATCCCGGCTGGAGAAATCACCCTAATTTCTCATGGAGCCAAAACAACAATGACCATTCCCGATCCAATCATGCTAGCCCCTTCCATCATGGTAATAATTCTTCCAATCATCAACCCAACTTATCCAATTTCTATAATAATTCTCCCAACCATCCACCAAACTTTCCGAATTATCAAAAGAACTTTCCTAATCAAGCTCCACAATCCTCCTTCCAGAATCCTCAATTAGAAAGGAGAAAGACTGACTTTGAAAGAAACATGGAGAGATATATGAAAAACCAAGACTCTCTCATGCAGACCATTCAGAGGTTAGAGGTTCAAATGAGTCAACCAGCCAACCCACAGAATGAGAGACAAAAGGGTACCTGATTGATGCTAAACCTGCACACAAAATACAAAATTATAGAACTTAAGAAAGGGGGTGTGCAAGTGCTCAATTCTTCCGCTATAGCAAGTGGCTATGCGGGTCGTGATCCACAAGGAGGGTTTGCGATGGAAGCTTTACGGTTCTTTATTGAAATCGTTATGAAAATAAGCGAAAGTTCTTCTCTGTTTTAAAGTTATAAAAATGAAAAAAAAAGTTATAGTTAAAGTTAAGAAGAAAGCGAGAGATGAAGAAGGTGGAAAAAAAAAGAAAACGGCGAAAGAAAGCGACTATGGAAAGAGTTGGAGGAGGTGGTGATCCGTACTAAAGAAGTAAAAGAAAAAAAAGAAAGAAAAGTAAAGAAATACTTACCTAGGTTGATTGATGACTTACTTGGAAACCTTTTACAAGTTCTACCTTTTTGCTTCGGAGGCGTTCAACGCATAAATTATAAACTCGAGCTCAGTCCCCGTGCACATTATATCGTCAAGCATATCAAGAATGAAGTGATGCGGAGCTTGGAAGAGGAGAACGTCTTCATGAACTATCGCTGGCTCTCACGTAGCTTAGTTATACTTGCTTTGGAATTCATTTGTAGACTCAACAAATACAACCAAAGTAAAGTAGAAAGAGGAAGAGGAAAGCACAACAAAAGAAAATAAAAGTAAAGAAACGAACATAAATAAAAGTTTACCTTTATTGCTTGAAACAATGAAAGAAAGGAGGAGGGTACATCAGTGTCACTCTCAACATATGCCTCTCTCTCTTACTTACATGAATCATCATCTAACCTAAGCTACATACAAGTTACATAAAAGTAAAAACTAAACTACAAAATGGAAAAACTAGTCTAAAATCTTAACTCTACATTGGCGTCTCTTTTCAGCACAAAGAATGGCCTTTTATAGGCAGAAAACCCAGTAAGCAGGATCCCGGGGAGGTCGGGGGAGCAAACGCTCCCCCCTAACTCCCTAACAATGCCGCGAAAATGCGGCTTTTGCCGCGTTTCCGCAGCCAGGGTGTGGCCAGGTGGCCACACCCTGTTGGTGGGTCACCCTGGTTTCTCCTTCTGACTTTATCTGGAGTTGGTTTCTTCGTTTGGGTCCCGGATTCTGACGAAATGGCCTTGGATTCTTAGCTTTAACCGATCGATTCTGAGAGGATTCTTCTCAATTGGTTTTCAACCTCTTGATTTTGCCCTGATTTCATGAGTGCGAATTAATTCTGATTTAATTCAGAATTTTGGTAAGCTTTGGGCTCATTTCCCTTCAACTCCTTAAAGATTGGGCCTGCAAATAAATCAAACAATTAATTAGGACAATGCAGGCTTTTATTCTATAATAAGTATGGACATATGATATTAAATATGTAACATTAGCGACCAATCACACCCCCATACCTATCTTTTGCTCGTCCTCGAGCAAAACAACTAAACTATACTAAGGATTATTAGACCACTTTCGCAGGTCACGCGATTGCACTGAGCATGTGCAATAAGCCGTTAAACCTCTAGGTTTTCCCTAGAGGACGAGTGTTGTCTCGTGAGGGTTTTCAGCGGATTACACCCACAAAATCCATAAAGAAAGAGAAATAAAGAGTTAGTATTTTCGAAAGGCATTTTGAAAGAGAAAAATATTTAAAAAATAATTGTAAGATCTAAGCAATCTATAAGTTATAGGAAGACTGAATTTTTCATTCCTAAACTTAGTCTCTATTCAAAAATTTGTTATCAATTAAAGTAAGGAGTCAAATTGTACTTCTCATCTAGTCTATTACTTTACCCTAAGTCATATACACCTTGTGACTGTGAAAATTTTGACTCAGGGTTCATTAACTCTAACTCTTATGCCTTATTTATTTATATAGATATACTTTTTTTTGTGGTATTCTTAGTTCTATTAGGCTTTCTAATCTACCCATGTAACGAGCGTTTAATCGATGACTCCCAAACCCGATGGTCTTAGGGCACCGGGTGAGAAAACACCCCATGGACTTAAGAACTCGAGCAAACAAGGCCACAAAAACTAAGGATTTTATTAAATGAACCTCTTTTAGGCGTGAATGCTTATGCTTTATTAGGCACAAATACCCAGCTTAATCAGAGGATCTAATCATCTTTCGCATAAATACTAAGGCTTGCTTAGGCCAAAGCACCTAACTAATCAATAATTAGACTTATTCATTTTTTTTTTTATAAGGCATAAGAATCTTTGTTTTTGAACCCTAAGTGTGTAAGTGTATGAAGTGTGCATATTTCATCAAGGTAAAGATCAAGACTAAATTACTTTGACAAATTTTCTTCCTAACCCTAAAAATCAAACAAATAATCTTATTTTGACCAAGTATAAGAAATCCTAATTTGGATTTTCCTATTCCTTAAAATTAACTTAATTTCTTACAAAAATAAGTCAAAATATTGTTTCTATGTTTCAAAAAGTTTTTAAAAGTACAGAAAAATGTTAAATTTTTTTATTTTTTATTTTTTAAAGAAAAAGAAAAGTTATGTTAGACCCTCCCCCACACCTATCTCATGCATTGTCCTCAATGTATGAATTAATGCATAGATGCATGAAAAAGAAGAAAGGGAAGGAAAAAGTTACCTTAAGGTGGTGGTTCCGGTGGTGGTCTAATTGGTCCACGAAACGCGGCCTAATCAACTTTTCTTAGGTCTCGGAGGAACCCACCAGAAATTACACTAATATAACCCACTAAAAAGATTTGTCCATAAAGGATTTTTATTAAGTATTTGACCCCATCTAATTTCCATATTCCATAACTAATTTCAGAGTCAAATTTGTCAACCACCTCGTCCCAGAATGGAGTATGAAATAATAGAACGGTTGACTTGGACTCAAGAAGGACAGGAACTAATACCGACTCAGGAAGGTGACTTAAGTCAAGTAAAGGTTCAGGAGTCGAAATTGGTTCAAGAAGCGGGTCCAAGTCAAGAAGTTGAAACTCTAGTCCACATGTATTTTCTAACAATGGAATGTGACTTAATGTGGGTGATTCCAGTTCAGGAATGATAGGTGGAGGAATCAAAACTGACTCTAAAATATTACTCAAGTTTGGTAACACAATAGGAGTCAATATTGATTCAGAAAGTTGAACTGGATCACAGATTTGAGAATCTAGGTCACATATCTCATTGAGTTTAATATCAAAAATTGGGAACTTGCCAATGTGTCAATAGGACTTTCAAAATTGTATAATTAGTCAAGTTCAATATGATCCTCAAAGACGGGGGATTCAATTTCATGATGAATAGGCACAGGATCCAATGTTGACTCGGGGAAAAGATCGAAATCAGGTGAAGATACCGGAGTCATAATCGAATCAGGAAGTAGAATTGAATCACTAAGTTGGGGTTCAGGATCATATTCATTTTCAAGTTCTATTTCAGGAAAAGGAAAACTTGCTAAACTGTCAATATCTTTTTCAACATTTAGAGTTTGGGCAAGTTCAAATGGTTGTTCTGAAATGGAATCTTGATTTCCAAAACTACATGACTCTTCGGCTCTAACAGAATGGTTAGTGACATCAGAACTGGTCCAACGGTGAGAACGTAGAGATTCGACCATCATATCTATGTCACAATTACGAGTGTTTTGGGCCTGAGTCATGGTTTCAAGCATCTTTTCATAGTTGATAGGTTCATTATTTTGATGAAAAGATGAAGAATTGTCTTGAGAGTGGTAGTGAAATTGTGAGTCCATCAGATTTTGGGATTTGTGTTTGGACTCACGCATACTCATTTCCAAAATTGATGGTTTCCTATTTTGAACGGGTGGAACTGAGTATGACTCTTGAAAATATTGTGAACTAGGTGGAGAAAGAGGACAAGTTGGTTGATAATTATGCTCGGGGGAGGTGAATCCCCACTGACTCGGTGAGGAGTTGAAATTATTATGGACATTATAGTTATTAGATGGGGGACATGGGTTATATTGATTCGGATAAGACCAATCCGGCACACTAGGTTGGTTAAAGTCATGATATGCCGGGTTGGTAATATCCGAAAATGAACTCGGTGTGTAATATGGATTATTATTAAAGTTGAAAAAATTATTATAAGCCATATCACACAATAGAATACACAAAAAAAAGCAAACAAATAAACAAACAAGAAAGAAAAAATTCTAACCTAAGTTAGGGTAGACCTAGACCTAGACGACTTCTAACTGGTTAGACTGTCCACGGGAGGTTTAATGTAGACTTTGACCACAAGCTAATCAGCCAGGTCAGGGCAAGGTTGGTGGGAGGTTTTCCATCAAAAGACGTTCCTTAATTAAATAACCACCAATCTTCGGGCTTTCGGCCCTTAATCCTTTTCCTAGACACTGATTTGGCAAGAGTCAAGTTCCAACACCTTTTCCCCTTAGGATAATCTCCTAATTGAGTCCGAGATGTCCCTAGGGCCAACGTCTACTCATTTTAAGTTAGGCTTGGGTTAGTGAGTGCTTGGATTCTGATTTTTGGGCTAAGGAAGGGTGATTAAATCCCCACCTTATCTTGTTATTGGGTTGGTGCCCTTAAAATCAATTAGTGCAAGTGTACAAGATATGTAAGATTCACTCAAAGCGATATAAATCAACCAAGAAGTGAGTCCTATGCTAAATGCAATGCATACGTACCTTGCTCCAGCACTCTTCAACAGTAAAAATAAATGAATTGAAAAAAAACGCGTGCCTAAAATGCAAACGTCTACTCAATTTTTAACTTTTGCAACAAACGTTTTACTGTTGATTATTTAGCAGGATTATGTGATGGCATATAGGAAATAAAGAATTGCAGAGAACTAGAATTTGCAAAGCAAGCAGCCCTGCAAAAACCTGTTAGTAGTCAACTCGTCCTTGCCGCGGATCCGCGGCTTTGGCCGCGCAAACGCGGCAAATCAGAGGGCCCTTGGTCTCTACTTTCTACAGCAGAGGCCCAAGACCACTTATGTGTTACTGCAATCTTCTTTTCCTACTTTGCTTGCCCTGTAACCTGCAACAGAGAAGAAACTTCGTTTAGTTCTAAAAAATTTTCAAAAAAAATTCAGATTTCAATAAAAATCATGTTACCCTCCCCGGTAACGGCGCCAAAATTTGATTGATGCTAAACCTGCACACAAAATACAAAATTATAGAACTTAAGAAAGGGGATGTGCAAGTGCTCAATTCTTCCGCTATAGCAAGTGGCTATGCGGGTCGTGATCCACAAGGAGGGTTTGCGATGGAAGCTTTACGGTTCTTTATTGAAATCGTTATGAAAATAAGCGAAAGTTCTTCTCTGTTTTAAAGTTATAAAAATGAAAAAGAAAGTTATAGTTAAAGTTAAGAAGAAAGCGAGAGATGAAGAAGGTGGAAAAAAATAGAAAACGGCGAAAGAAAGCGACTATGGAAAGAGTTGGAGGAGGTGGTGATCTATACTAAAGAAGTAAAAGAAAAGAAAGAAAGAAAAGTGAAGAAATACTTACCTAGGTTGATTGATGACTTACTTGGAAACCTTTTGTAAGTTCTACCTTTTTACTTCGGAGGCGTTCAACGCATAAATCATAAACTCGAGCTCAGTCCCCGTGCACATTATATCGTCAAGCATATCAAGAACGAAGTGATGCGGAGCTTGGAAGAGGAGAACTTCTTCATGTACTATCGCTGGCTCTCACGTAGCTTAGTTATACTTGCTTTGGAATTCACTTGTAGACTCAACAAATACAACCAAGGTAAAGTAGAAAGAGGAAGAGGAAATCACAACAAAAGAAAATAAAAGTAAAGAAACGAACATAAAAAAAAGTTTACCTTTACTGCTTGAAACAATGAAAGAAAGGAGGAGGGTACATCGGTGTCACTCTCAACATATGCCTCTCTCTCTTACTTACATGAATCATCATCTAACCTAAGCTACATACAAGTTACATAAAAGTAAAAAATAAACTACAAAATGGAAAAACTAGTCTAAAATCCTAACTCTGCATTGGCGTCTCTTTTCAGCACAAAGAATGGCCTTTTATAGGCAGAAAACCTAGTAAGCAGGATCCCGGGGAGCTCGGGGGAGCAAACGCTCCCACTAACTCCCTAACAATGCCGCGGAAAAGCGGCTTTTGCCGCGTTTCCGCGGCCAGGGTGTGGCCAAGTGGCCACACCCTGTTGGTAGGTCACCCTGGTTTCTCCTTCTGACTTTATCTGGAGTTGGTTTCTTCGTTTGGGTCCCGGATTCTGACGAAATGGTCTTGGATTCTTGGCTTTAACCGATCGATTCTGAGAGGATTCTTCTCAACCGGTTTTCAACCTCTTGATTTTGCCCTGATTTCATGAGTGCGAATTAATTCTGATTTAATTCAGAATTTTGGTGGGCTTTGGGCTCATTTCTCTTCAACTCCTTAAAGATTGGGCCTGCAAATAAATCAAACAATTAATTAGGACAATGCAAGCTTTTATTCTATAATAAGTATGGACATATGATATTAAATATGTAACATTAGCGACCAATCAGTACCCTGCCGAGTCAGCCAGTCACCAATCCGAGGAATTCCCAACAAGCTCATTTGGCTGAGGATCCTTCATTCAATCAATGTCATGCTATCCATACATTGAGGTCAGGAAAGAGAGTTGATAACCAAGTGTCAACACCACCCATTCCCATTCAGCACAACCAAAATCAAGCCTCCACCTCATCTAATCCAATTTCTTCCAATTCTGACGAGTCTGAAAAAGACAAGTCAGCCAGCCAGGTGCATCAGCCTATAGTACCATTTCCTAATAGGCTGAAAAACAACAAGCAAAATCCTCACATGGACAAGATAATCGAGATGTTTAACCAAGTGAAGATAAATGTGCCACTTCTTGATGCCATCCAACAAGTTCCTTCCTATGCTAAGTTTCTTAAGGACATGTGCACCAAGAAGAGAAAGACTAATGTTCCTAAGAAGGTCTTCTTAGCCACTAATATTAGTGAGCTATTTTTGGGTCCTATCCCTGTTAAGTACAAAGATCCAGGTAGTCCCACCATTGCCTGCATAATTGGACAAGCCGAGATTAGTCGTGCACTTCTTGACTTGGGGGCAAGTATCAACTTGCTTCCATTCTCTGTTTATCAACAACTCAGGTTGGGTGACCTTAGTCCAACTCGAGTCACCATCCAACTGGCTGACCGTTCTATTAAAGTTTCAAAAAGGAAAATTAATGATGTCCTGATCCGGGTAGGAGAGTTCATATACCCTGTCGATTTCATAGTTCTGGAGACACAACCTGTGTCCAACTCCAATCGTAGGGCTCAAACTCCTGTTATCCTAGGTCGACCATTCCTTGCTACTGCTAACGCCATCATCAATTGTAGGAATGGGTCTATGAGGTTAACCTTTGGGGACATGACTAGAGAAGTCAATGTCTTCAATCTAGGAAAACAACCCCGCGATATCGAGGACCAAACATTTGAAGTCAACCTAATTGAGAACTTGACAAGTGAACACGGGGAAGAATTAGAATCAGAAGTGGAGATTGACTTCGAGTTAGAGTCTGACAACTTTAATCTTGATCAAGTTGTAGATTCTGCTGTGAATTGGGCCTCAAACCCTATTTCACCAACAATGGAGCCAACAGATTTGACTAGTCCCTCTAGTAAGCCTTCCTCTTCCTTAGAATTAAAAGCCCTACCTGCGCATCTCAAGTACGCCTATCTAGGCAAACAAGAGACCTTTTCCATCATCATTGCCTCCCATTTAAATGACGGGGAAGAAAAAGATTTGAAAGCAATTCTAAGAAAACATAAGGAAGCCATCGGGTGGACTATGACTGATATCAAGGGATTAAGTCCAACCATCGTTCAACACTGCATCCATCTCAATGAAGACGCCACACCCAAGAGAGACCCGCAGCGTAGGTTAAACCCTATAATGCAAGAGGCTGTTCATGCTGAAATCATAAAACTCTTAGACAATGGGATAATTTATCCCATTTCTGATAGCCAATGGGTCAGTCCTGTCCACGCGGTCTCAAAGAAATCTGGTTTCACCATAGTGGAAAACGAGAACAAAGAGTTGGTTCAAACTCGACTTCCCACGAAGATCTGAGTTTGCATCGACTATAGGAAGCTGAATGCTGCAACTCGTAAGGACCATTTTCCACTTCCCTTCATTGATCAAATGCTTGAACGTTTGGCGGGTCACGAGTATTACTGTTTCTTGGACGGTTACTCGGGCTATAACCAGATCCCTATCACTCCTGAGGACCAAGAAAAGACTACGTTCACATGTCCATTTGGGACATTTGCTTATCGTCGAATGCCCTTCAGCTTATGCAATGCCCCAGCAATGTTTCAACGTTTCATGTTGAGTCTTTTCTCAGATATGGTAGAACGCTTCTTAGAAATCTTCATGGATGATTTCTCCATCTACGGAGATTCATTCACTCAATGTCTCCACTATCTTGAACTCGTCCTCCAACGTTGTGCTGAGAAAAATCTGACACTGAATTGGGAGAAATGCCACTTCATGGTAAAACATGGAATTGTCATGGGGCATGAAATCTCCAAGAAAGGAATTAAAGTGGATAGAGCCAAAATCGAGGTTATTGCTAAGCTTCCCATGCCTAAATGCGTTAAGGATATTAGATCCTTCTTAGGACACGCTGGTTTTTACCGACGATTTATCAAGGATTTTAGCAAAATTGCTAGGCCCTTGACTAATCTGTTAGCTAAGGATGTGTCCTTCACTTTCGATGTTGAATGCATAAATTCTTGGGAGAAGCTTAAGAGTGAGCTTATTTTTGCACCAATCATATCTGCACCGGATTGGTCTAAGCCGTTTGAGATCATGTGTGATGCTTCTGATTTTGCCATAGGCGTTGTCCTAGGACAACGCATTAATAACAAGCAGCATGTGATCTATTACTCTAGTAAGACTCTCAACGATGCACAACTGAACTACACTACGACCGAGAAGGAATTCTTGGCAGTAGTGTTTGCCTTAGAGAAGTTTCGTCCCTACCTACTAGGGTCCAAAACCACCGTTTTCACCGATCATTCTGCGCTTAGGTACCTCATGATGAAGAAGGATGCCAAGGCCCGACTCATTCGTTGGATCCTCCTTCTTCAAGAATTTGATCTTGAGATTCGAGATAAGAAAGGCGTAGAAAATGTCATTGCTGACCACCTCTCACGGATCCCTAATTCTCCATGCAACGAATTACCCATCAAAGAGGATTTTCCTGATGAACATCTCTTAGTTATCTCTAGGGAACCTTGGTTCGCTGATATAGTGAATTACTTAGTCACAAACCAAACTCCATCTCATTGGTCCAAAAATGATGTTTACTGGTTCTTATCCCAAGTCTGGTATTTCTTTTGGGAGGAACCGTATCTTTTCAAGTACTGTTCTGACCAAATTATTAGGAGATGCATTCCCGATGAGGAGGTTAAGAGTGTTTTATCCTTCTGTCACGAACTTGCATGCGGTGGACACTTTGGTCCCTGCAAGACTGCTGAAAAGGTGCTATAATGCGGGTTTTATTGGCCCACTCTGTTCAAGGATGCCTATGAATATTGCAAGACGTGCACTAGATGCCAAATGGTAGGACGGATCTCACACCGAAATATGATGCCCCTCAACCTAGAAATAGAACTCTTTGATGTTTGGGGCATCGACTTTATGGGTCCATTTCCTAACTCATTTGGAAACCAATATATATTGGTTGCTGTGGATTACATGTCCAAGTGGGTAGAAGCCATTCCGTGTAAAACTAATGATAACAAAGTTGTCATCAAGTTTTTGAAAGAAAACATTTTTTCCCGCTTCGGAACCCCTCGTGCTATCATCAGTGATAATGGCACTCACTTTTGCAATAGATCTTTTGAAGCCCTTATGCGAAAGTATGCCATAACTCACAAGTTGTCCACACCATATCATCCTCAAACCAGTGGGCAAGTTGAGGTTTCAAATAGACAAGTAAAGCTTATATTGGAGAAAACTGTGAACCAAAACCGGAAAGATTGGTCCTTCAAACTTATAGATGCTCTATGGGCCTACAGGACAGCTTTCAAGACGATTTTAGGAATGTCTCCCTATAGGTTAGTCTATGACAAAGCTTGTCACTTGCCCGTTGAGTTAGAGCACCGAGCCTTATGGGCAATCAAGCAGTTGAATTTCGATTTGACTAAGGCCGGTGACCTTCAGAAATTACAAATTTCTGAATTGGAGGAGTTGAGAAATGAGGCCTATGAAAATGCTAGGATCACTAAAGATAGAGTCAAGATTTTTCATGACAAGCACATCGTCAGAAAGACATTTGTCCCTGAACAAAAAGTCTTACTCTATAATTCTAGGCTTCATCTCTTTCCAGGGAAATTGAAATCAAGATGGACTGGACCATTCGTTGTAAAAATCGTGTTTTCACACGGTGCAGTTGAGATCAGTGACCCCAAGAATGGAAATGACTTTAAGGTAAATGGTCAACGCCTTAAACCTTTCTTAGAATCGGTGCCGGTAAATGAAACGGCAATGGGTCTTTTTGACCCAGTGTATTGGTAACTTTTCTCTTTCCCATTTTATTTCATGCACTTATACATTTCTTTCATACATTGGGGACAATGCATGAGATAAGTGTGGGGGAAGGTTCTAACATGACTGATATAAAAAAAAAATTAAAAGGGTGGACAATATTTTGATATATTTTTTGTAGGAAATTAAGTCATTTTAAGGAATAGGAGAATCATAATTAGGATTTCTTACACTTGGTCAAAATAAGATAACTTGTTTGATTTTTAGGGTCAGGAAGAAAATTTGTAAAAGTAATTTAGTCTTGATATTTACCTTGATGATATATGCACACAAAAAATACTTACACACTTAGGGTTTAAAAATAGAGACTCTTATGCCTTATAAAAAAAAACAAGTCTAATTATTGATTAGCTAGGTGCTTTGGCCTAAGCAAGCCTTAGTATTTATGCAAAAGATAATTAGATAAGTTTGAAAAAAAAGAAAAAAATGTGTATCTTTTGATTAAGCTGGGTATTTATGCCTCATGAAGCATAGATATTCACGCCTAAAAGGGGTACATCGTATAAATAAAAACCTTGATTTCGTGGCCTTATCTGCTCGAGTGTTTAAATCCTTAGGGGTGTTTTCTCACCTGGTGCCCTAAAACTGTCCGATTTGGGTGTCATCGACTGAATGCTCGTTACATGGGCAGATTAGAAAGCCTAATGGAATTGAGAAATAAATTTCACCAAAAATAAATAAATATAAGGCATAAGAGTTAATGTTGAAAACCCTTAGTAAACTTCACAGTCACGATGGTGCATACGACTCAGGGTAAATTAATAGACTAGATGAGAAGTACAATTTGACTCCTTACATTAATTGATGACATGTTTTTGAATAGAGACTAAGTTTAGGAATGAAAGATTTGATATTCCTATAACTTATAGATTACTTAAGCTCTCACAAATATACTTCAAATATTCTCCCCTTTAAAAAAAAAAAGAAGAAGAAAAGAAAAAAAATAATGCTTTTTGAAAATACTAACTTTTTTCTCTTTCTTTTTGGATTTTGTGGGTGTAATCCGCTGAAAACCCTCACGAGACAAAACTCGTCCTCTAGGGGTAACCTAGAGGTTTAACGGCTTGTTGCACATGCTAAGTGCAATCGAGTAACCTGCGAAAGTGGTCTAATAATTGATTCAAGTTAGTCTGATGTTTTGCTCGAGGGCGAGCAAAAGATAAGTGTGGGGGTGTGATTTGTCACATACATTGCATTTATGTTGTCACTTTACCACACTTGTTAGCTAATAAATTATATTAATAAGTTGTCTTTTTCTTTGCTAAATGTAGGCCCAAATGCTCAAGGAAAGAAAAGAGAAACAAGCCCAAAAGCCCACCAAATTCTGAATTAATTCAGAATAACTTCGAAGTGAAGAAATCAGGGCTAAATCTTGGCATATCAAGAGGTTGAGAAAAATCCTCCCTGAATCGAGCGATTGAAGCCACAAAGTCAAAGCCTGTTTCGTCAACGGTTGGAGCAGAAACGAGAAAACGAGCAGGAGATACGGGATACTCGTCAAACCAAATGCTCCTCCCCCCTTTGGTGTGGCCACTTGGCCACACCAAGGCCGCGGAAACGCGGCCCAAGCCGCGTTTTCGCGGCACAACAGTATCAGTTGGGGGAGCGTTTGCTCCCCCAATCTTCTCGGGATTCGCCTACTTTTGTTTTTGGCTATAAATACCTCTTTCAGCAGAGAAAAATGCAGCGAAGACTAGGATTAAGTTTTGCATTTATTTTCTTAGGATTTAGGCTCTTTGTTAGCTAGAAAGAAAGTTATAATCTTTCTTTTTAAGTTGTAGTCCAGTTTCAAAAACTTGTGGGAGAGAGGACTGAGAGCTTGTACTTGAAGATTGAAGTGACAGCAATACAAAAGTTGAGCCAATTTCTCTTCCACTTGCAGTACGGTATGGGTTACATTATGTCTTTGTTTTCTTCTTCTTTCTCCATGGATAACTAAATATCTTTCTGGGCTTGCTATCGAACTCTCTCTTGCTTTTCTTCTCTCTTATTTTAAAAAAAAAGACCCGATGACTCATATGAATGCCTTACTTAAAAGCCTTTCTTTTTTAAAGTGTTCTTGAAGGCACATGAGGATGGGTTTGGATTTTGAATTCACAACTCTTTCATGAACATCTCTTGAATCGTTTTTAATTTATTCTTGCTTCTTCGCGCTTGATTTTTTAACATTCGATTCTCCGATTTCTTGAAGAAAAAGACTCAACTCTTCTAACATCTTATGTGCTTTACTTAAAGCTTTCTAAAAGACAACTCTAAGTTTTGCGAATGGTCATCTAAGGGACTTAGCATTTTAAGAGAAGAATAACCAATTGAGTAGTGAGATAGTGAGCCCAGACTTTCTTTATTATTACAAACAACATGAAAATCACCTAGAGGGGGGTGAATAGGTGATAATGCTAATCAATGGACAAATTAAAAATTAAGATGTAACAATCACCACACAAGATAAATAAAAGCAAGTAATGAGTGCAAGAATGTAAACCAATCGCAAACACAAGGATATGTTATCGAGGTTCGAGCACCCAGCTCTACTCCCCGCCTTCCCCAGAAGGATTCTAGCTACTTCCACTATCACAAAGAAATCACAATTACACCGGAGTACCCAACTCCACAATCTCAATTACAAGCAAATTCTGAGTAGTCAAAAGACCACAAACTCTCTCTTTCAAATGTCTCTTCCTTACAAAAGGTCCTTAGAGAACAATGAGTAGGAATGAAGCTCTTGTTGTAAGTGAAGAAGGAAAATTAAATCAGAGAGTATTTCAAAAACCACTTCAGAAAATGAGAGAGAATTTCAGCACAAAACCAAGAAACAAAGCTCTTTTGAATGCCTTAAACTTTTGAATTTTTCTTGTAAAAAATGTTGTAACCAATCTCTCCCCAAACACCCCAATTTATAGGAGAGGGCTAGGGTTTAGGGATAATACAAACTTAAGGTTAATTAAGTCATATTAGATTTGAAATATATCCCTAAAACACAAGAAGACAAAATAAAACAGCTCATTAAAAACTGCCCGTTACTGTTCAACGGATAGTTCGGTCGACTGGCCGGTCGACCGTACGTCCAAAATTATGACCGTTGCAGGCCAGCGGTCGACCGCCCGGTCGACCCAATCTATCCGAGAGCAGACTGAGTTATAGTCGGTTGACCGTGCGGTCGACCGCAAAAACGTGCACACTGATACATGTACACCCAGAACTACAGTCGACTGGGCCGGTCGACCGGCCAAACCTGACATAGGTCCGGTCGACTGTCCGGTCGACTGGCTCAGGTCAAAACTAGGTTTTGGACAGAAAAATTAAAAGGGATTTTGATTTTGACAAAAATACTTTTGAACAGGGATTACCATAAAACATAAATATATATCTGTAGGCAAAATCTTGTATCCAAAATATTTATGTATAAATTATAAGAAATTATTTTGGATTAAGTGTGTGCGCAAAAACGTGTGTGATAGAGCTTCAAACCTATCCACTATTCTTTAACAAACTATAAAACTAAAAACAAAATAATTAAAGACTTCTTGAGCAATCTTCAAGTCTTTGAGCCATACTATGCCTTGCTAGAGCCCCTTCTTCTATGTTCCTTCCTTGATATGCAATATGCCTTCTTTGCTTCATGAAACCTAGAAGTTGTTGCAATAGCTAAGCAATAGCCTCCAAATGTGGTACTAACCTGAAACTTATCTTAAACAAACTCATTAGTACCAAATAGCACTAATTTGGTTTGTCATCATCAAAACTCAATAAATGGAGAGTGTAACCTTTTGGGCCAACAATCTCCCCCTTTTTGATGATGACAAAACAAATAGGCTACAAGATAAAAATATAGGGGAGGAGAAAACTCCCCTTCAAATTATGCTATATAAAGAAGACATTTAAACTTCAAAACACAAGAATTCGTTGAAAACATAAAAACATATATGCTCTTGATACCAATTTAAATCAATTGAAACAATAATGAAAATCACATGTTATTTTCTTGATACTAACAAAACACTTCTTGATATTAACAAAACACAAGAATTCTCAAAACGCATGAAAACAAAACAAGACAACAAAAACATATATAAACTCATATAAACTCATATGGAACCAACATGAAAACAAAACAAGACAACAAAAACATATATAAACTCATATAAACTCATATGGAACCAAGACCATATAAATTTATTTTTATCATGCACTAACTTATTCTCCCCCTTTTTGTCATACATCAAAAAGGGTTAGGAATCACATGTTTAATCAATAATACAAACATTAAGTTCTCCACAAATAAACGAAAATCTAGCAAAATCAAGAGGTTTAGTGAAAATATCGGCTAGTTGCAAATCCGTAGAAACATAATCAATATCTATATCTCCTTTCTCAAAATGATCTCTAAGAAAGTGATATCTAATCTCAATGTGCTTGGTCTTACTATGTTGATTTGCATTCTTAGTCATGTGTATAGTACTAGTATTATCACAAAATATTTTTATATGATCAAAATGCAAATCAAAATCAAGGAGAGTATGTTTCATCCAAAGGACTTGTGCACAACAAGCCCCCGCGGCAACATACTCCGCCTCGGCGGTTGAGAGTGCTACGGAATTTTGTTTCCTAGAGGACCATGAAACAAGACAATTACCAAGAAATTGACATGTCCCACTAGTACTCTTTCTATCTACTCTACAACCCGCATAGTCGGCATCCGAATAACTCGTCATTGAGAAATCTCCGGTTTTCGGATACCATAGACCCATCCCAATAGTGCCCTTAATATAACGAATAATGCGTTTTACCGCAATAAGATGGAACTCTTTAGGACACGATTGAAATCTAGCACAAAGACACACACTAAACATGATATCCGGCCTACTTGCCGTTAAATATAAAAGACTTCCTATCATGCTTCTATATAATTTAATATCAACATTTTTACCTTGGTCATCTTTATCAAGCTTGGTTGTAGTTGCCATGGGAGTGTTGCAAGTCTTTGAGCCTTCAAGTCCAAACTTCTTTACGAGTTCCTTTGCGTACTTGGCTTGACTTATGAACGTCCCATTTTGCAATTGCTTGATTTGGAGTCCAAGGAAGAAATTGAGCTCACCCATTGAAGACATTTCAAATTCAAGTTGCATGACCTTTTCAAAATCCTTGCATAAAAGCTCATTAGTAGAACCAAAAATTATATCATCTACATAAATTTGCACAATTAATATATCATTATCAACATGCTTAGTAAATAGAGTTGTGTCTACTTTGCCTTTAACAAAATCATTTGAAATTAGAAAACTAGAAAGCCTTTCATACCAAGCTCTAGGAGCTTGTTTCAATCCATATAAAACTTTATCAAGTTTGAAAACAAAATCGGGATGAACATGATCAACAAAACCGGGAGGTTGAGAAACATAAACTTCTTCATTAATAAAACCATTCAAAAATGCACTTTTCACATCCATTTGAAAAAGTTTAAAATTTTTGAAAGATGCAAAAGCTAGTGTCATCCGTATGGCTTCAAGCCGTGCTACAGGTGCAAAGGTCTCCTCAAAGTCAATTCCCTCAACTTGAGTGTAACCTTGGGCCACTAACCTAGCTTTATTCCTAATGACATTTCCGGACTCATCCATCTTGTTTCTAAAGATCCACAAGTACCAATTATTGGTCTATCGTGGGGCTTAGGAACAAGGTGCCAAACTTGGTTGTACTCAAATTGATTGAGTTCCTCTTGCATGGCAAGCAACCAATATGGGTCCGTCTCGGCTTCGAGAATGCCTTTGGGTTCAAAATGAGAAATGAAAGCAAAGTTACCACATAGGTCATGGAGTTTGGAGCGTGTTGTGACTCCTTTAGATGCATCACCCAAGATGAGCTCCTTAGGATGATTTGTAGCGTATCTCCAAGCTTTAGGAAGCGGTTGAGAGCTTTCCTCTTTATCCTCTTGAACATCACCAATTGATTCTTGCTTTTCTTCTTGAGCGGGTGAGTCCTTCAAGGATAGTCTCTCCATGTCTTCACCTATTGGTTCAATCTCTACAACATTCTCAACAACCACATTAGATTCTTCAAACTTAACATGCATGGTTTCTTCAATAGTAAGTGAAGATCTATTAAAAACTCTATATGCTTTGCTAGTAGAAGAATATCCAACAAAGATAGCTTCATAAGCCTTAGCATCAAATTTACCCAAATTTTCTTTAGTATTTAAAACAAAACACTTGCATCCAAAAACTTTAAAATATGCAACATTAGGTTTTCTAGAATGATACATTTCAAAAGATGTTTTGGAAGAATTCTTAAACACATAAATACGATTTGAAATATAGCATGCGGTGTTTACGGCCTCGGCCCATAAATATTGAGGGAGGTCATATTCACTTATCATTGTCCTAGCCATCTCTTGAAGTGTTCTATTTTTCCTTTCTACAACTCCATTTTGTTGTGGAGTCCTAGGACAAGACATTTCATGCTTGATTCCCTTTTCATCACAATAAGTCATGAAGAGTTGGTTAACAAACTGACCACCTCTATCACTCCTTATTCTCAAAATCGAAAAACCTTTTTCTTTTTCAACCCTTTTTCGAAAAATTTTGAAATAAGAAAATGTTTGATCTTTACTTTGCAAGAAGAAAACCCAAGTGAAATGGGAAAAATCATCAACTAAAACAAATGCAAATCTACTACCATTTAAACTTTTAGTTTGTGTTGGTCCAAAAAGATCCATATGAATTAGTTCTAAGGGCCTAGTAGTCATGATATCCTTAATTGGTTTGAAGGAAGACTTGGTTTGTTTCCCAAGTTGGCACGCACCACAAATGCGGTCTTTCTCAAACTTCAAGCAAGGTATACCCTTTACTAAATCTTTAGAATTAATTCTAGCAAGATGGTTAAAAGATGCATGTCCTAATCTTCTATGCCAAAGCCAAGAATTTTCATCAAAAGCATTCAAGCATTTAGTAGAACAATCCAAATTAAGCATGTCAATGATATAAACATTATTATCACGAAAACTGGTAAGAATACAAACATCGGATTTAACATCAAAAATCTTGCAAGAAGAATCATCAAAAACAACTTTAAGTCCACGGTCACAAAGTTGACTAATGCTAAGCAAATTATGTTTCAAACCATCTACTAAAACAACATTCTCTATAATAGGAGATGCACCAATTTGAATGTTACCTATACCGATGATAGTTCCTTTGGAGTCATCCCCGAAGGTGACGGAGCCACCTTCCATGTACCTTGATAGGGTTGTAAAGTTGTTGATATCCCACGTCATATGTCTTGAACAACCACTATCAAGGTACCACCGCTCCCTACGTCTTGGAGCCTTGGTGTGTACCTACATCAAATAATTTAGGACTTGATTTCGGTACCCACATTTTCTTGGGTCCTAGGGGGTTAGTTTCATTAACCCAAACAAGATTATTTGATCTATTAACTTGGTCATAACAAAATTTAGCTAAATGTCCATTCTTACCACAATATGTGCATCTATATACTCTACCATATTTGAAAGCATAATGAGTGTGTGATTTGTGAGCATGAGAGTTGTGAGCATGAAAAGATTTAGCATGTGTAGTGTGAGCATGAGTAGACTTAACATGTGAGGTGTGCTTTTTGGAAAACTTTTCTTCAAGTTTCTTAGTGTTAAAAGCACAATCTTTCAAAACTTTTTCAAAATCATTAATTTTAGATTTAAAAGAAGAAATTTCATTTTCATCAACAATAGGAGATTTTCCCTTACAAGAAACCTTGTAGGCATTAAACTCATTTTGAATAGAAATAAGATTAGAAGAAATATCATCCTTTTCTTTAGAAACCATAGCAAGTTGATTTTTGAGAAAAGCAACTTCCTTTTGCAATTTTAAGCATTCAAGTTTCTTGTTATCATAAGTTTCGAAAAGTTCAACAAAAGCATGTACAAAAACTTCCTTACTTAATTCATCATCTTCATCATCATGAGATTGAGGGGTTACCTTAGGAGTGTTTGCCATGAAACACATGTTCGCCGTATCCACCTCTTCTTCGGACTCGCTTTCCGAATCCCACATTGCCTTGTATGCTTTCTTTTCCTCCGGCTTCTTTGGCTTGAAGGAGGAAGTCATCTTCTTCTTGAACTCCGGGCAATCCGCCATGATATGTCCGGGTTTGCGGCAATTATAGCAAATGATCCTTCTCTCCTCTTTGCCTTCAAATTTTCTCCGAAAGTTGAGCTTGTTCTTCCGGTACAACCTCTTGACATTCCACACAAGTAGAGTTAGCTCCTCATCTTCTTCTTCGTTTTCTTCATCGTCATCATTGGTGGATAAAGTCTTGAAGGCTATGGATTTCTTCTTTGAAGTAGTGGCCTCTTCTCTAGCCTTCTTCTCCATCTCATGGGTCTTTAGGTTCCCAATGAGACTAATGAGGTCCATCTCGTCCTTGTCGTTCAATTCTTTTAAGGTGGTGGCCTTTATCTCCCATGAAGACGGAAGAGCCCGAATCACTTTCCGCACCTTTTGATCGTTGGAGATGTCATCACCTAAGGAAGAAAGACCATTAGTGATTTTAGTAAACCTTGTAATCATACTATCAATAGACTCATCATCAATCATTTTAAATGACTCATATTGGGACCTCAAGAGATCTATCTTAGCTCTCTTGACTTGTGAAGTCCCTTCGTGTGTAACCAATAAGTGTTGCCAAATCTCATAGGCGGATTGGCAATGAATTACCCGTGTAAGATCATCCTCATTCAAGGTGGTTAATAGGGAGTTTTGGGCCTTGGAGTTAGCCTTATATTCTCTAAAGTTGAAGTCGGTCCAAGTGCTCTCATCACCATCGGGTGCTACATAGGTTTGGTCAAGGACTTGGCCACTAAGCTACCCAAAGATTGCAAAAATATAGTCATCCTAACCTTCCAAATAGGGAAATTTAGTCCATCAAATTTAGGAGGGGTTTTAATGTTATCGGCCATGTTTATTAGTGTATGAATGTATGAATGAAAATGTTGATTAGCAAATTTTAAGGATCTCTCTATGGATGTTAAGCCAAAACCTAGAGTCCAAGCTCTGATACCAATTGAAAATCACCTAGAGGGGGGGGTGAATAGGTGATAATGCTAATCAATGGACAAATTAAAAATTAAGATGTAACAATCACCACACAAGATAAATGAAAGCAAGTAATGAGTGCAAGAATGTAAACCAATCACAAACACAAGGATATGTTATCGAGGTTCGAGCACCCAGCTCTACTCCCCGCCTTCCCCAGAAGGATTCTAGCTACTTCCACTATCACAAAGAAATCACAATTACACCGGAGTATCCAACTCCACAATCTCAATTACAAGCAAATTCTGAGTAGTCAAAAGACCACAAACTCTCTCTTTCAAACGTCTCTTCCCTTACAAAAGGTCCTTAGAGAACAATGAGTAGGAATGAAGCTCTTGTTGTAAGTGAAGAAGGAAAATTAAATCAGAGAGTATTTCAAAAACCACTTCAGAAAATGAGAGAGAATTTCAGCACAAAAACTAAGAAACAAAGCTCTTTTGAATGCCTTAAACTTTTGAATTTTTCTTGTAAAAAATGTTGTAACCAATCTCTCCCCAAACACCCCTATTTATAGGAGAGGGCTAGGGTTTAGGGATAATACAAACTTAAGGTTAATTAAGTCATATTAGATTTGAAATATATCCCTAAAGCACAAGAAGACAAAATAAAACAGCTCATTAAAAACTGCCCGTTACTGTTCAACGGATAGTTCGGTCGACTGGCCGGTCGACCGTACGTCCAAAATTATGACCGTTGCAGGCCAGCAGTCGACCGCCCGGTTGACCCAATCTATCCGAGAGCAGACTGAGTTACAGTCGGTCGACCGTGCGGTCGACAGCAAAAACGTGCACAGTGATACATGTACACCCAGAACTACAGTCGACTGGGCCGGTCGACCGGCCAAACCTGACATAGGTCCGGTCGACTGGCTCAGGTCAAAACCAGGTTTTGGACAGAAAAATTAAAAGGGATTTTGATTTTGACAAAAATACTTTTGAACAGGGATTACCATAAAACATAAATATATATCTGTAGGCAAAATCTTGTATCCAAAATATTTTTGTATAAATTATAAGAAATTATTTTGGATTAAGTGTGTGCGCAAAAACGTGTGTGATAGAGCTTCAAACCTATCACTATTCTTTAACAAACTATAAAACTAAAAACAAAATAATTAAAGACTTCTTGAGCAATCTTCAAGTCTTTGAGCCATGCTATGCCTTGCTAGAGCCCCTTCTTCTATGTTTCTTCCTTGATATGCAATATACCTTCTTTGCTTCATGAAACCTAGAAGTTGTTGCAATAGCTAAGCAATGGCCTCCAAATGTGGTACTAACCTGAAACTTATCTTAAACAAACTCATTAGTACCAAATAGCACTAATTTGGTTTGTCATCATCAAAACTCAATAAATGGAGAGTGTAACCTTTGGGCCAACACAACAACACAATTTCTAAGTTTTCTAAATCACCTTCTCCAAAACCTTTTCTAAAAGTTGCAAATTTTCTTTCATTCATCTCTTTCTTTCCATTCTCTTTTTCCTAAAAAATGAACACAATGTTTTAAAAACGAATCACCGAAAAGCTTCCATCGCATCCCTCCTTGTGGACACGACCCGTTAACCACGAGCTACACGGTAAATTCTTGAACTCTTTGGTTGTTTCTCTTTATTTTAGCAATCACTCCCTGGAATTGGCCATAGCCAGGCCACGGATCCGCGGCCAAAGCCATAGATCCACAGCAGTCTGGTAAGATTTGGGGGATCATTTGTTCCCTTATCTTCAGACGCTCTCTACCGTTCCATATTTGCTATAAATACCTACAAATTTTCAGTGTACAGAGGAGGATCAAGTAGATAGCAGATTAGATTTTTGTATAAGTTTAACCTAGGTTCTTCTTTCTCTTTTAATGTAATTTTATTTTTCTTTATGTATCCGAGAGGAGAGAAAAGTTTCATGGAGGAATGAAAATGGAGCTTGTACTGAGAGTGACACCGGTGTAAGTATTCATCTTTTCTTTCATTGTTATCTAATCGAATCGAAAGTTACTTTTTCTTCATTTTTCCTATTTTTGTTTGCTTTTCTCGATGTACTTGTAATCCAAGTGAATCCAATAGCCTCGAGACTACTTCACTAATGCAAGTGCTCTTGATGGCCTATAGTAATGAACAACTATTTCTTCGTTAGTTTAGCTTGCTCTTTTGTTCATAGCGTAGATCGAGAATGGGGAAGACCCTGCACGCTATGCTTGATCGCCTTCAAAAACTTAGTAAGTCATAGCAACGGATCCAAGGTATATGAACACGGAAGAGGCAAGTATGAACTTTTAGTTTTCTTTTAATTCTTAGTTTAGAATTCTACTCCAAAACTAACATTCTCCGCTTTATTTAGTTTTTCCTTTTCATTGGTAAATGAAACAACAGCAATAATAACATTATCATCTTTTCTTTTATCATCTTTTTCACATCTTCTAACTTAACCCTTTTTGTTTTCTTTTTCTAAAACTGGGAAGAAATTCCTAGCATGTTTTTGTAAACTCAAAAAGAAACGAACTTACCTAAAATCTTCCATCGGTAGTCTCTCCTTATGGATTACAACCCTAATAACCACTTGGTATCGCGATAGTATCGAGAACTTGCACTTTTATTTTTTATTTCTGAAATTTTATATTTTTGTGTGCAGGTTAAACCTCAATCAAATTTTGGCGCCTTTACCAGGGAAGGACGGTAAGTTTTCATTTCTTTTTTGATTTACTTAAACAATTTAACCTTTTTTTCTTTATTTTTGTGTGCCAGGGCTGAATTCAGGAATCGAAGAGCTGCAGTTGACATATTGCTACTCTATGCCTCCGCCCAAGAAGGCAGAACATCAGAGCCCACAATTGTGCCGTACAAACGTGATAAAAGCCATTTTTCCACGGTATTTGTGGTGGACTACTAATTGATCTTTTTACGGGTGCTTTCATACTGCAAAGTATAGCTTCTACATATGTTAGATTTTCTTATTAATTTTTTTTGCACAATGTATTTCATTCAATAGTAAAGTGATTGTTTGTTGATGTTAAAAATGATTTAGACTTGCATTTAGGCACGTGTCTAATTCATTTATCTTTTACATTACTGTTGAGGAGTGCTGGAGCAAAGGTATATGTGCATAACATTTAGTATAAGGTTCATTCTTGTATGATATATTGCTTGAGTGTTACTTTTTCTATATACTTGTACACTGCACTAAACTGAACTAAAGGCTTGTCCTATAAACAAGATAAGATGGGAATGTCATTACCATCCCTTAGTCCACAAATAATCTCCTCACTCACTAATCTAAGCCTAACTAAAACTGAGTAGAAGTTGGCCCTAGAGACATCTCAGACTCAAATAGGAGACTGGCCTAAGGGAGAAGTTGTTAGAAGTTGACTCTTACCAAATTTGTGTCTAAGATTAGGGATTGAGGGGCAAAACCCTGAAGATTGGTAGTTTGGCATAATTAGGCCCATTGCTTAGGCACGGATACCTCCCACTGATCTTGCCCCTACCTGTCCGATTAACTTATGTCAGATTCTGCAATATAGCCCCGTGGACAGTCTAACCAGTTAGGAGTCGTCTAGGTTTAAAGTCTACCCTAACTTAGGTTAGAATTTTTTTCTATTTATTTGTCTATTTGTTTGCTTGTTTTCATTTTTTACTTTTGATATCTTGGTGATATGGATTCTAATTACAATTATTCACATGCAAATAGTAATCCATATTTCGCCTCGACCTCTTTTGACTTGGATATTACCAACCCGGCATATCATAACTTTAACCAACTAAGTATGCTAGATTGGTCTTATCCGAATCAATATATGCCCAATCTCAATTCTATGAATAAGAATGGAACAATCATCACCACTTTTCACAGAGTCAGTGGAGATACAACTCCTCTGAGTCATACAGTCAACCACCTTACTAACATCCAGCTTCATATACTCTTTCTCCCAAACAACCATTAGGAGAATGAATTAACTAGGAAAAGAGGATGGAAACCTTATAAGAGCTTGAGCGATGAATTCAAAATATAGAAAACCTAAAATTTCATCAAATTTTCAAATCAAACATCCTTACTCTATTTTTCAAGAAGAATATACCGACTTAGAAAAGAGTACAGAATTTATGATTCAATTCCAAAGTGATCCCTTAAATATAATAGAAGTAAGACTGAGTCGATTGGACCACATGCATAAGAATAAGAAAACTCTCCCTATCCAACTTTGACTATTCCTGACACTTCTAACCATATCGATGAAAACAAAAAATCATGAGCTCTTGAAGACTTTGACCAAGATTCAATTTCATCACACAAACTTGAACTTGACCAATTCCAAATCTTAGACAAATTGTCAAGTTTTCCATTCAATGAGATTGAACTTGAATGTAAATGTGACCCCGATCCCCAACCTTATGATTCAGTTCCCATCTTTGAATCTATGTTGGCTCCGGTATCTTTACCCAATTTGGACTAATTTTTCGAGCCAACATTTATTCTCGTACCCATAAATCTAGAAATTGAATCACCAATTTTGGACAGTCACATTCCATTGATGGAAAAAAATTTGAATTTTAATTCCTGGATTTGGACTCAACTCTTGAATCAAAACTGACTCTCAAACCCAAAGTTGATTTTTTTCGAGTTAGTATTAGTTTTCAAACTTATCATTCCTGAGTTCAAGTCAACTATTCCACCAAGTCACATTCTTTTGTTGGATATAGCTATTGACCATAATGAGTCAGTGATGATATTTGAAGACTGGTCATGTAAAGAAAATAAGTTTCATGATAAGATCTTTCATGATCCTATTCATATTGAGGACTATAAATATGTAAATAGAAAAGAGGTCAATAAATGTGAGTTCCGTGAACCACTTTATTATCTTTATTGGATAGCACCGCTTGACCCAATCCGACCACCACTGAAACCACCACCTTAAGGTAATATTTTTCTATCCACACTTCTTTTTCATACGTCTATGCATTCATTCATACATTGAGGACAATGCATGAGATAGGTGTGGGGGAAGGTTCTAACATAATATAGGGTTTCTTTTTATTTAAAATAAAAAAATTAACATTTTGCTTTCTTTAAAAAAAACTTTTTGAAAAGAGAGCAATATTTTGACATATTTTTAAAAGAAATTAAGTTAATTTTAAGGAATATGAGAACCATAATTAGGATTTCTTATACTTAGTCAAAATAAGATTATTTTGTTTGATTTCTAGGATTAGGAAGAAAATTTGAAAAAGTAATTTAGTCTTGATTTTTAGCTTGATGAAATATGCATACTTTATACACTTGCATACTTAGGGTTTAAAAACAAAGATTCTTATGCCTTATTTAAAAAAAAGAAGAAAAGTAAAAATATATATAATAGATCAAAAATTCTCTGATTAAGTGGGTATTTGTACATCATAAAGCATACGTATTCACGCCTAAAAGCAGTTCATATAATAATATTCTTAGTTTTGTGGTCTTATTTGCTCAAGTCTTTATGTCCTTGGAGTGTTTTCTCACCCGGTACCCTAAGATCATTTGGTTTGGGAGTCACTGATTAAAGGCTCGTTACATAGGTAGATTAGAAAGCCTAATAGAATTAAGAAATAATATCACCAAAATAAAAAAACAAAAAAAAAAGAAAATAAGGCATAAGAATTAGAGTTAAAGAACATCGAGTCAAAATTTCACGGTCACAAAGGTGCATATAACTTAGGGTAAAACAATGAGAAATACAGTTTGACTTCTTGCCTTGATTGATAACAAGTTTTTGAATAAAGACTAAGTTTATGAATGAAAAGTTCAATTTTTCTATAACTAATAGATTACTTAATTCTTATAATAATACTCAAATATTTTTCTCTTTCAAAATGTGTTTTCAAAATACTAATACTTTATTTCTCTTTTTTATGGATTTTGTGAGTGTAATCACTGAAAACCCTCATGAGACAAAACTCGTCGGCTAGGGGAAATCTAGAGATTTAACAGCTTGTTGTACATGTTTAGTGCAATTGCGTGAACTGCGAAAGTGGTCTAATAATCTTTGACTTAGTTTTATTATTTTGGCCGAGGATGAGCAAAAGATAGATGTGAGAGTGTGATCGTACACATATTTTGTATTCTTTTAATTACACTCCTACATTTATTATGTAATAAATCTGCTAATTTTCTTATCTTAAACGTCTATTTTGCAGAAGATAATCATGAAGAGAAAGAGGATTAAACCAAATAAATCCAGTTAAAATCAAATTTAACTGGATCTATTTAGTTAGCTGAGAATTATCCCAGATCTAGTCAGTTAAAATCAGATTTTGGTTAATCAATTCGGTTAACTTAAAGATTTATGAGGAATCACCGCATCCAAAGCAAATCAAGGATTGGGGCAAATGTTCAGCTGAAGATTAGAGCAAATCAGAAAGATAACACCAAATGAAAATATGTAAAATTCAGATTTCTATAAATCTATTTTGGTTAGCTAAAGTTCACTTGAGGATAACATCAAATACAGAGTCCAAACAGAGAATCTAAGGGGATAATCTAAGATGGACAGATGCCAGGATGCCACACTCCCTGGAATTAGCCACATCCAGGCCGCGGATCCGTGGCCAAAGCCGCAGATCCGCGACAATCTGCTAAGATTTGGGGGAGCGTTTGCTCTCCCTATCTTAAGACGCTTTCTCCTATTATATATTTACTATAAATACCTGCAAATTCTCAGTGTACAGAGGATGATCAAGTAAAAAGTAGAACATATTTTTGTATAGATTTAACTTAAGTTCTTCTTTCTCTTTTAATGTAATTTTATTTTTTTAATGTAACTCAGAGGAGCGAATAGTTTCATGGAGAAATGAGAATGGAGCTTGTACTGAGAGTGGCATCGATGTAAGTATTCATCTTTTCTTTCATTATTATTTAATCGAATCAAAAGTTACTTTTCTTCATTATTCCTATTTTTATTTGCTTTCCTCTGATGTTTTTGTAATTCAAGTAAATCCAATAGCCTCGAAACTATTTCGCCATTGCGAGTGCCCTTGATGGCCTATGGTGGTGAACAACCATTCTTTTGTTAGTTTAGCTTGCCCTTTTATTCATAGTGTAGATCAGAAACGGGAAAGATCCTATACGTCATGCTTGATCGCCTTCAAAGACTAGCTAAGTCATAGCGACAGATCGAAGATATATGAATACGAAAGAGGTATGTAAGAATTTTTAGTTTTCTTTTAATTATTAGTTTAGAATTTTACTCCAAAACTAACATTCTCCTCTTTATTTAGTTTTTCCTTTTCTTTTGTAATTGAAACATCAGCAGCGATAACATCAACATCTTTTCTTTGACCATCTTCTTCATATCTTCTAACTTAACCT
Organism: Agave tequilana; assembly: GCA_038442645.1. NCBI lineage: Eukaryota > Viridiplantae > Streptophyta > Magnoliopsida > Asparagales > Asparagaceae > Agave > Agave tequilana. The sequence goes on from JAVJIF010001060.1 coordinate 249,011, forward strand.
TTTTATTTTCTTTTTCTAAACTGAGAAGAAATTCCTAACATGTTTTTGTAAACTAAAAAAAAATGAACTTACTTTAAAGCTTTCATCGCTAGTCTCTCCTTGTGAGTCATGACCCGTATACCCACTTGTTATCGTGGTAGTATTGAGAATTTGCACTTTTATTTTGTATTTCTAAAATTTATATTTTTGTGTGCAGGTTAAACCTCAATCAATCACCTTATCTTTTCTTCCTTGAATTTATGGAGGCTTGTACAATACTAAGCAAAAATACTATTATATAGCAATGCTTAATAAAAAATAAATATGAAAATATAACTAAAAACCTGCATAGTTAATGAACAATCAGCGAGTGGGTTAAGCGTTACAGGCCATACATACAATAACTGACTCATGAGAGTTTCTAGTGGTCAGTCATGCCTCCCAATCGCAGCCATCTTTCTCTCACGTGGATAAGTCCTCCAAGGGTACTATAACTGGATGGTATACCCTCTACACTACATGCATTGGACTTATTAAGAGTTAAACTCATCCTTACCTAGCTGCTATATCATAAAAGCATCATCACTATAGAGAAGGACTGTAGCTACAATTCTACATATATGATATAAACATATCTGGGTTGATGCTCCACACAGTATCACTAGTCCAGCTTGTTTCTACTACATTGAACTTCTTTTATGGAATCAGTTTGATCAGCAAAAAGCAAGCACAAAAATAAGTAAAGGAATGCGGGTCGATGTTACTACTTTTGCGATTCTTTTGTACTAGCAAAGTGGCTATACGGGTCAATCCACGGGGAGGGAGAGCAATGAAAGCTTGATGCGACTTCTTTATTCAAAAAGAGAAAGTTCTTTGTTTCAAATAAAGAATTTGAAAATGAAAACAAGTTGATTTCAAGAATTGTTTAGAATGGTTTGGTGATTTGTAAAAGTGATTCTTTTTAGATGGTAAAAACGCATGACTAACTTTCTACTAAGTGCTCCCACTAATCTCTAACTTCTTGAAGATGTAGCCTCACGATGGATCATAGGCAAGCATAACCCTTATGCATAGGAACTATTCACGTGAAATTGAGTGAAAGTTCTTTTTTTAACTTAGCTTTACACGGCAAAAACTTGAACATTCCCTTATCAAGATCTAATTGAAGGCGAGAATAAGGGAAGACACAATTGCACTAATGGTATCGGCAAAGTTAATAGGAATATCTCTACTTACAAAAAGGCAAGCAAAGTTTACAATATATAGATCATCAAAAATCCGTTAAGCATGAAATATAAGAGAGGTAATACTTGTAAGTAAGTTTGAGTTTAAACCCCTGTCTTAAAATATCATAGCACTCGTTAGCACAAGGCTGACACTATTGACTCATTTGAGTTATCAATCAAGTTGTTAGAAATTAGTGGGTTAGTAGTTAGTTAGCCATGCAATGAAAGAGTTAGTTAGACATGGTAGTAAAGGAAACAACAAGAGAGAAGAGGTAAAGAGAAAAGGAGTTACACTATAACAAGAAAGTAAAAGTAAATGGAAAACACAAGGAAAATGGAAAGAAAAAAGAGAAGTATTACTTGTATAAGCTCGTCACCCTTCAAATACAACTTATACACACACTCTCTCTCTTTCACTTTAATGGCTAAACTAAGTTAGAAGAAGAAAAAATAACTACAATCCTAGAAACAAACTAAAACAATGCTCTAAACTCTGGATATCTCTATCTTCAGAACCTCAAGGGGGTTTTTATAGGCACCAGGGAAAGGGGTCCAGGGGACAACCCCTGGCCCAAAGTACGGGCGCGGCCACGCCCGTAGGCCGCGTTTTCGCAGTTGTACCAGGGCAGCGCGTGCAGCGCAACCTGCTGCGCGCTGTCCTGTTGGTTCCCTGTAAGCTGGATCTTCTGGATTTTGGATTTGATCAGCCTTGATTGACAAAATCTCCTCCTAAGATCAATGACTGCTTGGTAGGCTTTTAATCACCGATTAAATGGTGATTTAGGGTTTTCTTCTTCATTGCACACCATGAACCTAGGATCAAGCAAGCAAAACTTTATTAGCAGAATTTAATACAAAATAAATATATAGATGTAATAAAAATTATGCAATATTAGAGACTAATCACAGCTCCAAATAAAGTAGGTCGGGTTCCTACTGTCGATGAACTATACTATGGGTTTAACCCTATCTTTCTTGATGATTCTAGGACCACGCACTTAGAAAGACCCTTAGTTAATGGGTCAACAATATTCTTCTCGGACTTTACAAAGTCCAAAAGCACAACTTTTCCTAATTGGCACTGAATAGACTTAAGTCTGATTTGAATGTATCTGATTATCTTCTTATTGGCATTATCTTACTTTAGAATCTCAATGGTAGATCTTGAGTCAGTATGAACTGAGATAGAATATCTAGATTTAGGCACGATAGAGAATTCTGATAAAAGATCTTTTAACCATTCAACTTTGTACAAGTAGAGTCCAGAGATATAAGCTCAGATTCCATGGTGCTCTTGGTAATCACTATTTGTTTGTAGGATTTTCAGGATACAATAGCACCACCGAACATGAATACATATCCGATAGTAGATTTTACACTGTTGGAGTCAGTGACCCAGTTGGCATCATAGTACCCTTCTATTATATCAGGATATCCAGTGTAAGCTAGACAATAGCCAACAGTACCTTTAAGATATCTGAATACTCTCTCTAATGCAGTCCAGTATTTCCTACAAGTGCTACTAGTATATCTACTCAATCTACCTACTACATAAGAGATGTCAGGCCTAGTCTTGTTGTAAATATAAAGAAGTGAACTTATCAATTGAGGGTATTTCAGTTGAGACACAAACTCACCTGTATTATTTTTCAAAGCAATTGAAGAATCATAGGGTGTAGAAATAAGTTCAAAGTTATAAAAATCAAATTTATGAAGAATTTTTTCAATTGTATGAGACAGACTCAATGAAATTTTACTAGAATTTTGGATATTTTCATTCCTAATATCATATCGGTAAATCCTAGATCCTTTATATTAAACTTTTAGGAGAGATAATTTTTTACCCTTTGGATTACATAAAGAGAAGTACCAAATATGAGAATGCCATTTACATAGAGATAAAAAATAATGTAATCATTATCAAGTTTCTTTAAATAGATGCACTTGTCATACTCATAGATAATGAATCCAAAGTATGTAATGACTTTGTTAAACTTCTGATGTCATTGTTTTGGTGCTTGTTTAAGACTATACAAGGACTTCACCAGTTTGCATACTTTATTTTCTTGTCTCTTGGCTATGAACCCTTCTGGCTAATCCATATTGATCTCTTCCTTGAGATCGCCATTCAGGAAAGTAATTTTCACATCCATTTGATGTATGTACAAGTTATGAATTGAAGCAAGTGCTAGAAGGATTCTGATTGAAGAGTTCCTAACAAAAGGAGAATAATTGTCAAAGAAGTCAATACCCTTTTCTTGAGTGAAATCCTTGGCAATTAATATGGCTTTATAATTGTTAACAGTGCCATCGGGTCTGAGTTTCTTCTTAAAGATCCATTTACAACCTATAGGTTTTCATCCTGGAGGAAGGTCAGTTAGAATCCAAGTATTATTCTTCATTATGAAGTTGGTCTCACTGTCAATGACTTCTTTTCAGTAAAAAGATTCAGAAGAGTCCATTGCTTCCTTAAAGGAGTTAGGATTACCTTCTATAAGATAGGTGAAGAAGTCTTCACTAAAGGATGTAAAATCCTAATTCTTTTGCTCTTTCTAGGTTCAGAATCAGTGGTAGTAATATAATTAGAAGATGGAATATCAGAGATAGAAGGAGTAATAGAGGGATCACTAAGGATTCTAGATTTGAGAGAAAAAGATGCTCTCAAAATAGACCGCATTCCTAGCTTTAAAGATGGTGTTATTGGATATTTCACTAATCTCAAAGTTAACCACTAGAAATTGGTTAATATTACTATCTAGTGCATATTTGATGAAGATAGCATCAACAGTTTTAGGGCGGATTTTTTTCTTCAGTTTCGGTATTGAAATATTAGCCAGGCAATTCCAGACTTAGAAATTGGATGTTAGGAGTCTCCCTTTCCAACGTTCATAGGCAGTAACGTCGGAGTCTCTTTAGGGAACCCTATTGAGGATAAAACAGGTAAAAAGGAAAACTTCACCTCAAAGGTTTTCGGGTGCACCTGAGCCGACTAACATGCAGTTCATCATGTCCATTAATGTTTTCTTCTTCCTTTCAGCTACAAAGTTGGACTGATGTGTGTAAGGAGCAATTACCTCATGAATAATGTCGTGCACTTGGTAGTACTCAGTCATTTCATTTGAGGTATGCTCCCCTACGATCAGATCTTAGAATTTTGATTTTCTTTTCAAGTTGGTTCTCAGCTTTGGCTTTATACACTTTAAACCAATCGAGGACTTCATCTTAGAATTTGAGAATATAGGTATAACAGAATTTAGAGTAGTCATCAATGAATGCCACAAAATATCTTCTACCGCCTCGGATGAAACTCTGTTCGAGTCAAACACATCACTATGTATATGTTCAAGTGGTTCAGATGTCCTTGTGATAGAAGAAAATAATTTTCAGGTATTCTTACCTTGAACACAGATTTCACATCTAGAAGATGTATCAAAAGAAGATTAAGAATGAGATTCAAGTTAATCATTTTCGTGATGGAATTGAAGTTGACATATCCTAATCTTTCATGCCAGATATCACATGAAAAAAGGGAATCGCAAACAAAACGCTTTCCAATGAAAGTATTAGACTTGGAGACTACAAACTCATTAGACTCTTTCATAATCCTATAGCCAGCTCTAAGAAGTGAAGACGCTGATCAGATTCCTCTGAACTGTGGGTACATGCATGATGCCTTGAAGAGTTAGAGTTTTCCCATAGGTCATCTTCAGTTCAATGCGTCTAGTTTCCTTTATCTCTTTGATGGAGTCATCTGCCAGGATCATGCTTCCTCCATGTTGTTCCTGATAGAATTTGAACCAGGAGCGATCAATACAAATATGAATATTGGCTCTTGAGTTAAGGACCAGTCTGAGGAAAAGTGATTGAGTTGACAATTGAAAGAGAAAAATCTAACCTAAAGGATTTGGAGTTCAGTTCCACCATGTTGACCTTGCGCGTGACATTTTCATCATTTTCTTTTGGTTAAGCTTTGATTGGTTCCTTCCTCCTGTTAAAACATTGAGGTGCCAAGTGATTAGTTCTCTCGCAGACGTAGCAAAATCTTCTATCGGTCTTCTGGCCAGAGGTTTTGGGTTTGAAGGTGGAAGATTGAATTGATTTGAAAGAAGAAGAGAAGAGTTTGCATGAGGAGAAAAATGAAAGTGATTGGGTTTCTTGAACTTCTTGCCCTCGGAATTCATAAATTTGTGTTTAGGCTTATCTCCACCAAGTTGACTTTGGCTTTTAGTTCAGACTTGTGTTTGAAATTTTGCCTATGCTGATCTTTTATGCGAATTACTTTTAGGGCTTGAATAAGGGTTAGGTCACCTTACTTGTGACAAAAGTCTCCAGCAAAGACTGACCAAGAAGGAGAGAGTTTATTAATGAGACAGGACACCTTGTAATCATCAGAGAATTGATTTCCTTTTAATTGAAGGTGTCAGATATAATCTTGAAATTCATGAAGCTGATCATTGATTGATTTAGTATCAAACATCATAAATTTATTGAAGGTGGAGAAGGTGAATCTTTTGATCCAGCATCGTCGAGGCCATATTGATCCTCGAGAGCTGTCCATAGTTCTTTATTCTTTAGTACTTTTATATTCATAATAAATGTGATGTAGACTATCAGAGAGTGCACTAAGAATCCTATGGAGACAATGATAGTCAATTTTCTCAGGTTTCAAATAAATGTAGGAGGAAGGAGTTGTAGGATGAGTTCAACAGGAGAAGATTAAACAAATGATGGTTTAGGAGAAGGTGAAGAAATGGTGTCATCTATGGCTGATATGAGACCTAAAGTGGTCAACCAGTATTTCATCTGATTTGCCCACCTCTTAAAGTATGTACCGGAGATTTTCTCCGGTTTAACACCCTTAAAGGGTTGACCTTAGTGACGGGATATTGCTACATGAATTCTGTATTTTATAATTATTTAAAAATGTCAGAATGTAGTTTACGTTGGTACTTTAAATTTGGGTTTGCAGAATAAAATAATATATAGTTCTTCTTTAATTATATGTCAAATGATTCTAACAAGATATAGTTTGTGTCAAGCAATACTAAGTTGCAGAGATTAATCAGTTTAATGTGAAAGTTATTTCTATCACAACATTAAAGTAGCTACTATGCAAACTAACTAATTACTAGTTAGAAAGAGATAATTAAACTAATATTTTAATTAGTTATTCATAGAATATCAGTAAAGCAAATAACACACTAATTAATTACTATGCAGGAAAAAATCATTATGCTTGCACAAAGATATCTTTAACAAGATCCTATTGCATGAAATCTTTCTAGCAAACTATTAAACTATCTATCTTGAATGAGAAAAATATTAAATCAGGTTGAATAAATCTTGCAACAAGATATGATTTTACAATAATATGTTAAGATAAGATCTAAATAGTTTAGAAAGATCTTATAAATAATTTTTATAATTTTTATAATTTTTATAAATCTTGTAACAAATGATTTAATGAAATCTTTAAGAATAAATAAAAATTCCTTTAACAAATTTTAAGAACTTGTAGTAGAGTGTAGATCTTGAAATTTTTGTTTTTTACGAAAAAGGATTTATTGAAATTTGCTTTTGAAATTTTTTGGCAAGACCTAAATGATTTCTATTGTATGAACAACTTTAATAGCATGAAACATGTAAAAAAATTAACTGCATGAACAAATATTGTATTAATTGATTTATTGCATGAAATATTATTAAACAATAATCTTTCTTCTAGATTTTGCGATATATAATGAAACTTTCTAATTTTCAAAACATGCAACAAATCAAAGCATAGAACTTCAATTAAATTAAATACCTATCCTAAGCATGCAACTAATATAACAAAATTAAAAGAAAAATTAGATTACTGGTCTAGGGTGACAGTCCTGCAGAAGCAGTGCCCTAGAAGAAAGATGGTCAGTCTCTCATTTATACCTTAGAATGACTTCCTCTCCTAGTGGTGAAAGCTCCCCCGGTAATTCACCAGCATCCAGCTTGGGATGATAAACTAGGCCTCTGCTTAGATGGAGATTTGTTGCCTAGAAATAAACTGAAAACTCTAACAGAATTTTTGTAATAAAGAATTATAGAGGAGGGAGAAAGAGTGAAGACAGAATAAATGTCACTGTTATTCCTACCAGAATGAACTGCGAGAAGCAGTATTTATAGCCTCTCGGAGTCCAGTGGTTGCAACAGCCCTAGCACTAAATCTGCACACATTCATACAGTTTGTGATACACTCGAGCAAATCTGAAGTACTGGGTCAAACTGATCAGAATCCCAAAAAAATATCAAGATGAATTTTTAAATAAAATGGATAAAATTAAAATAAAAAAATTTCAGGCTCAAGAACCCCTGAATCAAATTGCATTCGTGTGTTCCAAGTTCGAAGTACCATTTGTGCAAATAAGAATCTCCTTCCTTACATGATTTCTTCTTTATAGATAGATATAGGATCTATGGGGCAATTACTTAGAACTACATTTTTGCAACAAGCCCTTCCTATCTGATAGAAAAGGATCCCATGATCCTGAATCGATCTTACCTGGGATCGCAAATCCCAAGTTTGTCTATGAAAAGCCGATCTAATTGTATTAGTTTCTATGATTGATTTCTTCTGTGTAATACTAATTGATAGGGCCTCATTGATAAGTGCTACAAGATCTCGTGCATTGGAACCCATAGTTATGGACCCGAATCCGTTAGTATGGAACATTTTCTTTTCCAAGTGAAATCCCCTAGTATATGAAAGAATGAAAAAGTGCTTTCGTTGTTGTGGAATAAGAAGCCTTTGTATCTTAATGCATGTATTTAATTTATTTGGAGCTATTAGAGCGGGATCCACTTTTTGGGGAATATGAGTCGAAGCAATAACAAGAATATTTCTAGTGGAACTTCTTTCACAATCCCTAGAGAGAGTTCTCTAATAGACCGAGGGATAAGTAATTTGACTCATTCACATACAGATCATGAATGTTTGGAATCCATATTATGCAAGGAGACATTACTTTTGCTAATTCGAATTGAAGGGTGATATTAAATCGGTCTATTATTTTTAGCGTCATATACATAGTTAGCACATTTGTCATAGTTAGTAGCTTTGTATCAAGGTCATCATCAATATCGTCACTATTATCAATATGGATATCGTCACTATCATCAATATCGATATCATAAATAAGATAACCTTCAGGCTTGTCATCCAGGAACTTGTTCAGAAATACCATAATGAAAGGAACATAGGAGTTTGTCGCTAGGTATTTGACCAAACAGGATCGTCCAGTTCCTATAGAAGCTATCACTAAAATAACCCTAGAAGGGTATAGGGCTAAGCGAAGCGAAAAGGGTTTTCCATGAGATGGAAAATGAAAACTATTAGCCCCACACGAGGTTTGTGAATAAGTGATTGTCTGATAATGAACAAGGAATATCCATCTTTCTGCTAAACAGGATCTATTGAACTCATAATTCATTAGATACTTTTTCTGAATGTCAACTAAGTATCGTAAGTAAATTGATCCCGGTTGTTCAATCATTTGATAACCAGAGTCATTCTTTGATAAAGGATCACTATGAGTCAGACTCAATAGAATTTGATCAATCCTCTTTTCTGTCATTAAGGTGGAGAACTGAACCAAGAATTCTCTTTCTTCATCATCAATCGAATCACAGTTCGTGACCTAAGGATTCGATTTTATCATCAATCCAATCACCGTTCACGTTTTTTCTTTTTCTTATCAATGAATAGATCTCTTTACTTGTACGACTTAGATGTCTCGTATTTCTCAAAAAAGTGATTCGATTGATGGGATTTGGTATGATACTTATGAGATCGATTAGATTGATATTCAAATATTTCTTCTTAGAACGTATTGATTTGACCCCATAAGCGGGACCACCACCCAATAGCATGTTGCCACCAGAAGCAGAACCCCGTATTTCTTTCAAAGAATCTCCTAATTGTTCCAGAGCAACTAGAAAGAGATTCTTTAACCAGAAAGAATTCAGTTTAGATGTAGGATACCTATCTAGAAGTTTTCGCAACTCAATCATGTATGATGGAATCATCAAATATTTGAGCTTTTCTATCTCTGTCTGTAACTCACTAGAGGCTCGGGAAACAAAGAGAAGATGGATATGAATGAGATATCCAGCAACAAGAAGAAGAAAAAGGATTGAATAGAGGAACTCCCGAGTATTTCTTGATCTCAGATATGCCCATATCAATGGAACGGGTGACTCATTATTTCAAGGAATCATTTCTTCGGATAGAAGAAGATTCTGTAAACACTTATTTGAAATCTTACTCATCAGAGTTCATTGTGGAAGAATCTTCTGAGGAATGGGTCATGATATATCTAATCCATACATAATATCATGAAAAATGGATACAAATTTTTGACTGCTACTTAGTATCGGCAATGGGTCTGAAAAATTATCTAAAAGGGTGAAATTTAGATATTTGCACCCTGTCGAAGTAAGGAACCATGGCATATATGTTTAGAACAGCTTCCATTTTGAGAGATTTGAAAAAACACTATCTCGTTGAAAGGTTCCATACATCTACCCTTTCTCAACGTATTTCTTTAGACAAAGACTCTGTTTTTTCCCTTTCCGGATGGTAAATATTTCTGAGAACATGGAGTGTGAATCAAACTCATGTTTGAATTAAAACTGAGATACTGATGCAAGTTCTTCCCTTCTGAATCAGATAGATTCATATCTGAAAGAGGCTGACAATAAGTTCTTTCAAAATTGACTATTTGTTCCTCTCTTAGAGGTGTTGCAGAAATGTCTGCGATCGAGTAAATAGCTCTAGAACGAATAGATGGAATCGAATTCGAAAATGGAAACATTTGTACAAGTTATACATTTCATCATCACTTTGTAGAAAATCGTTAGGTATGAATATGTCAGATACCTGTGACTTAATTGGTGAAATAGTCTCTCTCTCCAAAAAAGATATTTTTTTTTACCGACGCACAAAGAAAATATTTTGTTGCGAGTGAACAAGATATTGAGGAATTGTCCATATGTAAGATCATCATTATGGGTACGAGTCTTTTCCACAGAAAAAGAGAATCTTTTGTTATAATAGAACCAGAGTGATGTGGATTATTCAAGAATCGAAGTCGATTTGTTTTATAAAAAAAATATCAATGAACTTCTATGAAATGGTTTCACGGGATTCAGCCAATTGTCTCGATCATGGGATATCATTGAGAAATAGGAATCCGTGTTATCAAAGGATTTCCCGCGATTATTTCTAGTATGGAATGAGTCGATCATCCACTTTGGTATCTTTTTGAACAAAAATGGGAATATTGTTCCTCCATTGATCAAGAATTTCAGTCTTTGAGAAGTATCATGATCATCCAATAAGAAGGCTTTTAATTTATTCAAATGAACGATTTGAACACCTATTGATTCTAACAACTGATTGCAGGGTTGATCATCGGACCTTTCAAGTTATAGATGTGGATCTCGGACCTATGGATGGGGGTATTCCCGATACTCACAAAGAAAAGGGTAAGTGACTTGAAAAAAAAAGGGAAGTGACTTGGACAAAAAGAGAAGTGACTTAGACAAAAAGAAACGAAGTGACTTAGATAAATCTTGTTTGTCGATAGCCTCGGACCAATCAATCGAATATTGATTAATACGTAATCGATCGAACACTACTTGAAAAAGGCTCTTCCGTTCAGAAATGAAATGTTCCAAATGTTCCTGAAAATTCTTGCTCCCATTGGACCATTTGTATCTATATGCATGAGGATCCCGATTCATGGATCTCTCGGTTCAAGAAATACGAGGATCAAACCATTTCTTCTGACTCTTTTTCAAATTCGATAAATATTGATTGATCGTATATTTCATTATAGTTATATGATTCAGAGTATCATTTCCTATTTGATCCCTTTGAATTCCATATTCAAAGTTGCGATTGGATCTAGTCATTAAAAAGAATCGATTCGATACATTTCTTATGTACCCATACGTGCTATATTGGATTTGAATCAGATTTCGGATCAATATATATTGATTGACTGCCTCCATGATGTTGTTGCTAGCAAATACCGCTGTTTTTAGTTTTGAATCTTCCAAATCATTCCCGCAGTAGATCCGGACCGATTTTTTCTGATCCTTCGATAAAAAGATTCATTCTCCTCATAAAAAAGAGGAGGTAGAACCAATAAAGATTTCTTTTTCGATTCATCTCTAGAGACCTCATTTAAGAATTTTTTTGATCCAACCCGTAGGAATCAATAGAAAAGGCAAATCCCCTATGCTACACCGGATCCAGCTCGGTTATTGATAGAGTGAATAGATCCACCATTTCTTGAAATCTCTCTTCTGATTCAAAATCGTGGTGTAACGTGTATCCCCCTTTGTTCCGGTCATGGAATATATGAAATAAATCCAAAAATCGATTTTTTTTCAAGAATGAAATCTTATTGGAACTGTCCATATCTGGTTCATCCTTCGGAACAATATCACATCCCGTATCTGATGAAATAGGATGAATTGAGACGGTATTTTGTAAATATGTAATTATCTTGAATATATCAACCATTTCTTTATTTTCCAATCGCCTGGAAGGGACAAAAGAAACATCTTGTTTTTTCTTCAAAAATTTCGGATCTCTAGTGGACCTCTCAGTAGGATTCGAACCCAGATGAAGTTCTGACCATCTGTCAGAGAAAAAAGAATGAATTGATCTAGTAAGATTTTCAAGAAATTCTTCGATTTCTTTCAGAAGCAGATAATTATTCATCTGCTTCTCACGCTTCGTGAATAGCCGGGACATTGAGGAAGATCCAAAAAGGCATTTCGGGAATCGATCTGATTATATCTCTGTTCATTCTGTTTGAAGAAAGGAATGATCCCAAAGAATCGATCTTTCTTTTAGTTGTTGAATCTCTGTTTGATCGATCAATGTGTGATATTCTAAATCCTCATTTCTAATGGAATCGAAATGATCTCTGGATTGATCAGAAGATCCTTTCGATTGGCTAGAATCCGTTACTTGAACGAAAATAGATCTTGTGGAATCATATTGAATATTTGATAATACATTCCGTACCCTGCTAAAAAACCATCCTTGTTTACCAACCACATATTATTGTTTAACCAAATCCAATTCTCTCTTGATACGTTCCTCAAAAAATCTAATTCGTGCTGATTCTTCCCCCAACTAATGAAGAGATCTTGGCGGAATTGCCTCATATGAAATTGAGCACAATTTTGCAAAGAAATACCCCACTTGTTTCTCGAGAAGAGATGGGAAACATGCTCAATATCATTTGATTGAATAGTTGCCCCAGCTCCTTGTTGTTTGAAGAAAACCCCCCTTCAATTGGTCTTTTTTCACGAAAAGTAGACATGAGATAACAAATCATGTCTTTCCCTAAGATTTCGAATAGCTATCCCGAATTCAAGTTGATTATGTTTCACTTCTTCCTTAGAGAAAGACGATCAAACAATTCCCAATCATGGTCCTTGCGGATCGGATCATCCGTATAGGATAAAAAAAGAAACTCCAGATATTTGCTATCTTTCTCTTTGAATGAGATCTCAATTCTAGCTATGGTTTTAATAGCTATCTTACAACTAGAATCCCTTTTTTTCGATCCGGTTCCTCCACCACCGCGAACCCCGGTTCGATTCAGGCATGATACGCTTTTTATTTATTGGGAGAACCCAAGTACTCTCTTGCGGATCCATGAAACAACTCTCAAAAATCTTTTTCCCTTTTGGAAGATACAGGAGCGAAACAATCAACCTATTGATATTGGAAGACCAAAAAGATTCTTCCAATGTCTCATTTCTGGGTCTGATGGAATTCATAGGTATAGGAAGAAGCCCCATCAAATAGAGATTTTTTTTTCGACCATCTTTTGATTGTTAATACGAGATATAAGGACCACTACTACAAGCAGTACTACACCTTTGATCGTGAAATATCGATTGCTTGTTAAACCCTGTGAATCACGTGAAAGTAGGATCCTCCAAATTTGGAGGTCAAAGAGTTTCATAAAACGTTCTTGGTGGAAAAAAATGGGAGTGAAAGATCCCACTGAATCAAATTTGATCCATGAATCTAAGAAATAATGAGAATTCTTGATCTCTCTCAATATCTCTCTCAATTCGAAGATCCAGGATTTGAATTGATGTCGTTCCATTGATTCCTCCTAAAGATTTTCATTGATTCCTCCTAAAGATTTCATTTCAATTAGAATTTGATTATTCACGATGTATAACGAGCCCTGTTAAGCATCCATGGCTGAATGGTTAAAGTGCCCAACTCATAATTGGCAAATTCGTAGGTTCAATTCCTGCTGGATGCACGCCAATGGGAACGTTCAATAAGTCTATTGGAATTGGCTCTGTATCAATGGAATCTCATCATCCATACATACCGAATTGGTATGGTATATTCATACCATAAGATATGAACAGTAAGAACTAGAATTCTTATCGATACTGGAACTCATAGGGAAGAAAATGGATTTATGGATGGAATCAAATATGCAGTATTTAAAGAAAAAAGTATTCAGTTATTGGGGAACAATCAATATACTTCTAATGTCGAATCAGGATCAACTAGGACAAAAATAAAGCATTGGGTCGAACTCTTCTTTGGTGTTAAGGTAATAGCTGTGAATAGTCATCGACTCTCGGGAAAGGGTAGAAGAATGGGACTTATTATGGGACATATAATGCATTACAGACGTATGATCATTACACTTCAACCGGGTTATTCTATTCCACCTCTTATAGAGAAAAGAACTTAAAGCAAAATACTTAATAACACGGCTATATATTTATACAAAACTTCTACCCCGAGCACACGCATTACAGACGTATGATCATTACACTTCAACCGGGTTATTCTATTCCACCTCTTATAGAGAAAAGAACTTAAAGCAAAATACTTAATAACACGGCTATATATTTATACAAAACTTCTACCCCGAGCACACGCAATGGAGCCATAGACAGTCAAGTGAAATTCAATCCACGAAATAATTTGATCTATGAACAGCATCATTGTCGTAAAGGTCGTAATGCCAGAGGAATCACTACCGCAAGGCATTTGTTCATAGGTTCATAGGTAGTGAGCGCGCGCAACCCGAACCTGGCCTCGGCCGGTTCGGTTCAGCGTGTGTGCGCACGTGTTGGAAGTGTGGCATGACCCAACTATTCATAACAATAGGCATAAGAGGAGTTAGTGTATATACTATTCAACCTCTCATCTCCTATCCAATGTGGGACTAAAACCAAAACCAAATGAGAGAGAAACTCAAGTTTTTCCTCTAAAATTAAAACACATATAATATATATATATATATATATATATATATATATATATATATATATATATATATATATATATATATATATATATATATATATTGCTTTAAACAAGGGGTAAAAAAATAGAATATATATTGATATTGCTATTTATACATTCCCACGTAATAGCCGTGGGTAATGTATATGCAGAATTTCAATTGACATTCTCCACAAATTCCCGTGGTAATGTTTATTAATTTTTAACTAAAAAACATTCCCATGGAAATACCGTGGGGAATGCTAGATTTTATAAAAGATGAACAGGGAAATTTTCAAAAAAAAATCCTTTTATAATAAATTATCCCAAAAATCAACCTCTTCCAAAACTTATTCCAAAAATCGATCTCTGACAAGCCACGTCAGCTCCACGTTAGAGGCGAGACAAGTCACCCCGCCAGGGTCACAAAGTGTGAAAAATTCTTTTTTAATAAATTATTCCAAAGATCAAGATAATTTTTTTTGCTATGTGCTTCTTTGTCTGGGGTAGCCAACCCTGGACAAATAAAATTTCTTTTTCTTTTTAATTTGGCTTTGTTCGGGGTTTGTAATGCCCCGATCCTGCAGGTATAGAGACGTCACTGCTACATTATATGCAGGTCAAAAATACGCTCACATATATATGCTAAATATTAGTACAGTCAAGAATCAAAGTATGAAAGCACGTGGTGCATTATACGTTCTAACATATGAGTACAATTACAAAGTTATCACATAATGTGACACAATATTATAAGAATATTACATCACCGATAGGTGCAAATGCGAGAATATAAAGAGATATACAATTATGAACAGTACAAAAGCGCTCACAAGTTACAAAAGGAAAACTCGAGAGACGAGCAAGGGGGTATGAAGAATAGGGCCCCGAACGATCAACTGCTAATCTACGATGCTACAGCTGCGCAACTCTGATCACGAGAAGTCCACAACGGTCTAAACTCTGGAATTTGGACATGCGATCCTCGGTTGTCAGAAGCAACCCTATGAGTGGTAAGATGAGTGCTAAATGGCGTGTAGGGATAAGCACACATGTATCGATAAATCTGAGTTGAAGAGCAAGAATTGAAAACAGAGTCACGAGCACAGGCATACATGAGTTGGAAGGAGGTATCAAGTTAAGTAAATATGGCAAACCACTTATATAAGCCCAAATTACTTATCCATGAGACTAGTATGTCGAAAGAATAATCCAAACAAGGAAACCCTCATATATACCCTATACCTCATGCCACCGTATCCTGAGTTCATAAAACCTGAGTTGTCTCATAAATTAAGAAAACATCATAAAGCCAATTGGAAACAATAAAACTAATATTACCGAAAACAGGCAAAATCAGTCGTATAAAGCTCAGTTTACAGCTTCATAAGACTAGTAAGTCGAAGAAATAATCTCAATAAGGAAACCCTCATCTATGTATCTTATATCTAATGTCACGATAATCTGAGTGTATATGACCCGATTTACAAAATAGCATGACGAATTATTATTATTTAGCATCTTATTATTATCACTCATTTATCCCATATATCTAAAGTATGTGTACAGGCGTACGTTCTATCCCACATACATCCACATAGGAGTAAGTCGAGGCTGTTAATGAAAACTGATGATGAAACCAACGGGTTATGTTTACAGTGGGTCTTGTATATACCCAAGACCACAACCCAGGATGTCCCGTTGTCGGAGTACGAAACTTGCCGCAAAGTGTACAGGAGATGGATCTTATATTATGCCCATTCAGGAATATAATAGAAGGTAGGTAGCTAGAGCTTCCCTTGAAACACTTGGGGCCCTCAGGTAGAACCGGAAGTTTTTAGTTGCACAATATAACTAGTACCACTGTAAACATATTCATCACTTGAACTCCATCAGTTTCCCTTTACTCGATATAAGTTATCCATTTTATAGTTTATTAAGTAATTATCAATTTATGAGAAATAATAGGAGCAGGTCAGGATTAGGAATTCAGGAGTACAAGAGTACAATACAAGGGATGAAAATCACCTAGAGGGGGGGTGAATAGGTGATAAAGCTAATCAAAGGGCAATTTAAAAATTTAAAGCTACAACAATCACAATCAAGAATCACAAGATGAATGCAAGCAAGTAAGTATGATGAGCAAGTAATAAGTGCAAGCAAAGTAGAGTAAGAATTGCAAGAATGTAAACCAATCGCAAACACAAGGATATGTTATCGAGGTTCGAGCACCCAGCTCTACTCCCCGCCTTCCCCAGAAGGATTCCGACCACTTCCACTATCACAAAGATCTCAAATACAATGGAGTACCCAACTCCTACAATCTCAAGAACAAGTAATTTCCTTGGTAGTCAAAAGACCACAAACTCTCTCTTTCAATATCTCTTCCCTTACAAAGGTCCTTAGAGAATATTGAGTAGGAATGAAGCTCTTGTGTGTAAGGAGAAAAGAGAATTAAATCAGAGAGTATTTGAAAAACCCTTCAGAAAATCAGTGAGAAATTCAGCACAAAAACCAAGAAACAAGTCTCTTTTGAAAGCCTTAAACTTTTGAATTTTCTAGCAATAATTGTTGTAACAAATCTCTCCCCAAACACCCCTATTTATAGGAGAGGGCTAGGGTTTAGGGATAAAACATAATTACTGATGTTTAGGAGGTAATTAAATCAAAATATATCCTTAAACGAATTTTTAAACACAAAAGACAAAAATAAACATCTCTTAAAAATCTGCCCGTTACTGTTCAAACGGTCAGATCGGTCGACTGGGCCGGTCGACCGGTAGTACAAAAATTCGACCGTTATAGGCTAGCGGTCGACCGACCCGGTCGACCGAGAAAACCTGTGAGCAAAAACAATAGTCCGGTCGACCGCCCCGGTCGACCGACAGACATGCACATGGATACGTGCATCTGCCAGAACTTCGGTCGACTGGTCCGGTCGACCGGACCAGACTGACACAGACTCGGTCGACTGCCCCGGTCGACCGGATCAGGTCAAAAATTGATTTTAGAAAAGAAAACAAAGAGGATTTTGATTTTAACAAAAATACTTTTGAACCGGGAATAGTATAAAACATAAATATATATCTGTAGGCAAAAACTTGTATGCAAAATATTTTTGTATAATTTATAAGAAATTATTTTGGAATAAGTATGTGCGCAAAAACGTGTGTGATAGAGCTTCAAACCTATCCACTATTCTTTAACATACTATAAACTGAAAAACAAATTACATGAAGACTTCTTGTGCTATCTTCAAGACTTTGAGCCATCCAATGCCTTGCTAGTGCCTTCTCTTCTATGATCCTTCCTTGATGTGCAATTTGCCTTCCTTGCTTGGTGGAACTTAGAAGTTCTTGCAATAGCTAAGCAAATGGTCTCTAAACATGGTACAAACCTGAAACTTATCTTAGCAAACTTATTAGTACCAAATAGCTCATATTTGGTTTGTCATCATCAAAACCAAAACAAATGGAGAGTGTAACCTTTTGGGCCAACAAGGGATACAGGTCACCATGTATAATATAGGATAGTAGTTATAGGATTTTCATAATATGATAATCACAGGTCAAGTATTAAGCAGGGCAGGTGACAAGTAATAACATGAAGATGTTAGGTGATAGCATGCAGGTGATAGCACAACAGATATCAACTACATGCCATCAAGGAAAGAATAATAGTTAAATCAACAAGCAGTTAAGCGAGCATCCAAGCAGAGCTAAGCAAAGCTGGAGCAAAGTTAACATACAACACTAGACGCCATCATGTTCGGCGTGGTTATTGCTCGCGGTACGGCTAAACGCATACGATGGAGCGAGAGTATGAATGCTATACTATCGCGTGTGGTGAAGTAGCGCTCACAGTGTAAATTCACTTGAATGAAATTAGTAGGAAAGAACTAAGCACTAATCTGCCTATCAGGCATAGATAAAAGACTTGATGGTCTAAACATACTCCCTCTTTCGAGGAAGTAAGTGAGAGCCCAAAGAGCTGAAGGGCCGGAAGGCCAAGTAAGTACCTGCAGAGATGTTAGTACCAAACACACGCATGTAAACACAGTAATAGGTAATATCTGAGCTATCAGTAGAGTGGTGAAGCCTGGAGGCTGAGCAAGACAGAAATAAAGTCATCAAGCAGACAAGCAAACAATCAGGCGGAGCTAAGCAGGCTGGAGTGAAGCTAGAGCACAATGCTAAACGCTATCATGCTCGGCTAGTTACCGCTCACGGTGAAGCCACGATAACGTGCAGGTATCGCTCACAGCGTAACTACACTCGGACAGAGTTAGCGGTAAAGCGTTGTACGCTAGGCTCGCCTACCAGGCGGGACTGAAAGACGTGATGTTTTGAACGCACTCCCTCTTTTAAGGAAGTGGGCATAAGAGAGACCACAAGGTCCAATAGGGCCAGAGGCCCAAATAGATACCTGCATAAAATAATATTAGCATATATAAACACAAATATAAACATGGTAATTACTAGACTATCCATAGAGGGGTGAAGCCTGAAGGCTGAGTGTAGAGCTCGGAGGCGGATAGGGCCCGGAGGCTGAGTAAGGGCCTGGAGGCTAAACGACCACAAAAGGTCGGCCATGCATAGTATAAAGTGGAAATAAAGCATTCATCACAGGCAGGATATAAGTGCAGGAAGAAAACTATACTAGAACAAGCACTTGTTAGGTATACAAATACACGTGTCCATAGTATAGATGCACACACTCACAACAATACAATTACACTAGACTAGTACATTTACACGTCTCCACATATATAAATACAATAGTCCCAAAAATTGGACAATTTACACAAATAAATATTAATCACCTCTCGAAGCGGGAAACCTACAAAAGCGAGAACACTCGCCTAAAAATCTACATAAAATGTCACAAAATCCCAAAGTCCAAAAACATTGCACACGCCACTATTATATATATATATAGAGAGAGAGTTAGAGGAGGAGAGAGAACGCTCAGGAAAGGGAGAGAGAAAGGATAAAGAGAGAAGAGAAAATAAGGAAAGAGAGAGAATCAGAAAAGAGAGGGGGTTGCTGCCTCGTGCTCATGCACAGGGCCTTACTGTCCTGCCGGGGGGCCAGGCGGTGCCATGGCCGACGCAGGCCTGGGGTGGCTGTCGGCCATCTCAAGGAGGGGAGAGGAGGAGGTTGGCGGAGGTGGGAATGGTGTAGGTGGAAGTGATTGTGTTTTAAGATGATGAAGGTGTAATCACCTAGAGGGGGTGAATAGGTGACTAGCTAACCTAATGGTCAATTAATGCAAAATTAAAACTTATTTAATGCAAACTAAAACATCTTAAACTAAACACCACATATAACATAAAAGTGTAGCCGGATTCCCCGTGAAGGGCTCTAGACTAACTCCTCAAGATTCCTTTAAATAAGAGTTGAGGTGCCGCGCTGGCTCTTTTGGTTGAATACAAGTGTTAGCGAACAATCCCCAAGCATATAACAATTAAGCACACGATATATCAAGCATATAAAAATAACGACAATATAAGCATGCAAGATATAAAGACAAATAAGAGATAGAGAGATCAATCGCAAACACGGGAGATTTGTTTCGAGGTTCGAGCACACTTGCTCTACGTCCCCGCTTCAACACTATGAAGGATTTCCACTATAAACCGATCCCACCAGATCACTCGGTGCCGCAACACCTACAATGCGAGGTCACACTTGAACTCCTTGGACTCTCTAGTCCCTTCACTCGTTCCCTCAAGAACAAACACACCGCAAGTCCACTAGCTCGCCGAGGTCGCACCTCAAACAAAGAGTTCACACACGAACTCGAAACACCGCGAACCCGCAAGTCCGCCTCCTCAAAGCACAAAGTAGAAGTTGGTGATCACAACACTTTGATCACCTAAAATCCTCTCACAACAAAGATCCCTATAGGTAGATATAGCAATGGATAGCTCAAGTGTTGTGTGAGAAAACTAGGATTGAAATAGTGGAGGAAAACTCAAGAAATCACTTTTCAATACACTCTTGAAAATCTCTCCTTTTGATATGGAAATTTTGGCTCTTAAACAAGTGGAGATAAATACCTAATAGAGTTGGAAAAACTGTCTCAAAACCCACTTAAAATCTTATTAAAAATAGTCCCCAAAGCCCCATTTTATAGGCCAAAGAGAAACTAGCTGTTGGGGTCTAGTCAGTAGTTCTGATTACTGCCGGTCGACTACCAACGGTCAGAAATCTGAACGTTGGGCCAGCGGTCGACCGACTCGATCGACCGAGGCCTGGAACAGAGAGCAGATACTCTCTGCCGGTTGATCGAGGGAAACCCACACACAAAAAGTGTATGTTTTGAAATCAATATTTAAAGTGTGTGTGCTTTGGCTTCCTCGATACTTCCGCTATAGCATAGAGGTTAAAATGAGTCGAATCCACGAGGATGGGAGGCGATAGAAGCTTTACCGGTTGATTCACGTGTTTGTTAAAAAGTTCTTCAAAGTTTTAAAGAATGAAAAGAAAAGAAAAGAAAGAATTGAAAGAGAGGTACGGTGAAATACGAAGAAGTGGGAAACATAGAAAAGAATATGTTTGTGATTTTTGTATGTCTAAAATAAAGTGAAAAAGAAAGAAAACTCATAGCTACTAACTACTAATGGCTCCATCAACATG
Source organism: Agave tequilana (assembly GCA_038442645.1). Taxonomy (NCBI): domain Eukaryota; kingdom Viridiplantae; phylum Streptophyta; class Magnoliopsida; order Asparagales; family Asparagaceae; genus Agave; species Agave tequilana. Next base: position 270,181 of record JAVJIF010001060.1, read on the forward strand.
ATAACCTCTTAGTGATAGTTGCCTCACATGTATCATTGGCCATCACTAGTCCTTGGTTCAAGAGCGATTCAAAGCATGACCCATATGTAACTCCTCACAACCCAACTCAACAAACAAGTACAAACTATACTTAAATCATCAAAACCCAATAAGAGCAAGCATGAAGTAAAGTAAAGTAACCTTGTTAGTGGTTAGGAAGTTAGAGTGTTAGATCCATCATCATGAGCCATCAATGGCTCTTGCAACAGTAAGGCCAAAATGAGGCTATTAGATTCATGTGGATTATCATAAAAGAAGTTAGCAAGTTGGTGGTTAGTAGTTAGTTGCCATGAGAGAAAAGTTAGCTACACATGTAAAAGAGATTTAGAGAGAAGAAAATATAGAGAGGTAAAGAGAGTATCTTTCATAGATTGTCACCTTCTATTACAAGCACTCTTGCATTCCAAGCATGTACCACTTTCTCTCCCTATTACAAGATCTACAAAATGAAAAATACAATGGAGGAAGAAGAACTACCCTAAACTAAACTACTCTAAATTACGACATGGAATGAAAACTACTCCTAACTCGATATCTTTGTTCTAAAACCCCAGGGGGGTATTATAGTCAGCAGGGAAAAGAGGGCCTGGGGACAGGCCCTGGCCCAAAATGCGGCCTGGGCCGCGGCCATACTGGGGCCGCGCGCGGTCCCATCTATCCCCTGTCAGGTCCTGTACCCGGTTTCTTCTTTGTAGCCCCTGATTTTCACAGAATCGCTCTCTAGGTCAATGGCTATCTTTAATAAGTTTTTAATCACCAATTAAATGGTGATTTATGGTCTTCTTCTTCATTACACACCATGGACCTAAAATCAAGCAAGCAAAGCTTTATTAGCAGAATTTAATATGAAATTAATGTGAAGATGTGATACAAATTATGCAAAATTAGAGACTAATCACACCCCCACACTTATCTTTTATTCGTCCCGAGCAAAACAAAAAAACTAAGGAATTATTACACCACTTTCGCATGTGATGCGATTGAACTGAGCATGTGCAACAAGCCGTTAAACCTCTAAGTTTTTCCTAGAGGAGGAGTTTTGTCTCCTGAGGGTTTTCAACGGATTACACTCACAAAATCCATAAAGAAAGAAATCAAATGTTTGTATTTTGAAGACGCTTTTTGAAATAGAGAAAAGTGTTGAAGTATTTTTGTTAAAATATAAGTGATCCAAGGTCATAGGTTAATAAGAAATTATTCTTTCTTAAACTAAGTCAAAATGTAAAAAATTTGTTATAAATTAAATGTAAAATTTAAAATTGAATTGACTCTTTGATCTTTTAAAAAAATTTTAGAAAATATGCACTTTGTAGACTGTGAAGATTTTTGGGATATCGACTCTAACTTTCATGTCATTTATTTATATTATTATTTATATTATTATTTTTCTTTTTTTTCTTACCTTAGTTATCTTAGGCTTTCTTATTTACCCGGGTAGTGAGCCTTTAGCCGGTAACTCCCAAACCAGATGGTCTTAGAGCACCAAATGAGAAAATATCCCTCGGACTTAAGGACTCGAGTAAACAAGGCCACAAAACTAAAGGGGATTATTTTGTTTTTGTCTACCGTTTTAGGAATAAATAATCATGCTTCCTGAGACATAATTACCCAACTTCAATAATTGATTTTTATTTATCATAATTTTTTTAATATGTATATTTTTTATGGCATTTTTAGTTTTTGTTTAAATCCCAAAATTGTATAAGTGTGAAGTACATAAATCTAAGATAAAAAATTCAAGATCAAATTATCTTTTCAATCTTACTTTCTTATCCTAAAATTTAAACAAGATCTATTATTTTAGCTTGGTTTAAAATTTCATAATTTTAGGTCTTCCTAATTCCTAAGATAATCTTAATTTTCTTAAAAATAAATCAAAACTATTTTTCTTGTTTCAAAAAGTTTTGTAAAAAGAAAAGAAAAAGAGTAAATTTTTTTTAAAAGAAGTACAAAAGAAAGAAAAATGTAAAACTAACTATGTTAGTAAACTCTCCCCCACACTTATCTCACGCATTGTCCTCAATGCATCGTGAATGTGTATAGACATGAAACAAATGGAGAGGGAAGGAAGATTACCTCATGGTGGCGGTTCCGGTGGTGGTCTGACTGGGCCAAGCGTTGCTGCCCAATCAAGATATCGTGGAACTTGAAGGAACCCACCAATGACCTCTCTAACATGACCCAATAAAAGAATGATTGATTCAATGGTCTTATTGAAAATTTTATCCCCATCTAATTTTCAATTTTCAAAAATAATGACTGAGTCATTTTCTTTAACATTATTGTCCAACAATGAAGTGTGATTTTGAGAAATGATTGATTTAGACTCAAATAGAACATGAACAAAAATCGATACCGACTTAGGAAGTTGACTCAGATCAAGTCGAGAGTCAACAATGAGAGTCGAAATTGGTTCAACAATAGGGTCCAAACTAAGGAATTGATGTTCACACACTTTCCCCAACAATGAAGTGTGATCATTAGAGATTGGTGATTCTATTTCACGGTGTATTGGTACAGGATTCAATGTTGATTCCGAAATAGAGAAAAAATCTAGTAAAGATATCGGAGTCATTATTGATCAAAAAGTGAAATGGAATTACTAATATGAGGTTCAGGATCACTGGCAGGTTCGATTTCAATTTCAGAAAAGGGATAACTTGCCAGAATGTCCAGGCGACTTTCATAACTTCGAGTGTGGTCAAGTTCAAATGTGTGTTCTGAAATTGAATTTAGATTCCCAAAATGACATGATCCTTGGGTCCAATCAGTAGAGTTAGGGATATAAGGATCGGTCAAAGGTTGACAAGAAAGACTTTTCTTGCTCTCATTGATCAATTCACTCATAAGTGAGTCTAACCTACTGATAGGCCGGGTAATAGAATTTAGATTTGGAATCATGTCTTTCATACTCTTTGCGATTGGTTCTTCGTGAAAAGATAAGTATGGAAGTCGATTTTAGAAATTATGGTGAAATTGTGAGTCCATTGGATTTTGTGACTGCTGCTCAGACTCATGCAAGGGTTCTATACTTAAGTCCAGTATTGATGGTTGTTCATTTTGAATAGGAGATACTGGAAAAGATGAGTAGGACTCTTGAAAATGTGGTTGAGATGATGAGTCCAACATGTTTTGCATTCTTTCACTAAAGACTTCCAAACGCTTTTCTAACTCAGATTCTTCTTCAATTGGATGCTCTAGAAAAGGAGTATGTGGAGTTTGATGTGGGAAGGATTGTGAATAGAGCAAATTTTGCATTTGTTGTAGGGACTCTTCTATACTCATTTCCAAATCAGATTTTTCTTCGAGTGGTGGAACAGGAAAAGGAGTATATGAACCAAAATTGGGGAATGAACTTTGTGAAAATTGTGGATAAGGCGGTTGAAAATATGACTCGGGGGAGGTGAATCCCCATGAACTCTGTGAAGAGTTGAAATTATTTTAAAAATTATGGTCATAATAATGGGGGTACGGGTCATATTGATTCGGATAATCTCAACCCGGCATAAATGGTTGGTTCATGTTGTACATAGCCGGGTCAAACTTATCCGAGTCAAATGAGGTCTGGGTGAAATATAGATTCATATTATAATTGAAAGAATTGTTGTTATTAAAATCTATATCACAATTAAAAAAAAAAACAACCAACAAAGAAAAAGAAAAAGAAAACAAGCCTATGCTAGGTTGACTTAGACCTAGATGACTCCTAACTGGTTAGACTGTCCACGGGGGGTATATTGTCAGAAGCTGACCACGAGTTAATCGGCCACGTAGGGGCAAGATCAGTGGGAGGTATCCGTGCCTGAGCAACGGGCCTAATTATGCCAAACTACTGTTCTTCGAGGTTTCGCCTCTTAATCCCCAACCTTAAACACCGATTTAGTAAGAGTCAAATTCTAACAACTTTCCCCTTAGGTCAATCTCTTAAATGAGTTCGAGATGTCCCTAGGGGCCAACGTCTAGTAAATTTTATTAAGTCTTGGGTTGTGTGAGTGAGGAGGTGATTTTTGGGCCAAGGGAGGGTAATGACTTCCCCACCTTATGTTGTCTTAGATTTTGCCTTAAGTTTAATTTGTGCAAGTGTGCAATATAGATAAGATGAGCACAAAAAAGCGAGTAAATCATTAAAGTGTTTGTCCTATGCTATATGCGATGCCATATGTATAGCTCCTATCAATATCACAACAACACAAGAATAAAATACAGTATATTAGAATGAAAATTGACACGTGCCTAGATGCAAATGTCTACACTATTTTAAAGCATCCAATTTCTGTATTTTAGTTCTTAAAATTATTTACAGTATACAGGTAATAATAAAAAAAAAACATAGCAGCAGAGTATATGAATATACAAGAAATTACCCGACCACACTTGAGCAAGTGTGGACTTCTGCAATGCTAAAATTTAACCTGCACACCAAAAAACAAAGAAGAATAAGTTAACAAAATTGTGAAATCAAACCGTTCCCATCCCAGCAACGGCGCCAAAATTTGATCGAGGGAAAACCGCGCATAAAAAGTGTATGTTTTGAAATCAAAATTTAAAATGTGTGTGCTTTGCCTCGATACTTCTGTTATAGCATAGAGGCTAAAACGAGTCGAATCCACGAGGATGGGAGGCGATAGAAGCTTTACCAGTTGATTCACGTGTTTGTTAAAAAGTTCTTCAAAGTTTTAAAGAATGAAAAGAAAAGAAAAGAAAGAATTGAAAGAGAGGTACGGTAAAATACAAAGAAGTGGGAAATATAAAAAAGAATATGTTTGTGATTTTTGTATGTCTAAAACAAAGTGAAAAAGAAAGAAAACTCATGGCTACTAACTACTAATGGCTTGGCTCCACCAACATGCTAACTCTTAGTGATAGTTGCCTCACATGTATCATTGGCCATCACTAGTCCTTGGTTCAAGAGCGATTCAAAGCATGACCCATATGTAACTCCTCACAACCCAACTCAACAATTAAGTGCAAGCTACACTTAAATCATCAAAACACAATAAGAGCAAGCATGAAGTAAAGTAATGTAAGCTTGTTAGTGGTTAAGAAATTAGAATGTTAGATTCATCATCATGAGCCATCAATGGCTCTTGTAAGAGTAAGGCCAAAACAAGGCTATTAGATTCATGTGGATTATCATAAAAGAAGTTATCAAGTTGGTGGTTAGTAGTTAGTTGCCATGAGAGAAAAGTTAGCTACACATGTAAAAGAGATTTAGAGAGAAGAAAACATAGAGAGGTAAAGAGAGCACCTTTCATAGATTGTCACCTTCTATTACAAGCATTCTTGCATTCTAAGCATGTACCACTCTCTCACCCTATTACAAGATCTACAAAATAGAAAATACAATGGAGGAAGAAGAACTACCCTAATCTAAACTACCCTAGATTACAACATGGAATGAAAACTACTCCTAACTCCGTATATCTTTATTCTGAAACCATAGGGGGTATTTATAACCACCAGGGAAGAGGGGGGCCAGGGGACAGGCTCTGGCCAAAAACGCGGCCGGGGCCGCTGTGATACTGGGGCCGCGCGGGCGGCGCTTCGAGCCGCGCGCGGTCCCGTCTGTCCCCTGTCAGGCCCTGTGCCTGATTTCTTCTTTGTAGCCCCTAGTTTTCACAGAATCAGCTCTGTAGGTCAATAGCTATCTTTAATAGGCTTTTAATCACCAATTAAATGGTGATTTAGAGTCTTCTTCTTCATTGCACACCATGGACCTAGAATCAAGCAAGAAAATCTTTATTAGCAGAATTTAATATGAAATTAATGTGAAGATGTGATACAAATTATGCAAAATTAGAGACTAATCACTGGTCGATCGGCCCGGTCGACTGGGGCTTTCCAGAAAGCAGAAGCTCTCTGGCGGTCGACCGGGTCGGTCGACCAGCCCTCCAGCCAAAACCGGCGTGCACGTTTGTGCACGTAAGTCGACCGACTCAGTCGACTGACTCCTAGCTCGGTCGATCAGTCCGGTCGACCGGCAGAAGCCAGAACAGGGTTGTGATAGGAATTAAAAAGTTGTCTTTTTAGCTAAGTTAAAATCCCATAAAATCTCTAAAAATCTACAAAAATAGTTTCAATATTATACTTTGATATACAAACATGTTTGAGTAAAAATCAAACCATGTTACAAATATTTTGAACTATTTTTGTAACTTAGAAATTTTAGCTAAAATCTGTATTTTTCAAAATAGATTTTTCAAAACTTATTTTTCCAAAACTTCTCCAAATACAAAAACAAGATATTTTAAACACTTTTAAAGCATGGTGTGCATGGATATGATCCACTACACATAAATGATGAAATATCTATGTTTTTGACACTAAGCACTAAAACTGGTTTTGGTTAAAAACATATATACTTGAAACTCCAAAAATCAAACCGGTATTTTTCCAAATGAAAATCCTTTTATGAAAACACAACCAAATCTTGTGTGTGAGTGTATATGGTATACTTCAGCAATCCACCAACTATTCTATCCTTTACATTTTATCTAAAAATAAAATCTTAACAAAACAAACCTAGACTCAAGTCTTGATCTTGAAGGTCTTCACTTGAAGTCTTCTCATCATCTTGACTTGGTCCAAACTTAATCCAAAGAGCTAGATTCCTCTTGAGTACTTGATGTGGTCTTGATACATAGGCTCTTGAATCAAACCGTGCTAGCTCCAAAACTTGAATTTAAATCTTTTGTTGAAGCTAAACACCAACTAAGATCTTAATCATAAATCTGAGACTAATTAGATTATTAATACTATAACTACATAAGTTGATCATCATCAAAACTAGAGTGATGGGCCTTTGGGCCAACAATCTCCCCCTTTTTGATGATGACAAAACTCATGGAGTTATATACACATTGATTAAAGTAAAGCTTCAAAGAAGCTCCCCCTTAACTCATGCATCACAATAAACAATAAAATATGACAATAAAGTACATAAAACTAAACAACTTAATATGCATCAATAAGGTGAGAGACACAAAACATAAATCCAAAATCCTTTTTCCAAAAACTTTTTCTCCCCCTTTTGTTTAAACTTTTAAAAAAATATTCTTCCCATTTTCTAAAACACAAGATGCATAAACTCAATATATGCAAAAACACAAATATGCATATATAAACTCAAAATCGTTCCCCTTTTTGTCAATCATCAACAAAGGGGTCAAAGAAAACAATAAAACAATATTCTCTCCCTCTTTGTCAGAAACAAAAAAATCAACAAAGAGGTGAACTCAAATCAATCAATAAAGAGATATATGCAATATACAGTCATGAAGAAGAAGACGCTAAGTTAACTTTCCTACATACATGCATTACATGAAGAAGGGATGACAAGTCCTAATTCACATAACACATAATATGCAATGCATAAAAGGAGATGTGAAGCTCCCCCTACACACATGTATCGCATAAAGAAGAGTTGTCAAGCTCCTCAATATAAGAGACACTCAACATGAATCTATATGTAGAAGAGATGTTAAGCTCCCCTTGCATATAGGCAATACACATCAAAACATTTTTAATATTTCTTATTAAAACAAAATTGTGAATTTTCTCAATAAAACAAATTTTGAGATATCTTGGTAAATAAAATTTAAGATACCAATTGTAAATAAACATTACAAATTTTGAATTTTAATTGTAATTGAAACATTTTACCAATTGAAATTTTGATACCAATATAAATTTTCATGGATACCAATTGAAATAAATAGATCAATAGATACCAATTGAAATATATTGTACATTTTGATATCAATAAAAAATACCAATTGTAAAAAAAATACCAATTGAAGATAATGCATAAGCTTATATAAAAGATACCAATTGAGAAATCAATTGAAAATTAAGATTGAATTAAGCTTAGCATAAACACACTTTGTGCTTTAAGCATGTAAATATCTTAACAATCAAGCACAAACAAATCATATATATGTATAAAAAGAGAATACCAATAGAAATTGATATTATTTAAAATGAAGCATACATATATAGAAAACAAAATATGAGTATATACAAAATAAATATCAATTGAGATACCAATTGAAAATAATAATGTGAATCAAGTATATAATTCATAATTACCATCCTTTTATGTACAAGATAAAAGATTTTCAATAAGGCTTACAAGGCATACTCGCCCATCCGTCCTCCCTTAAAGGGGTAGGTAGGGGTTTTCAAAAAATAGGTGTTTGAAAATATTTTTAGCATTGAAAATCACTACCAAATGAAGAACAATAACTAGTTAAAAGTAATTTTTAAAAAACTAGTTAAAGATCCTTCAAAATATGAAATCAAATCATATGTATCATGAAACATACTAAATACACAAAATTAGACACTCAAGGTCCATAAAGCTCAAAATGATCATGAAACATAGTCATGAATAAATAAATAAAGTGTAAGTGCACAAGAATCATATAATTAGTATTTTTCATGAAAATAGTCAACAGGGCTCAAAGCAAACATGAATCTCATTTTATCAAATAAAAATCATGAAAATCATAAAGATTTTATTTTTCATCTAAAAACAAACTTCTAGGTATATGTATGTTCTTATCCAAAACTAATAATATGCATACATATCCCAAACATAAAAAGAGTCTATGATATAATTTGCATGAAGGCAAGAGACTTAAGAGACATACATGTATTGTAAGATCACCTAGAGGGGGGGTGAATAGGTGATGGCTAATCTAATGGTCACTTATGAACAAATAATGCGGAATTAAAACTAAGTTGACCAAATTAAACTTCTTTTAATTGAACACTTATGTATAACGCAAGAGTGTTGCCGAATTCCCCTTGCGAGGCTCTGGACAAACTCCTCTAGATTCCCCTTGAATGGGTTGAGGTGCCGCGTTGGCTCTCTTGGTTGAATACTAGTGTTAATAACAATCCCAAGTAAGTATAGCAATTATGAGCACAAAAGTATATCATGCATATAAGAGATAAAGACTATAAAGTAATGCAAGATATAAGTGAGACAAAAAGAGTAAGAGAGCAAGAGTGAGCAATCGCAAACACAAAGGGTTTGTTTCGAGGTTCGAGCACACTTGCTCTACATCCCCGCCTTCGACACACGAAGGATTTCCACTATGCAAGATCCCACCGGATCTCTCCTCGGTGCCGCAACACCTACAAGCCCTCGGACTCTCTAGTCCCTTACACAACACAAGCCCACCGGCTCGTCGAGGCCGCACCTCAAGCTACAAGTCCTCACTAGGACCCAACAACACCAAGTCCTCACTAGGACCCGAAACAAACCGCGAACACAACCGTCCGCCTTCTCAAAGAACAAGAAATGATCTCTTGGTGATCTAAACACTTGATCACCAATTATAAACTCTCACTACAACTCTCCTATAGGATAGATATAACAATGGATGCTCAAGTGTAGTGTGAGAAATCAAGGAAAAGAACTATGGTGAAAAACTCAAGAAATCACTTTTATCACTCTTGATAAATTCTTCCTATTTGATTGGAAGTATTTGCTCTCAAATATGTGGAGAAAACTTTCTGAAAAGAATGGGAAAAACTGGACAAAAGCTCTCCTAAAAACTTGGCTCAAAACAATGACAAAACCCCCTTTATAGAGGTCAGAAAAATCTGACCGTTGGGGTCTGTCAGAGCTGCCGGTCGACCGGCCGGTCGACCGGTAACGGTCAAAAATCTGACCGTTACAGCCTCCGGTCGACTGGCCCGGTCGACCGGGAAGAACAGAGAGCACTGCTCTCAGTTCCGGTCGACCGGCCCGGTCGACCGCACAAAACGTGCACAGTTTTGTGCACGTCGGTCGACCGGCCCGGTCGACCGACCTCTGTGCAATGGGTTAACTTGGAGCACAGTTTTGAGGTCTAAAACATTCGAATTTGGGAATAAGTATATAGGATGAATTTGTAGATATTGAAGTCTTCTTTCTAATGCAATTTAAATCAAATCAATATCAATTCGGATTTGAAAGTTATCAATAAAATACTAAAAGGTATCAAATCAGAAACTGTAAACTATTTTTCAGACTTCAACCCAATATTTGACATTCTTAACATTTAAATCAGAAAACGATTATTGAATATTAAATGTAGCTCTGAAAGTCATCTTTAAAATGCAATTTAAATCATGTTAATTGAATAAGAGAATCAAAAGTTATGACTAAAAGACTAAAAGAGTGTCGAGTAGATTAGCAGAACGGTCGAGAGTTCTAAAATGGTTTTGGTTAAAAACACATGTATATTTGAAACACCAAAAACTAAAACGGTATTTTTCTAGAACTAAAAATCTTTTATGAAAACACATAAATCAAGAGTGTGTGTGTGATATGAACTTGAGCAATCCACCAACTATCTATCCTTTACATTTTAACTAAAACAAACAAAAATCTTATACCTAGACACAAGTCTTCATCTTCTTGAAGTCTTCTCATCTTCTTGACTTGGTCCACATGCAATCCACCGAGCTCATCTCTAGATGTGGTCTTGATGCATAGGCTCGTGAATCGACCGGTGCTAGCTTCCAACTTGACATTTTATCCTTTGTTGAAGCTCCACACCTACTAAGATCTTGATAAGGAATCTGTCACTAATTAAACACAAGATCATTAGTAATCATAACTTCATGAGTTGATCATCATCAAAACTAGGGTGATAGGCCTTTGGGCCAACAATCTCCCCCTTTTGATGATGACAAAACTCATGACGTTATATATGCATGGATTAAAGTAAAGCTTCAAAGAAGCTCCCCCTTAACTCATGCATACAAAATAAATAATAAATATGATAATGAAGCACATGAATATGGATGCAAATATGGAGATGCAACAAGCATAAATCAAAATCTTTTTACTCCTATTTGCATAAATCAAAACACATATGCATAAATACAAATCTTAATTTCTCTTAAGTAAGAAGGACAAATACTTCTCCCCCTTAAGCCAGGAAATCATGCATATATATCAAAACAAAAACATTTGCATAAATCAAAACACATATGCATAAATACAAATCTTAATTTCTCTTAAGTAAGAAGGACAAATACTTCTCCCCCTTAAGCAAGGAAATCATGCATATATATCAAAACAAAAACACAAATACTTCTCCCCCTTTTTGTCAATCATCAACAAAGGGTTCAAAGTAAAATCAAATCAACAAATTTTCTCCCCCTTTATGTCAAAAATAAGGAAGTCAAGGAGGGGCAATACAAATCAAAAATTTTGAATTTTTCTCATCAAAACAAAATCATTAACAAATTTTGAATTTCTCTTTGATATCAATATTGATATCATTTTAAAATCTAATGCATAAGCTTGAAAAATAAGATTTGAATTAGGCTTAGCATTAACAACACATGAAGAATTCGAACTAGTTAAATGAGAGTGTTTAACAACTAGTACGAAATCCTTCTATCAAGGAATAAATCTAAGGATTTTCATGAAATAGCAATGAAACACAAAACACTCAAACACTCTAATCTATAAAGTCCAAATAGTTTCAAAAGAAGTGAGTGTACTAATGTTATGTGAAACATGGCATCATGAAAATGGCAATAAAGTACAATATTCCTTAGAAAATCATAAACATCAAAATCATCTCACATTTTTTATATTAAATCATTGAAAACAAAATCTATATGTCAAGATATATGTATGTTTTGACAATACATGAAATATACATACATATCTCTTAAACTCAAGTGAGTCTATATGAATGGATTTGTATTGAAGGCAAAAGACTCAAGAGTTATACATGTATATTTTAAGGTTTGGCAAAATACACATATACATGAAATAAAAGGCACATGATCATAAATCAAATCCAAAAGGTGAACATAAGTTTAAATATGTATGAATCATCAAAACTAAGCAATACAAGTACATTTCAAGGGTTCAAATAAGCATTTAAGCACACTTACTAATAGATCTTTTTGAGGCCCATGATATGTTCAAGTATAAATCCTAGTGTTGACAAAAACTAACATATAAACTAATATTCAAATCATGAAGCATTAAATTTTAAGAAAAATTGAATCATGTGACAATCTCAAAAATTATTTGAAGAATACATAACTAGTATAAATTGTTTTTGAAAAACTAGTTAAAGATCCTTCAAATATGTCAAATCATATGTTTTTCATGAATGAGACTAAGTACATAAAAATCCAAGCACTCATAGTCCATAAAGCTCATAAATATATTTTTGAATAAAAGATGAGTGTTCAAAGGTTATGTAAATAGTATTTTCATGAAAGTTGTCATTGAAGCTCAAATCACATAGAAATCATTGTTATCAAATCAACACAAAATCATTTTTATTAAAAACTACAATCTTCATGGTATATATATGAATTATACAAATCTAACAATACACATACATATCCCAAAATTGTAAAAGAGTCTATCAAATATTTGCATGAAAGCTAGAGACTCACGGGTATACATGTATATTTATTAGATTTGAATTAAACACACATATAAAGTAAAATCAAAGATAGGCATAACAAGTATAAATGACCGAATCATCAAAACTAGCCTATACACATGCATATAGTGAATACAAATGTGCATGAAGTCCAAATATATATGAGTCAATTGTAGTTCACTATACATATATGTATAAATGCAAGTTTTGACGCATTCTACATTTAAGCATGTAAATGCCACATGAAGCACATAAAATCTTAAAACAAAATATGAACATGCTATATGATAAAAGTAAGGAGCATGTACATAAATAAATTGGAAGTTTAGAGGTTGTTACCAACTCCAAAGCTCCAAGCATGGTGGTCTTTCCCACCAAAATCTCCTTGATAGCGATGCAACCCAAAAGTATGTCCATCATGTCCAAGTGCATCCACTACCAAGGTACCATCCCTCTCACGTTTTGTGAGAGCCCTCACCTACATCACAAGCAAAAGGTGGGGGTTTTGGTACCCATATTTTCTTGGGTCCTATGGGGTTAGCTTTGTAAGGAACCCAAGCATTTTTATTTTTATCAAAAATAAGAACATTTAACCTTTCATAACAAAATTTTCTTAGATGGCCTTTGCGGCCACAATGTGTACATATGTACACCTTAGTATGCTTATGTGTAGGAGTGTGATCATGTTGTGCAACATAAGCATGATGATGTGCATGAATAGATGGAGTTTGTTTCTTTGAAAACAAAGACTCCAACTTAGAATGATTGAATGCACAAGAGTTCAAAGTTGAACTCAAATTATTTATTTTATTTTTCAAATTCTTAATCTCATTAGTGGTGGCATGAAAGCATGATGAGATATATGATCATTTTTCTTTTTCTTTTGTGAAACAAAATCTTTTTCTTTTTCACAAATTTTTCTTTTCAAAGATTTATTCTCTTGAAAAACAACTTCTTTTTGTTTTCCACCAAATCAATCTTATTTTTCAAATCATTGTTTCCTTTACATAAATTATTTAATTTAGACATAAGGGAAACATTCTCATTTTTCAAAAACTCATTTTCTTTTTCTAAGCATGCCATTTTATTTTCTAATGAATCTTTATCATTAAGCATGGCATCAAAATTCTTTTTCAAAATTTTATTATCCTTTTCTAAACATGCAATGTTACTTCTAAAAGAGTCATGTTCTACATGCATGCAATCAAGTTCCTTTTTCAAATTTTTATTTTTCTTTTTAATCATGTCATATTTTTCAAGCACAAGATGACAAAAGGTAGCAAGCTCATCATATGACATGTCTACATCCTCATCATCGGATTCGGTGTTTACCTCAAGGGGGTTATCCCCTTGGACCATATAGCATACGTTGGAGATGTCGCTTCCAACGTCCGAATCGCTCCCCGCATAGTATATATTCTTTTCGCCAAGGGAGGTGAGGGTATTCCACACTACAAAAGCCGAGTCAAGATTAGTTAACTTAGACAAATAATCATCATCTAAGCTAGATACTAAAGCATGTAGGGCCTTTGCATTAGCCTCAATGTTCTTACCATTTAAGCAATATTCTTTATTAGTTGTGGCAAGATATACACTAAGGCCAAGTCCTTTGAGGAACAAAGACATCTTAACCTTCCAAATTTGGATGTTAAGTATGTCAAAGGTGGGTGGTGACATGAAGTCCATGGTGAGGTGTGTGTGTACAAAAATATTGTGATTAGCCTAAAGGAGGATCTTTAACTCTTAGGTTGTTAGACCCAATATCAAGAGCACTAGCTCTGATACCAATTGTAAGATCACCTAGAGGGGGGGTGAATAGGTGATGGCTAATCTAATGGTCACTTATGAACAAATAATGCGGAATTAAAACTAAGTTGACCAAATTAAACTTCTTTTAATTGAACACTTATGTATAACGCAAGAGTGTTGCCGAATTCCCCTTGCGAGGCTCTGGACAAACTCCTCTAGATTCCCCTTGAATGGGTTGAGGTGCCGCGTTGGCTCTCTTGGTTGAATACTAGTGTTAATAACAATCCCAAGTAAGTATAGCAATTATGAGCACAAAAGTATATCATGCATATAAGAGATAAAGACTATAAAGTAATGCAAGATATAAGTGAGACAAAAAGAGTAAGAGAGCAACAGTGAGCAATCGCAAACACAAAGGGTTTGTTTCGAGGTTCGAGCACACTTGCTCTACATCCCCGCCTTCGACACACGAAGGATTTCCACTATGCAAGATCCCACCGGATCTCTCCTCGGTGCCGCAACACCTACAAGCCCTCGGACTCTCTAGTCCCTTACACAACACAAGCCCACCGGCTCGTCGAGGCCGCACCTCAAGCTACAAGTCCTCACTAGGACCCAACAACACCAAGTCCTCACTAGGACCCGAAACAAACCGCGAACACAACCGTCCGCCTTCTCAAAGAACAAGAAATGATCTCTTGGTGATCTAAACACTTGATCACCAATTACAAACTCTCACTACAACTCTCCTATAGGATAGATATAACAATGGATGCTCAAGTGTAGTGTGAGAAATCAAGGAAAAGAACTATGGTGAAAAACTCAAGAAATCACTTTTATCACTCTTGATAAATTCTTCCTATTTGATTGGAAGTATTTGCTCTCAAATATGTGGAGAAAACTTTCTGAAAAGAATGGGAAAAACTGGACAAAAGCTCTCCTAAAAACTTGGCTCAAAACAATGACAAAACCCCCTTTTATAGAGGTCAGAAAAATCTGACCGTTGGGGTCTGTCAGAGCTGCCGGTCGACCGGCCGGTCGACCGGTAACGGTCAAAAATCTGACCGTTACAGCCTCCGGTCGACTGGCCCGGTCGACCGGGAAGAACAGAGAGCACTGCTCTCAGTTCCGGTCGACCGGTCCGGTCGACCGCACAAAACGTGCACAGTTTTGTGCACGTCGGTCGACCGGCCCGGTCGACCGACCTCTGTGCAATGGGTTAACGTGGAGCACAGTTTTGAGGTCTAAAACATTCGAATTTGGGAATAAGTATATAGGATGAATTTGTAGATATTGAAGTCTTCTTTCTAAGGCAATTTAAATCAAATCAATATAAATTCGGATTTGAAAGTTATCAATAAAATACTAAAAGGTATCAAATCAGAAACTGTAAACTATTTTTCAGACTTCAACCCAATATTTGACATTCTTAACATTTAAATCAGAAAACGATTATTGAATATTAAATGTAGCTCTGAAAGTCATCTTTAAAATGCAATTTAAATCATGTTAATTGAATAAGAGAATCAAAAGTTATGACTAAAAGACTAAAAGAGTGTCGAGTAGATTAGCAGAACGGTCGAGAGTTCTAAAATGGTTTTGGTTAAAAACACATGTATATTTGAAACACCAAAAACTAAAACGGTATTTTTCTAGAACTAAAAATCTTTTATGAAAACACATAAATCAAGAGTGTGTGTGTGATATGAACTTGAGCAATCCACCAACTATCTATCCTTTACATTTTAACTAAAACAAACAAAAATCTTATACCTAGACACAAGTCTTCATCTTCTTGAAGTCTTCCCTTGAAGTCTTCTCATCTTCTTGACTTGGTCCACATGCAATCCACCGAGCTCATCTCTAGATGTGGTCTTGATGCATAGGCTCGTGAATCGACCGGTGCTAGCTTCCAACTTGACATTTTATCCTTTGTTGAAGCTCCACACCTACTAAGATCTTGATAAGGAATCTGTCACTAATTAAACACAAGATCATTAGTAATCATAACTTCATGAGTTGATCATCATCAAAACTAGGGTGATAGGCCTTTGGGCCAACATGTATATTTATTAGATTTGAATACAAAATACATATACATGAAGTAAAACATGAAAATTGACAAAACAAGTGTAAATGAGGAAATCATCAAAACTAGGCTATACATGTGCATATAGTGAGTACATATGAACAATGAATGCAAATGTATATGAATCAAATGTCGCTCACTACTTGTACATGTATATATCCAAGTTTTGACGAAAATTACATTTAAACAAGTATTTACCACATGAAGCCTAAAACATAAAACATGAACATTTTAACAAACACTAAAACATGCTAAAAATAACATTAAATGAAAGCATGTAAATAAACTAGGAGTTTAGAGATAGTTACCAAACCAAAGAACTATGCTCTAATTCTCCAAATCATAGTGGTTGTTTCACCAAACCTCCTTGATAGCGGTGCATCAAATGTGTGTCCATCAAGTCCATGTGCATCCACTACCAAGGCACCAAATCTCTCACGTTTTGTGAGAGCCCGCACCTACATCAAATACAAAAGGTAGGGATTTTGGTACCCATTTTCTTTTGGGTCCTCAAGGGTTAGCATTATAAGGAACCCAAACATTCTTATTAGCAAAATTTAAAGCATTTATCTTATTATAACAGAATTTTGCTAAATGGCCTTTACGACCACAATGTGTACACTTGTACACTCTAGGATGCATATGATTATGAGTGTGATCATGGCATGCAAAATGTGCATATGCATGATGTGGGTGATGTGCATGAACATGTGGAACTTGTTTCCTTGAAAATAAGGTTTTCAATCTCTTATGATTAAATGCACAATTGCTCAAAGTTGAGCTTAAACAATCTATTTTATTTTTCAAAAATTTAATCTCATTCTGATTAATAGTGGCATGTAAAGTATGATCAACAATCTTTTTCTTTTTAGAAACATTTACTTTTTCTTTTTCAACCATTTTTCTTTTCAAAGAAGTGTTTTCATGCAAAGCAATTTCTTTTTGTTTTTCCACCAAAACAATTTTATTTTTCAAAGTAGTGTTCCCTTCACAAAGATCATTCAATTTAGAAAGCCAGGAAACATTTACATTTTTCAAAATTTCATTTTCTTTTTCAATGCATGCAATTTTATTTTTAAAAGAATCATTTTCTTTTAACAAGGAATCAAAATTATTTTCATTTTCTTTTTATCCTTTTTAAGTATGTCATATTTTTCAAGAAGTTGTTGACAAAATGATTCAAGCTCATCATAAGACATATCAACATCTTCATCTATCTCAGATTCGGTAGTTACCTCAAGGGGATTATCCCCTTGGACCATGTAGCATACATTGGAAGCGTTACTTTCAACATCCGAGTCGCTCCCCGCATAGTATTGTTCTTGTTCGCCAAGGGAGAGTATTGTGTTCCAAACTACAAAAGCCGAGTCAAGATTAGCAACCCTACATAAATAATCATCATTTAGAGTACTCTTCAAAGCATGGATGGCATTTGCATTAGTCTCAATATTTTTGCCATTTAAACAATAAGAATCTTTAATAGTGACAAAATAAATATGAATCCCTATGGCTTTGAGGTATAAGGACATCTTAACCTTCCAAGTTTGGATGTTAAGAATGTCAAAGGTGGGAGGTGACATGAAATCCATAGTGCTTGTAAATAAATATTGTGGTTAGCTATAAATGAGGATCTTTAACTCTAGGTTGTAAGACCCAAATCAAGAGCACGTGGCTCTGATACTAATTGTAATCACCTAGAGGGGGTGAATAGGTGACTAGCTAATCTAATGGTCAATTAATGTGAAATTAAAACTTATTTAATGCAAACTAAAACTTATTAAACTAAACACCACGTATAATACAAGAGTGTAACCGGATTTCCCATGAACGGCTCTGGACTAATTCCTCAAGATTTCTCTAAATAAGGGTTGAGGTGCCGCATTAGCTCTCTTGGTTGAATACAAGTGTTAGCAAACAATCCTCAAGCATATAACAATTAAGCACACGATATATCAAGCATATAAAAATAAAGACAATATGAGCATGCAAGAGATAAAAACAAGTAAGAGATAGAGAGAGCAATCGCAAACATGGGAGATTTGTTTCGAGGTTCGAGCACACTTGCTCTACGTCCCCGCCTTCAGCACTATGAAGGATTTTCACTATAAACCGATCTCACTGGATCACTCGGTGCCGCAACACCTACAAGGCGAGTTCACACTTGAACTCCTTGGACTCTCTAGTCCCTTCACTCGTTCCCGCAAGAAAAAACACACCGCAAGACCACTAGCTCGCCGACGCCGCACCTCAAACAAAGAGTTCACACACGAACTTGAAACACCGCGAACCCACAAGTCCGCCTCCTCAAAGTGTAAAGTAGAACTTTGGTGATCACAACACTTTGATCACCTAAAATCCCTCACAACAAAGATCTCTATAGGCAGATATAGCAATGGATAGCTCAAGTGTTGTGTGAGAAAACTAGGATTGAAATGGTGGAGGAAAACTCAAGAAATCACTTTTCAATACACTCTTGAAAATCTCTCCTTTTGATATGGCAATTTTGGCTCTTAAACAAGTGGAGATAAACACCTAATAGAGTTGAAAAAACTGGCTCAAAACCCACTTAAAATCTTATTAAAAACAATCCCCCAAAGCCCCATTTTATAGGCCAAAGAGAAACTAGCCGTTGGGGTCCAGTCAGCAGTTCTGACTGCTGTCGGTCGACCGGCCCGGTCGACCGCCAACGGTCAAAAATCTGACCATTGGGCCAGCAGTCGACTAACCGAGGCCTGGAACAAAGAGCAGATACTCTCTACGGTCGATCGGCCCGGTCGACCGGGGCTTTCCAGAGAGCAGAAGCTCTCTGGCGGTCGACCGGGTCGGTCGACCGGCCCTCCAGCCAAAAATGGCGTGCACGTTTGTGCACGTCAGTCGACTGACTCGGTCAACCGACTCCTAGCTCGATCGACCGCTCCAGTTGACCGGCAGAAGCCAGAACAGGGTTGTGATAGGGATTAAAAAGTTGTCTTTTTAGCTTAGATAAAATCCCATAAAATCTCTAAAAATCTAAAAAAATAGTTTCAATATTATACTTTGATATATAAACATGTTTGAGTAAAAATCAAACTATGATACAAACATTTTGAACTATTTTTGTAACTTATAAATTTTGGCTAAAGACAAAATCTGTATTTTTCCAAAATAGATTTTTCAAAACTTATTTTTTCAAAACTTCTTCAAATACAAAAACAAGATATTTAAACACTTTTAAAGTATGGTGTGTATGGATGCGATCCACTACACATAAATGATGAAATATCTATGTTTTTGACACTAAGCACTAAAACTGGTTTTGGTTAAAAACATATATACTTGAAACTCCAAAAACCAAACCGGTATTTTTCCAAATGAAAATCCTTTTATAAAAACACAACTAAATCTTGTGTGTGAGTGTATATGGTATACTTGAGAAATCCACCAACTATTCTATCCTTTATATTTTATCTAAAAATAAAATCTTAACAAAATAAACCTAGACTCAAGTCTTGATCTTGAAGGACTTCACTTGAAGTCATTTCATCATCTTGACTTGGTCCAAACTTGATCCAAAGAGCTAGACTCCTCTTGAGTACTTGATGTGGTCTTGATGCATAGGCTCTTCAATCAAACCGTGCTAGCTCCAAAACTTGACTTTAAATCCTTTGTTGAAGCTAAACACCAACTAAGATCTTGATCATAAATTTTAGGCTAATTAAACACAAGATCATTAGTAATATAACTACATGAGTTGATCATCATCAAAACTAGAGTGATGGGCCTTTGGGCCAATAGAAGGTGGTTATTATGGTGGAATGGGTGGTAGGTGGTGGATCTTAGTGGTAGAGTTAGTGGTGGTGGTGTGGTGGAGAAGATGGGTGGTAGTGGTGGTGAGGATTATAAAGATGGAAATGAAGATGACGATGTTAGTGGAGAGAGTGGATGAGGAGGTATGGTAGGGAGATGGTGGCCGCCGGAGTAGGGCCCACCACTGGACAGGTGGGGCATGGCCGGCTAGGTGTAGGTGGTCGGAGTTGTGTTTAGGGGTATGGAGATGAAATAGAGAGAATTGGAGAGAGAGAGAGTAAATTAAAGGTGAAAATACACCTAGAGAGGTGTGAATAGGTGTAGTACTAATCTAGTGACAAATAAACTGGAATTAAAAACTAAATACTAACATATAATGTATAACTAAGAGTGAAGTCGAATTCTCCGTGAAGGGCTCTAAAACTTCTCCTCACGATTCCTCTAAACTAAGATTTGAGGTGCTTCAATAGCTCTCTTGGTTGAATATTAATGTGAACACATAAATAATATCAAGTATGAATAGATATAAGCAAGAATAGCAATGCAAGATATAAGAGTTGAGAGTTAGAGAGGAAGATAACCAAGCGCAAACACAAGGATATGTTTTCGAGGTCGAGCCACTGCACTTCATCCCTTCCACTATCCACAATAGGATCTTTCACAAAGGGACTTCCACCGAGAAATTACACCGTCTACAAATAAGGAGTAAACAACTCCAACTCTCACACCTCTACACAAGAGGGAAGGCACAAAGCCAAGCACAAAGAAACGAAAGATTAGAACTTGGTGATCCAATGATCACAAACAATACTTGGTGATCCAATGACCACAAACAAAACACCTCTTACAATATAAGATTCTAGATGATAGATTTTGAAATGAATAGCACAAATATGTGAGTGCACAAAGAAAATACTTGAAAAAAACTATTAAAAGATATAGAAATGAAAAATAGAAACTAGATTTTTCAAAACTTGTTTTCTTTGATTTTTCAAGACTTTGAAATTAAATAAACATAGAGAATTTTAGCACCGAAAATTGTTTAAAAACTTTTTAGAAAGTAGGCAAAATAGCTCTTGAAATCTTGTTGAAAATCTTAACCAAAACTGGCTCAAAATAACCCTTATATAGAGCTCAGAAAATTTAACCGTTGGGCTCAGAATACAGGCCAAACTAGCATGTCAGTCGACCACCCGGTCGACCGGCCAACGGTCATTTTTATGACCATTGGGGTTACCAGTCGACCGCACCGAAAAATCGAGACTCACACCTCTCTGTCGGTTGGTCGCTCGGTCGACTGAGCCAAACCCGAAAGTGGTCTTGAGCCAGTCGGCCGACCGTTAGTTGGGCGCGTGCATGTGTGCACGTCAGTCGACCGGTCGGTTGACCATAAACAACCCAAAACCCAAATTTTGAGGGTTTAAAAACCAACTTCATAAATGCATGAAAATTCCAATAAATCATCATGAATTTTAAAAAAATAAGTTCATATAAATACTTTGAAGTACAAATATGCGTGATAAAAAATCAACACATATTACAAAACAGTTAAAATATTTTGCGATAAAGAAATATAGGCAAAAATCAAAAACTGTATTTTCCAAAAACCAAACTTCTAAATAGAAATTTGATTTTTTCTAAAACTTATATAGATACGAAAATAAGTTATTGAAACACATTTGAAGCATAATGTGTATAGATAGAATCCAATATACATAGTAAATGATATATACTTGTTTTTGATAATAAATGCCAAAAAAGTTTTGATAGAAACAAAACTTAAACACATGAACTAGATACATCAAAATAAGTTTTTCTAAATATATATGAACCATCAATATATATAGATGAGATCCAATATATATATAAACTTATTTTGATGAAATCTATTTATAAAATGGAAAGAAGTATACATGATAATCCGAAATACAAAACCGTATACATAATAAATCACAAACACATAGAAGTAAGTTTCTCAATAAATAATAAAGCTCTAATATGTGTGGATAGAATCCAACACATATATAAACCATGAAACTTATTTTATGTAGATATAAACCATGAAAACATAAACTCTTAAAACGAAATAGCTAAACCGAAACCAAAACTATTTATCATGAAAGCGATAAATAAACTTGTGTGTGAACTTGAGCAATTCAAAAGTATTTTATCCTTACACAAGATCTAAACTAACAAAACCTAAACCAAAGTCTTCTTGCAGATCTTCGTCTCTAAGAGGACTTGATTCAAATACGATCCAAAGAGCAACGGCTCCATTTTGAGTACTTGATGTGATTTTTAAGCATGAGCTCTTGAATCAATATGTGATAGTTTCAAAACTTGACTTCGAATCTTTTGTTGAAGTTAAACACCGACTGAGATCTTAATTGAATATCTGAAACATAATAAATACAAGATAATTAGTAATATAACTTCATAAGTTAGTTATCATCAAAACTAGGGTGACAGGCCTTTGGGCCAATAATCTCTCCCTTTTTGATGATGACATAACTTCATAAGTTAGTTATCATCAAAACTAGGGTGACAGGCCTTTGGGCCAATAATCTCTCCCTTTTTGATGATGACAAAACATATGAGGTAATATATGCATGGATTAAAGATAAGCTTCATAGAAGCTCCCCCTTAACTCATGCATAGTATAAAACATGTAGATATTAAATAAATTTCATAACTAAGCAAAAACAAACATATATGCATAAACAAAAATACAGACAAACATAAAAACATATATATGCATAAACACAAATGAAGATGCATATATATTAATACTCTGATATCAAATGAATGGATATGTAATAAGAACTCTAGATTTCAAAACCATAATACATATGCGTGTGGATATGCATAAAACATATAAGTATGTTTAAACACTAAATCATTCAATCATGTATATATAAACTATATATAAACTAATCTTCTCCCCTTTTTTGTCAATGATCAACAAAGGGGTAAAGGAAAATGAGGTAAATGTTTATGCGATATATATCCATGAAGCGGAGAAATGCCAGTTAACTCCCCCCGCATATACATTACATGAAGAAAGAGATGACTAAACCCTAACCCATATAAGTATAATATACAATGTATAGACGGAGATGTTAAGCTCCCCCTATATACGTGTACCACATAAAGAAAAGAGGTCATGCTCTTCTTTAATACTACACTCATCATGAATGTATATATAGAACAGATGTTAAGATCACCTTGCATATAAGAAATACATGTCAAAATAAATTTTGAAAAAAAATCAATTAAAATAAAACAAAACACTTCTAATCAACAAAACAAATTTTGATATCACATGAATCAATTAAACAAATTTTGATACCAAAAAATATACCAATTGAAAAACAACATTAATATCATATAAAAACTATACCAATTGAAAGTAAATAATCCATGATATCAATCTTCTTAAATTCTAAACTATTTTGCAATATAGATACTAATTTTAAATAATTGATATCAATATGAAAAATATACGCATTTTAAAATAAAATATTTTTCTCAGAAAGAGTGGGAGTAAGATACTGACTGGAATAAAATTAAGAATTTTTCTATCTCTTTTTTAAATACCAATAAAACTAGTGTATAAACTTGTAAAAGATACCAATTAATATTTTGAACTAAATCAAGCTTAGCATAAAAAAATTTATATTATAAAACATATATGTATAAACATTGATCACAAGAAATCATATATATGTATGTATGATCAATTTAAATACAAATGAAATATGATACATACATATGTAAGAAAATATAAGTATACAAAAATGAAATATTATAAGAATCATGTATAACTCATAATATCCACCCTATCATGCACATATTTAAAAAGATATACAATGTGAACATATAAGATATGATCGCCCAACCAACCGCTCTTGTAAGGTAGAAGTTTTCAAAAATAATTTTTAAATATAATTTTAGTATAGGTTGAAAACTCTACCAATCGAAGAATAAAGAACTAGTTTAATATAATTTTAAAAACTGGTACGAAATTCTTCAAGTAAGGAACAAAACTATATATATCTCATGAAAATATACTAAATACGCAATAATTGACACTCAAAGATCAATGAAGCACATATACGGTCATGAATCAAAAATCATGAGTAAACAAATGATGTAAAGTGGAGCATTGAGATAAGGCAATGAAGCTCAATCCATCAAAGAAAATATGAAATTCTTTTTCATCAAAAAGACATTAAGATTTTGGAAACTAAACTTCAAGGCATATGTATATTTTATCAAAACTAAAGCATGCATATTTATCCAAACATGAAAAAAATCCACATAGAGTATATAATATCTAATATAAGTGACTCAAGGATAGAACATGTTCATCTAATAGCTTTGGCAAAAGTTACATATACATGAAACTAAACACATTCTCAAAAAAACATGTATGAATGTGTTATAAAAACTAGTATAGGAGTATAAGTATAAATATAAGAATCATCAAAACTAAATTATACAAGTACATATAATGAGTACACATGAGTAATAAAGCATGTAAGCATAAGAATCAAGTGTAACTTACTAATTGTATAAGTATAAATACAAGTTTTAATGAAAATTATATTTAAACATATAATCAAAACGTGATATGCAAAAAACAATAAAACATGAAAGATGAAGCAATATAATCATTAGTGTAAATGCAAGTATTATTAACACTAGGATATATACAATAACTAAACAATAATTGAGAATACAAAGATATAAATTCATATAAACAAGGGTGTATCTCAAATACTATATATGTATATCATAAGTTTAATAAGCATTGCATTTAGCCATAATGAACATGAAAACTAAGACATGCTAAAATCATCCATTATGAAAGCATGTAAACCTAAACATGTATGCTAAAAACATAAAATAAAAATTAGAGATAGTTACTAAAATCAATTGAATTAATTTCAACTTCTCCAAATATGGTGATCCTCCCACCATAACTTCTTGATAGCGATGCATCAATTAATGTGACCGTTGAGCTCCTGTTGCATCCACCATGAAGGCATCAATACTCTCACGTCTTGTGAGAGCCCATACCTACATCAAAAGAAATAGGAATGTTTTTTGGTACCTAAACTTTCTTGAGTCCTCTGAGGTTAGTAGCTCTCCTAATTCAAACATTTGTACTTGCTAAATTAAAATTATTTAGTCTATCATAATAAAATTTTACAAGGTGGCCTTTGTGGCTGGAATGTTTGCAAGTGTACACTCTAGCATCCATGGTATCATGTGTGTGAACATGAGAACATGTGCATGCCGTGATGGGTGTGCATGCAAATGTGGAGCATGTTTCTTGCGAAATATGGATTCTAACTTTGTGTAGTTCATGACACATTGGCTCAAGTGGAGCCCAAACAATCTACACTCTTCTTCAAAATACATATATCATTTTAATATTAGAAGAAGATGTGGAGCAAGTATGAGAAACCAAATTCTTATCACAAGAAGATAAAGCAATAAAAGCATGACAAGAATAAGAAGCAAAATTATTTTTCAAAAAATCTTTTTGCAATGAAACATAATCCAATTCTTTGAAAATCAAAACAATTTTATTTTTTAAGAGTCATTTTATTTTAAAACAAACTCAAGTTTTGAAGATAAAACATAAACGTTCTTTAAAACAATTTTCAAAATATATTTATTTTTCAAAAACTCATTTTTATTTAAAACAAGATCAAGTTGAGTTTTTAAAAAATTTCTTTCACTTGAAATTTCAACTTTCTCTTTCAAAACCAAATTGAGCTTTGAAAACAATATTTCATTTTTTCTTGTTTAAATCAAAACTCTTATTTTTTAAAGCTTTATACTTTGAAAGTAAGTTTTCACTAAACGCTGAAGCTCTTCATTTAATACATGTGCATCCATACTATCATGTTCATCATTATCATCGTGAAAAATGCAAGAATAATCATCTAGATGAAAATCCGAAGTTACAAGGTAGTCATTCTCTTAGACCATGTATCACGCTTGGTCGGACTCATCTACAATAGATTCTCCCTCAACATCGTGTGAAGCTTGTTTCTTATCAAAGATTAAAGTGTTTCACACTGTAAAAGCGAAATTACAATGAAAAATCATAGATAAATGATCTTTGCCAAGTGTTTGCCTAAGTACGTGCAATGCTTGTGTACTAGCCTCTAAATACTTGTCATTACCAATATAAGATTTCTTGATAGTGGTAAAATAAACATACAATTCTAGGGTTTTGAAGTAAGCACTCATCTTAAATTTCTACATGTAAATGTTAGAAACATCATATGTAGATGGAGCAAAATGGCATAAATGTAAACAAATATGTGAGCAAAGCAAATAACTAGATTAACAAAATGAGGATCACTCCTAAGTAGTTAAATCTCATATCAGGAGCGCTAACTCTGATATCAATTGAAAATACACTTAAAGGGGGTGAATAGGTGTAGTTCTAATTAGTAACAAATAATGTTGAATTAAAAAATAAATGCTAACGCATAATGTATAACCAAGAGTGAAGTCGAATTCTCTGTGAAGGGCTCTAAAACTTCTCCTAAGGATTCCTCTAAATTAAGAGTTGAGGTCTTCAATAACTCTCTTGTTGAATACTAGCGTGAACACATAAACAATATCAAGCATGAATAGATTATGAGTAAGAAAACAATGCAAGATATAAGACTAGAGAGTTGAGAGAAAAGAAGATAGTCAAACGCAAACAGCAGAATATGTTTCGAGATTCGAACCACTGCTCTACGTCCCCGCCTTCACCAAGAAGGATTTTCGCTATCCATAATAGGATCACCTACAAAGGGACCCCCACCGAGAAATTACACCGCCTATAAATAAGGAGTACACAACTCTAATTCTTACACCTCTACACAAGAAGAAAGTCATAAAGCCAAGCACAAAGCAAAGAAAGACTACAGCTTAGTGATCCAATAATCACAAACCATACTTGGTGATTCAATGGCCACAAACAAAATACCTCTCACAATACAAGATTGTAGAGGATAGATTTTGAAATGAATAGCTTAAGTATGTGAGTGCACAAAGTTTTTGGGGAAAAAACACAAAGAAAACACTTAGAAAAAACTCTTGAAAGTTATAGAAATAAAAACTAGAAAATAGATTTTCCAAAACTTGTTTTTCTTTGATTTTCTAAAACTTTGAAACTAAATAAAGATAGAGAATTTAGCACCAAAAATTTATTTAAAAACTCTTCAGAAGCAGGCAAAATAACTCTTAAAAGCTTGTTGAAAATCTTAACCAAAACGGGCTCAAAACAACCCTTATATAGAGCCCAGAAAATTCTAGCCATTGGGCTCAGAATACAGGCCAAACTGGCCTGTCAGTCGACCGCCTGGTCAACCGGTCACCGGTCATTTTTATGACCGTTAGGGTTATCAGTCGACTGCCTGGTCGACCGCACCAAAAAATAGAGAATCACAACTCTCTGTCGGTCAACCGCTCGGTCGACCGAACCAAGCCCGAAATTAGGCTTGAGCTAGTCAGTCTATAGCTAGTTGGGCTCGTGCATGTGTGCACGTCAGTCGACCAGTTGGTCGACTGAACTAGCCTGCGATCAACTGGTCGCACGTCAGTCGACCAGTTGGTCGACCGAACTAGCCTGCGGTCAACTGGTCGGTCGACCATAAGCAGCCCAAACCCAAATTTAACTTCATAAACCCATAAAAATTCCATTAAATCCTCATAAATTCTACAAAATAAGTTCATATAAATACTTTAAAGTATAAATATGTGTGATCAAAAATCAATACATAATACAAATAATTGAACTATTTTTGTGATAAAGAAGTATAGGCAAAAATCAAAAACCGTATTTTCCAAAACAAAACTTCTCAATAGAAATTCAATTTTTATAAAACTTGTATAGATAGAAAAATAAGTTATTGAAACACATTTGAAGCATAATCTGTATGAATAGAATTCAATATACATAGTAAATAATATATGCTTATTTTTAATATAAATATCAAAATAAGTTTTGATAAACGTAAAACTTAAACATATGAACTAGATACATCAAAATAAGTTTTGTAAACATATATGAACCATCAATGTATATGGATGAGATCCAACATACATATAAACTTTATGAAATCTATTCATAAAATGGAAAGATTTATACATAAATAATCCGAAGCACAAAGTTATATACATGATAAATCAAAAATACATAAAAGTAAGTTTCTCAATAAATAATAAAGCTCTAATATGTGTTGATAGAGTTCAACATAAATATAAAGCATGAAACCTATTCTATGTAGATATAAACCATGAAAACGTTAACTCTTAAAACAAAATGGTTAAACCAAAACTATTTATCATGAAAGCGATAAATAAACTTGTGTGTGAACTTGAGTAATTCAAAACTATTCATCCTTACACAAAATCTAAACTAAACAAACCTAGACCAAAGTCTTATTGTAGATCTTTTTCTCCAAGATGACTCGATCCATATATGATCCGAAGAGCGACGACTCCATCTTGAGTACTTGATGAGATCTTAAAGCATTAACTCTTGAATCAATATGTAATAACTTCAAATTTTGACTTCAAATCTTTTGTTGAAGCTAAACATCGATTAAGATCTTTATTGAACATCTGCAACTTAATAAATACATGATCATTAGTAACATAACTTCATAAGTTAGTCATCATCAAAATTAGGATGAAAGGCCTCCGGACTAACAAAAGAGTGAAGGGAATTAGAGAGGGGAGATTTTGAGAGAAAGAAAGAGATGGGAGGAGGGAGAACTCTGCGTCATTAGCCAGTGATTGGTCACTAATGTTGCATATTTAGTATCATATTTCCATACTTATTATAGAATAAAATCTGCATTATCCTAATTAAATGTTTAATTTATTTGCAGGCCCATTCCTTAAGGAGATTAAGAGAAATGAGCTCAAAAGCCCACCAGAATTCTGAATTAAATCAGAATTAATTCGAGCTCAGTAAATCAGGAAAAAATCAAGAGGTTGAAAACCGGTTGGGAAGAATCCTCTCAGAATCGATCAGTTGAAGCAAAAATCAAAGGCCGTTTCGTCAAAATCCCAGACTCAAACGAAGAAACTAACTGAAGATAAAAGCAGAAGGGAAATCCAGCGAGACCCACCAACAGGGTGTGGCCAGGTGGCCGCGAAAACGCGGCCAAAGCCGCGTTTCTGCTGCTTGGTTGTGGAGTTAGGGGGAGCGTTTGCTCCCCCGATCTCCCCGGGATCCTGTAGGTTGGGTTTGTGCCTATAAAAAGCCAGTATTTGCACTGAAAAGGGGACGACCATGCAGAGATAGGATTTAGCCTAGTTTTCATTATTTGTAGTTTAGATTTTTTTTCTTTTTATGTAATTTGTATGTAAGCTTAGGTTAGATGAAAATTCATGTAAGTAAGAGAGAGGCTTATGTTGAGAGTGACACTGATGTACCCTCCTCCTTTCTTCTATTGTTTCTGCAAGTAATAAAGGTAAACAATTGTTTATGTTCGTATTTTCTTTTGTTTTCTTCTTCCACTTTCTACTTTACCTCTTTTGTTTTTGATGAGCTTGCAAGTGAATCCAGAAGTATAAGTATACAAAAGCCTTTGTGAGTGCCAACGATACTTCATGAAGACGTTCTCCTCCTCAAGATCCGTATCACTTCATTCTTGCTCCGCTTGATGATATAATGCGAACGGGCACTGAGCTCGATCCTATGATCTATGCGTTGAACGCCTCCAAAGTAAGGTAGAACATGCAAGGGTTCCAGGTAAGTCATCAACCAAACTAGGTGAGTACTTCTTTCATCTTCTTTCTTCACTTTTTATTTCTTAGTTTAGATCACCAACACCCACTTCCTTCATCACTCCTTTTCACTTCTTTGTAAATAATCATTTGTACATAGTCACTTTCTAATTCTCTCCACTTTCTTCATTCTACCATATTCTTTCTAACTTTAACATAACTCTTTTTCATTTTTATTTCTTAAAACAAAGAAGAACCTTCGTTTTTCCTCATAAAGATTTCAATACAAAACTTTGAACGCTTCCATCGCAAACCCTCCTTGTGGATCACGACCCGCATAGCCACTTGCTATAGCGGTAAGAATTGAGCACTTGCACAGGTTATTCTTAAGTTCTGAAATACTGTATTTTGTGTGCAGTTAAAGCTTCAATCAAATTTTTGGCGCCGTTGCCGGGGAGGGTAACGGTTTTTATTGAAATCTGATTTTTATTTAATTTTTAGAACTAAAATGAATTTTCTTCTCTGTTGCAAGTTATAGGGCAAGCAAATCAGGAAAAAAGGATTGCAGAAACATATAAGTGGTCTTGGGCCTCTGTTCTAGAAAACAGAGACCAAGTACCCTCCGAATTGCCGCGTGTTCTCAGCTTTTATCGCGTTTCCGCGGCAAGGAAGAGTTCACTACTAATTGGTTTTTTTTTTTTTGCAGGGCTGCTTGCTTTGCAAAATTCTAGTTTTCTGCAACTTTATTTCTTATATGCCATCACCAAAAGCCTGCTAATAAATCAACAGTAAAACATTTGTTGAAAAAGTTAAAAAAATTAATTAGACGTTTGCATTTTAAGCACGTGTCTTTTCATTCACTTGACTATTGAAGAGTGCTGGAACAAGGTATGTTCGCATTGCATGTAGAATAGGACTCATCTCTTGGTTGATTTATATCGCTTTGAGTGAATCTTGTTTACATATCTTGTACACTTGCACAAATTGATTTTAAAGGCAACACCCAATAATAAGATAAGGTGGGGATTTAATCACCCTTCCTAGGCCCAGAAATCAGATTCCAAGCACTCACTAACACGAGCCTAACTAAAAATGAGTAGACGTTGGCCCTAGGGACATCTCGGACTCAATTAGGAGATTATCCTAAGGAGGAAAGGTGTTGGAATTTGACTCCTGCAAAATCAGTGTCTAGGAAATGGATTAAGGGCCGAAAGCCCGAAGATTGGTGGTTATTTAATTAAGGAACGTCTTTGACGGAAAACCTCCCACCAATTTTACCCTGACCTGGCTAATTAGCTTGTGGTCAAAGTCTGCATTATACCTCCCGTGGACGGTCTAACCAGTTAGGAGTCGTCTAGGTCATAGGTCTACCCTAACTTAGGTTAGAATTTTTTTCTTTTTTGTTTGCTTTTTTGTTTGTTTTTCTTTCTTTGTATTCTATTGTGTGATATGGCTTATAATAATAATTTTTTCAACTTCAATAATAATCCATATTACACACCGACTTCATTTTCGGATATTACCAACCCGGCATATCATAACTTTAACCAACCTAATGTGCCGGATTGGTCTTATCCGAATCAATATAACCCATGTTCCCAATCTTATAACCATAATTTCCATAATGATTTCAACTCTTCACAGAGTCAGTGGGGATTCACCTCCCCCGAGTCTAATTTTCAACCAACTTGTCCTCCTTCTCCACCTAGTCCACAATATTTTCAAGAATCATACTCAATTCCACCTGTCCAAAATAGAAAATTATCAATTTTGGAAATGAGTATGCGTGAGTCCAAAAAAAATCCCAAAATCTGATGGACTCACAATTTCACCACCAATTCCAAGACAACGCTTCATCTTTTCATCAAAACAATGAACCTATCAACTATGAAAAGATGCTTGACGCCATGACTCAGGCTCAAAATGCTCGTAATCGTGACATAGATATGATGGTCCAATCTCTACGTTCCTACTGTTTGACCAGTTCTGATGTCACTAACCATTCTGTTAGAGCCAAAGAGTCATATTGTTTTGGAAATCAAGGTTCCATTTCAGAACAATCATTTGAACTTGCCCAAACTCCAAATTTTGAAAAGACTATTGACAGTTTGGCAAGTTATCCTTTTCCTGAAATCGAACTTGAGAATGAATATGATCCTGAACCCCAACTTAGTGATTCAATTCTACTTCCTGATTCAATTAAGACTCCGGTGTCTTCACCTGATTTCAATCTTTTTCCCGAGTCAACATTGAATCCTGTGTCAATTCATAATGAAATTGAATCGCCTATCTTTGATGATCATCATGTTGAACTTGACCAATTTTATAATTTTGAAAATCCCATTGATAAATTGGCAAGTTCTCATTTCTATGAAATTGAACTCAATGAGAAATGTGACCTAGATTCTCAAATCTGTGATCAAGTTCAAATTCCCGAATCAATATTGACTCCTGTTTTGTTGCCTGACTTAGATAATATTTTAGAGTCAGTTTTGAGTCCCACACCTATCATTCCTGAACTTGAATCACTAATATTAAGTCACATTCCATCGTTGGAAAATAAATGTGGACTTGAGTTTCAACTTCTTGACTTGGACACACTTTTTGAACCAATCTCGACTCCTGAACCTTTACTTGACTTAAGTCACCTTCCCGAGTCAATATTAGTTCCTATACTTCCTGAGTCCAAGTTAATCATTCTATCATTTCATACTCCATTCTGGGACAAGGTGGTTGACAAATTTGACTCCGAAATTAATTATGGAATTTGGAAATTAGATGGGGTCAAATATTTAATAAAAATCCTTTATGGATTCATCATTTTAATAGGTTATATTAGTGAAATTTCTGGTGGGTTCCTCCGAACCCAACGAAAAGTCGATTGGGCCGCATTTCGTGGACCAATCAGACCACCACCGGAACCACCACTTTAAGGTAACATTTACCTTCCCTTTCTTCTTTTTCATGCATTTATGCATTAATTCATACATTGAGGACAATGCATGAGATAGGTGTGGGGGAGGTTCTAACATAACTTAGTTTTTTCTTTTTATTATTAAAAAGAATTTAACATTTTCTTTACTTTTAAAAAAATTTTGGAAAATAGAAATAATATTTTGACATATTTTTTGTAAGAAATTAAGTTAATTTTAAGAAATAGGAAAATCCAAATTAGGATTTCTTATACTTGGTCAAAATAAGATTATTTGTTTGATTTTTAGGGTTAGGAAGATAATTTGTTAAAGTAATTTAGTCTTGATCTTTACCTTGATAAAATATGCACACTTCATACATTTACACACTTAGGGTTCAAAAACAAAGATTCTTATGCCTTATAAAAAAAAAAAGAGAAACAAATCTAATTATTTATTAGCTAGGTGCTTTGGCCTAAGCAAGCCTTTGTATTTATGCGAAAGATGATTAGATAAGTTTGAGAAAAAAAATATATATAAAAATCCTCTGATTAAGCTGGGTATTTGTGCCTAATAAAGCATAAGTAGTCACGCCTAAGAGGGGTTCAAATAATAAAATCCTTAGTTTTTGTGGCCTTGTTTGCTCGAGTCCTTAAGTCCTTAGGGTGTTTTCTCACCCGGTGCCCTAAGACCGTTTGGTTTGGGAGTCATCGATTAAAGGCTCGTTACATGGGCAGATTAGAAAGCCTAATAGAACTAAGGAATAATACCATCAAAAATATATTTAAATAAATAAGGCATAAGAGTTAGAGTTAATGAACCCTTAGTCAAAATTTTCACGATCACAAGGTGCATATGACTTAGGGTAAAGTAATAGACTAGATGAGAAGTACAATTTGACTCCTTACTTTGATTGATAACAAATTTTTGAATAGAGACTAAGTGTAGGAATGAAAAATTCGATTTTCCTATAACTTATAGATTGCTTAGATCTTACAATTATATTTCAAATATTTTTCTCTTTCAAAATGCTTTTCGAAAATACTAACTCTTTATTTCTCTTTCTTTATGGATTTTGTGGGTGCAATCCGCTGAAAACTCTCACGAGACAAAACTCGTCCTCTAAGGGAAACCTAGAGGTTTAACGGCTT
Organism: Agave tequilana; assembly: GCA_038442645.1. NCBI lineage: Eukaryota > Viridiplantae > Streptophyta > Magnoliopsida > Asparagales > Asparagaceae > Agave > Agave tequilana. The sequence goes on from JAVJIF010001060.1 coordinate 304,076, forward strand.
GTTGCACATGCTCAGTGCAATCGCGTGACCTGCGAAAGTGGTCTAATAATCATCAGTATAGTTTAGTTGTTTTGCTCGAGGACGAGCAAAAGATAGGTATGGGGGTGTGATTGGTCACTAATATTGCATATTTAGTATCATATTTTCATACTTATTATAGCATAAGTCTGCATTATTCTAATTAAAAGTTTAATTTATTTGCAGGCCCATTCCTTAAGGAGATGAAGAGAAATGAGCCCAAAAACCCACTAGAATTCTGAATTAAATCAGAATTAATTCGAGCTCAGTAAATCAGGAAAAAATCAAGAGGTTGAAAACCGGTTGAGAAGAATCCTCTCAGAATCGATCGGTTGAAGCAAAAATCAAAGGCCATTTCGTCAAAATTTCAGACTCAAACGAAGAAACCAACTGAAGATAAAAGCAGAAGGGAAATCCAGCGAGACCCACCAACAGGGTGTGGCCACCTGGCCACACCCTGGCCGCGGAAACGCGGCCAAAGCCGCGTTTCCGCTGCTTGGTTGTGGAGTTAGGGGAGCGTTTGCTCCCCCGATCTCCCCAGGATCCTGTAGGTTGGGTTTGTGCCTATAAAAAGCCAGTATTTGTACTGAAAAGGGGACGACCATGCAGAGATAGGATTTAGCCTAGTTTTCATTCTTTGTAGTTTAGGTTTTTCTTTTCTTTTTATGTAACTTGTATGTAAGCTTAGGTTAGATGAAGATTCATGTAAGTAAGAGAGAGAGGCTTATGTTGAGAGTGACACTGATGTACCCTCCTCTTTTCTTCCATTATTTCTGCAAGCAATAAAGGTAAACATTTGTTTATGTTCGTATTTTCTTTTATTTTCTTCTTCCTCTTTCTACTTTACCTCTTTTGTTTTTTATGAGCTTGCAAGTGAATCCAGAAGTATAAGTATACAAAAGCCTTTGTGAGTGCCAACGATACTTCATGAAGACGTTCTCCTCCTCAAGATCTGTATCACTTCATTCTTGCTTCGCTTGATGATATAATGCGAACGGGGACTGAGCTCGATCCTATGATCTATACATTGAACGCCTCCAAATTAAGGTAGAACATGCAAGGGTTCCAGGTAAGTCATCAACCAAACTAGGTGAGTACTTCTTTCATCTTCTTTCTTCACTTTTTTATTTCTTAGTTTAGATCACCAACACCCACTTCCTTCATCATTCCTTTTTACTTCTTTGTAAATAATCATTTGTACACAGTCACTTTCTAATTCTCTCCACTTTATTCATTCTACCGTTTTCTTTCTAACTTTAACATAACTCTTTTTTCATTTTTGTTTCTTAAAACAAAGAAGAACCTTCGTTTTTCTTCATAAAGATTTCAATACAAAACTTTGAACGCTTCCATCGCAAACCCTCCTTGTGGATCACGACCCGCATAGCCACTTGCTATAGCGGTAAGAATTGAGCACTTGCACAGGTTATTCTTAAGTTCTGAAATACTGTATTTTGTGTGCAGGTAAAGCTTCAATCAGCCAGGAGAAGAGAAGGGAAGAATAAAGAAAGATAAAAAAGAAAAGAGAAAGAAGATGGAAATTAAAGGAGGAGGAGGAGGAGATATTTTGGGGGGTTTTGTGTGGTGGAGAAAAAGGGAAAAGAAAAAATAAAAGAAAAAGGAAAAAGAAAAAGAAATAAGTGAAGGAGGAAAAAAGAGGAAAGGAAGTAAAACAAATCTAGATAAATCTCTGGCTCTGGAAAATAACCGAAAACACCAGAAATGTCAGAAAAATAGAGTAAAAAGTACACCTAAGGGGGTGAATAGGTGTATGGCTAATCTAATGACAAATGATGCAGAATTAAATTAAATTGTAACACACTTAGTGTAACCAAAGAGTGTAACTGAATTTCCAGTGAAGGGCTCTGGATTAACTCCTCTAAATTTCTCTAAATAAGAGTTGAGGTACTATTTGAAGCTCGCTTAGTTCAACATAAGTATGGGCACACACAAACAATACCAAGCATATACGTATGATATGAACAGTATGAAATAATACAAGGTATAAAAGAGAGAGTTTAGAGATAGTGGATCAAACGCAAACACTGAGATATGTTTCGAGGTTCGAGCACCCAGCTCTACATCCCCGCTTTCACACAGAAGGATTTTCACTAATTCGTCCACATAGGACTTCCCACACAGGGAACCTCCACTGAGGATTTGGGTAATACAAACTTAGAGTACACAACTCCTCTCTCAAACAATAACAACCTCTACACAAGTTGCAAGGCACTAAGCCACACAAGATCAACCTCTCAATAGAAGGATAGGCACAAAGCCAAACAACAATCGCCTCTCAGTAGAGGGATAGGCGCAAAGCCAAACGAACCACAATCACCTTTACACTTAGAGGGATACCAACACAATCTCCACAATCACCTCTACACAAGAGGGATAACAACAAATACAAGGAAGGTTACAACTCTTGGTGATCTCAAAAATTACAAACCAATTTTCTCACAAAACAAAGATCCTATAGATAGGATAGATATGCTATCTCAAGTGTGAGAAAATAAAGAGCTTGGAAATAAAAAACACAAAGAAAATACTTGAAAAAACTTCTAAGATAAATTAGAAATGAAGATCAAAAATAATTCCCAAAGACTTCTCTTTTTCTTTGATTTTTCTAACCCACTAAAACAAATAAAAATAAAACTTTTAAGCACAAAAACTCTTGCTGAAAAATACTTAAAAGATAGAAAATTTTCTCTTCTAAATCTTGTTGAAACCAACTCAAGAGGGGGGCTATATATAACCCCTCAAAAATCTGCCAATTGGCAGTCTGGAAAGGTCAGAAATGACCGCCCGGTTGACCGACACAACGGCCATATTTATGACCGTTGTGCCTCCGGTCGACCGCTCGGTCGACCGGCCCCCATCCGAGAGTGGGGTGCTTTCAATCGGTCGACCGTGCAGTCGACCGGCCAAACTGGCTGGCTGTGCACATCCTTGATCGGGGGAAATCGCGCACAAAAGTGTATTTTTTGAAATGAAGATTTAAAGTGTGTGTGCTTTAGCTTCCTCGATATTTCCATTATAGCACAGAGGCTAAAACGAGTCGAATCCACAAGGACGGGAGGCGATAGAAACTTTATCGGTTGATTCACGTGTTTGTTAAAACGTTCTTCAAAGTTTAAAGAATGAAAAGAAAAAAAAAAGAATGAATGAAAAGTGAAGTACGGTGAAAATAAAGAAGTAGGAAACATAGAAAAGAATATGTTTGTGATTTTTGTATGTCTAAAACAAAGTGAAAAAGAAAGAAAACTCATGGCACTAACTACTAATGACTCCACAACATGCTAACCTCTTAGTGATAGTTGTCTCACATGTATCATTGGCCATCACTAGTCCTTGGTTCAAGAGCGATTCAAAGCATGACCCATATGTAACTCATCACAACCCAACTCAACAAACAAGTTCAAGCTACACTTAAACCATCAATACTATAGAAAAGTAAGCATGGAGTAAAGTAATGTTAGCTTGTTAGTGGTTAGGAAGTTAGAGTGTTAGATCCATCATAATGTACCATCAATGACTCTTGCAAGAGCAAGGCCAAACCGAGGCTATTAGATTCATGTGGATTATCATAAAAGAAGTTAGCAAGTTAGTGGTTAGTAGTTAGTTGCCATAAGAGAAAAGTTAGCTACACATATAAAAGAGATTAGAGAGAAGAAAACATAGAGAGGTAAAGAGAGCACCTTTCATAGATTGTCACTTTCTATTACAAGCACTCTTGCATTCCAAGCATGAACCACTCTCTCTCCCTATTATAAGATCTACAAAATGAAAATACAATGGAGGAAGAGGAACTAACCTAAACTAAACTACCCTAAACTACAACATGGAATGAAAACTGCTCCTAAAACTCTGCATGTCCCAAGTCTGAAACCCCAGGGGGGTATTTATAGCCACCCGGGAAGAGGGGGGCCAGGGGACAGGCCCTGGCCCAAAACGCGGCCGGGACCGCGGCCATACTAGGGCCGCGCGCGGTCCCGTCTGTCCCCTGTCAGGCCCTGTGCCCGGTTTCGCCTTTGCAGCCTCTGGTTTTCACAGAATCAGCTCTCTAGGTCAATGAATATCTTTAATGGGCTTTTAATCACCAATTAAATGGTGATTTAGGGTCTTCTTCTTCATTGTACACCATGGACCTAGAATCAAGCAAGCAAAGCTTTATTAGCAGAATTTAATATGAAATTAATGTGAAGATATGATACAAATTATGCAAAATTAGAGACTAATCACACCCCCACACTTATCTTTTGCTCGTCCCGAGCAAAACAAAAAACTAAGAAATTATTACACCACTTTCGCAGGTGACGCGATTGCACTGAGCATGTGCAACAAGCCGTTAAACCTCTAAGTTCCCCTTAGAGGAGGAGTTTTGTCTCCTGAGGATTTTCAGCGGATTACACCCACAAAATTCATAAAGAAAGAAATCAAAAGTTAATATTTGAAAACGCATTTTTGAAAATAGAGAAAAGTGTTGAAGTATTTTTATGAAAATATAAGTGATCTAAGGTCATAGGTTAACCAGAAATTGTTCTTTCTTAAACGAAGTCAAAATGTAAAAAATCTTGTTATAAATTAAATGTAAGAATTTAAAATTGAATTGACTCTTTGATCTTTAATAAAACTCTTAGAAAGATATACACTTTGTGAATTATGAAGATTTTTGGGATATTGACTCAAGCTTTCATGCCATTTATTTAATATATATTATTATTTTATTTTTTTCTTTTTTTTTCTTCCCTTAATTTTCTTAGGCTTTCTTATTTACCCGGGTAGTGAGCCTTTAGCTGGTGACTCCCAAACCAGATGGTCTTAGGGCACCAGATGAGAAAACATCCCTCGGACTTAAGGACTCGAGCAAATAAGGCCACAAAACTAAAGGGGATTATTTTGTTTTTGTCCACCATTTTAGGTATGAATAATCATGCTTCCTGAGACATAATTACCCAACTTCAATAGGTAGTTTTTTAAATTTTTTAATATATATTTTAATGGCATTTTTAGTCTTTGTTTCAATCCCAAAAATTATGTAAGTATGGAGTGCATAAATCTAAGGCAAAAAATTCAAGATCAAATTATCTTTTCAATTTTACTTTCTTATCCTAAAATTTAAACAAGATCTATTATTTTGACTCAGTTTAAAATTTCATAATTTGAGGTCTTCCTAATTCTTAAGATAATCTTAATTTTCTAAAAATAAATCAAAAACTATTTCTCTTGTTTCAAAAAGTTTTGAAAAAAGAAAAGAAAAGTTGTTATATAAAATATTTTTTTAATTAAAAAGAAGTGTAAAAGAAAGAAAATATAAAACTAACTACGTTAGTAAACCCTCCCCCACACTTATCTCATGCATGGTCCTCAATGCATCGTGAATGTGTAAATACATGAAACAAATGGAGAGGGAAGGAAGATTACCTTAAGGGGGTGGCTCCGGTGGTGGTCTGATTGGGCCAAGCGTTACTACCCAATCAAAATAGCGTGGATCGTGTAGGAAGTCACCAATGACCTCTTTAATATGACCCAATAAAATGTTGATTGAATGAATGATTTTATTTAAAAAATTATCCCCATCTAATTTCCAATTTTCAAAAATAATTATTGAGTCATTTTTGTTAACATTCTTGTCCAACAATGAAGTATGATTTTGAAAGATGATGGATTTGGACTTAAAAGAATCAGGAATAAAAATCGATACCAACTCGGGAATTTGACTCATATCAAGTCGAGAGTCAACAATGAGAGTCGAAATTGGTTCAAAAACAGGGTCCAAACCAAAGAAGTGATATTCACACACTTTCTCCAACAATAAAGTGTGATCATAAAAGATTAGTAATTCCATTTCACGGTGTACTGGGATAGGATTCAGTGTGGACTCCGAAATAGAGAAAAAAAATCTGGTAAAGTTACCGGAGTCATTATTGAATCAAAAAGTGAAATGAAATTATTAACATGAGGTTCAGGATCACATTCAGGTTCGATTTCAATTTCAGGAAAGGGAAGACTTGACAGAATGTCCAGGCGACTTTCATAACTTGGAGTTTGGTTAAGTTCAAATGTGTGTTCTGAAATTGAATCTGAATTTCCAAAATGACATGATTCATGGGTCCAATCAGTAGAGTTAGGGATATAAGGATCGGTCAAAGGTTGACAAGAAAGATTTTTCTCACTCTCATTGATCAATTTGCTCATAAGTGCGTCTAATCTACTGATAGGCCTGGTAACAGAATTTGGAGTCGGAATCATGTTTACCATACTTGTTGCAATTGGTTCTTGAAAAAATGAGTATGGAAGTTGATTTTGGAAATTGTGGTGAATTTGTGAGTCCATAGGATTTTGATCAGGCTCACACAAGGGTTCCATACTCAAGTCCAGTATTGATGGTTGTTCATTTTAAATAGGTGAGACTGGAAAAAATGAGTAGGACTCTTGAAAATTTATTTGAGATGAGGAGTCCAACATGTTTTGCATTCTATCACAAAAGACTTCCAAACGCTTTTCTAACTCAGATTCTTCTTCAATTTAATGCTCTAGAAAAAAGAGTATGTGGAGTTTGATGTGGGAAGGATTGTGAATTGAGCAAATTTTACATTTGTTGTAGGGACTCTTCTATACTCCTTTCCAATGATGATTTTTCTTCAATTGGTGGTTTAAGAAAAGAAGTATATGAATCAAAATGGGGAACGAATATTGCGAAAATTGTGAACAAGATGGTTGAAAATTGACTCGGGGTAGGTGAATCCCCATGAACTCTGTGAAGAGTTGAAATTATTTTGAAAATTATGGTCATATGGTTGGGGATATGGGTCATATTGATTCGGATTCCCAACCCGGCATATATGGTTGGTTCATGTTGTGTATAGCTGGGTCGGAGTTATCCGAATCAAATGAGGTCGGGGGTGAAATATGGATTCATATTATAATTGAAAGAATTGTTGTTATTAAAATCTATATCACAATTTACAAAAAAGAAAAACAAACAAACAAACAAACAACAAAGAAAAAGAAAACAAGCCTATGTTAGGGTTGACTTAGACCTAGACGACTCCTAACTGGTTAGACTGTCCACGGGGGGTATATTGTCGGACGTTGACCACGAGTTAATCGGCCAGGTAGGGGCAAGATCAGTGGGAGGTATCCGTGCTGGAGCAACGGGCCTAATTATGCCAAACCACTGTTCTTTAAGGTTTCGCCTCTCAATTCCCAACCTTAGATACCGATTTAGCAAGAGTCAAATTCTAACAATTTCCCCCTTAGATCAATCTCTTAAATGAGTCCGAGATGTCCCTAGGGGCCAACGTTTAGCAATTTTTGTTAGGCTTGGGTTGTGTGAGTGGGGAGGTGATTTTTGGGCTAAGGGAGGGTAATGACTTCCCCACCTTATGTTGTTTTGGGTTTTGCCCTTAAATTTAATTTGTGCAAATGTGCAATATTGATAAGAATAAATACAAAAAAGCGAGTAAATCACTGAAAGTGTTATCCTAACTATATGCAATGCAATATGTACACCTTCTATCACAACAACATAAGAACAAAATACAGCATATCGGAATGAAAATTGACACGTGCCTAGATGCAAATGTTTAAACCGTTTTAAAGCACCCAATTTCTGTATTTTAGTTCTTACAATTATTTACAGTGCACAGGTATTATAAATAAAAATTAGCAGCAGAATTTAAAAATATACAAGAATTTACCCGACCACACTTGAGCAAGTGTGGACTCTGTAATGCTAAAACTTTAACCTGCATACCAGAAAACAAAGAAGAAAAGTTAGCAAACTTGTGAAATCAAATCGTACCCATCTCCGGCAACGGTGCCAAAATTTGATCGGAGGAAACCGCGCACAAAAAGTGTATGTTTTGAAATGAAGATTTAAAGTGTGTGTGCTTTGACTTCCTCGATACTTCCGTTATAGCATAGAGGCAAAACGAGTCGAATTCATAAGGACGGGAGGCGATAGAAGCTTTACCGGTTAATTTACGTGTTTGTTAAAACGTTCGTCAAAGTTTAAAGAATGAAAAGAAAAGAAAAGAAAGAATGAAAAGAGAAGTACGGTGAAAACAAAGAAGTGGGAAACATAGAAAAGAATATGTTTGTGATTTTTGTATGTCTAAAACAAAGTTAAAAAGAAAGAAAACTCATGGCACTAACTACTAATGACTCTACTAACATGCTAACCTCTTAGTGATAGTTACCTCACATGTATCATTGGCCATCACTAGTCCTTGGTTCAAGAGCGATTCAAAGCATGGCCCATATGTAACTCATCACAACCCAACTCAACAAACAAGTTCAAACTACACTTAAACCATCAATACTATAGAAAAGTAAACATGGAGTAAAGTAATGTTAGCTTGTTAGTGGTTAGGAAGTTAGAGTGTTAGATCCATCATCATAAGCCATCAATGGCTCTTGCAAGAGCAAGGCCAAACCGAGGCTATTAGATTCATGTGAATTATCATAAAAGAAGTTAGCAAGTTAGTGGTTAGTAGTTAGTTGCCATAAGAGAAAAGTTAGCTACACATGTAAAAGAGATTAGAGAGAAGAAAACATAGAGAGGTAAAGAGAGCACCTTTCATAGATTGTCACTTTCTATTACAAGCACTCTTGCATTCCATGCATAAACCACTCTCTCCCTATTACAAGATCTACAAAATGGAAAATACAATGGAGAAGAGGAACTAACTTAAACTAAACTACCCTAAACTACAACATGGAATGAAAACTACTCCTAAAACTCTGCATATCCCAAGTCTGGAACCTTGGGGGGTATTTATAGCCATCAGGGAAGAGGGGGCCAGGGAACAGGCCCTGGCCCAAAACGCGGCCGGGACCGTGGCCATACTAGGGCCGCGCGCACGGCGCTTCGAGCTGCGCGCGGTCCCGTCTGTCCCCTGTCAGGCCCTGTACCTGGTTTCGTCTTTGCAGCCTCTGATTTTCACAGAATCAGCTCTCTAGGTCAATGGCTATCTTTAATAGGCTTTTAATCACCAATTAAATGGTGATTTAGGGTTTCTTCTTCATTCCACACCATGGACCTAGAATCAAGCAAGTAAAGCTTTATTAGCAGAATTTAATATGAAATTAATGTGAAGATGTGATACAAATTATGCAAAATTAGAGACTAATCAGTTCTCAGCACATCGGTCAACCGATCCGGTCGACCGACCACTGGTCCGGTCGGCCTCCAATGTGGACAGGTTTGATTTTTTGGATATTGAAAACTTGTCTTTTTAATTTCAATTAAATCTCATAAAATCACATAAATTTCACAAAAAAGTTCTTATAAGATCTTTGAAAATATAAATATGTGTGACTAAAATTTAACACATATTATAAACAATTTGAACCATTTTTGTGATATTGAAATTTGGCTTAAACACAAAATCTGTATTTTTTTAAAACTTGAATTTTTGAAATGAAAAACCGTTTTCTCCAAAACTCATATGGATACAAAAACATGATATTGAAGCAAAATTTAAGCATATTATATATGGATAGAATCCAATATACATGTAAGATATATATCTATATTTTTGACATGAAATACAAAACCGGTTAAACCGAAAACCAAAACCAATAAACTTTAAACTTATGTGTGTGTATGTGTGTGAACTTGAGCATATCAATACTATTTAATCTGTGAAAAAGATCTAAACATACTAAACACAAACTGAAGTCTTCTTGTCTCCAAGCCGACTCAATCCAAATGCGATCCAACGAGCTAGACTCCATCGTGCTAGGTGCGATCTTGACGTTCGAGCTCTTGAATCAACATGAGATAGCTCCAAAACACCTTTGTTGAAGCTAAACACCTACTAGTATCTTGATCAATCACTGAAACTATTTAAACACAACATTATTAGTAAAGTATAACTACATGAGTTAATCATCATCAAAATTAGAGTGATGGGCCTCTGGGCCGACAATCTCCACCTTTTTGATGATGAAAAAACTCATGGAGTTATATATGCATGGATTAAAGTTAAGTTTCATAGAAGCTCCCTCTTAACTCATGCATAGCAATAAACAATAAAGATATTCAAGGAATGCATAAACCAAATAACACATAAATGCATAAATGAGGAATGAAACATAAATACACTTCCCAAATACATCTCCCCTTTTTGCATAAACAAAACATATATGCATTAAACAAGAAAATAAACATGCATATATAAAACTCTCAAAAATTCTTCTCTCCCTTTTGTATAAATAAGGAATGAAATAAACATGCATAAAAATGCAGATATAAAACTCTAAAATTCTTCTCTCCCTTTTTGTCAAATTATCAAAAAAGGGGCAAAAACAAATCAAGTAATAAAGATATATAAGTGATATACATTCATGAAGAGGAGAGACGTAAAGTTAACTCCCCCTGCATACATGCATTATATGAAAAAGAGAGGACTGAATCCTAATCATATAACGCATAGTATACAATGTATGAAAGGAGATGTAAAGCTCCCTCTAGACACATGTAAGACATAGAGAGGAGAGGTTAAGCTCCTCAATATTAGATACACTCAACATGAATCTATATATAGAGAAGATGTTAAGCTTCCCTTGCATATAAGCAATACATATCAAAATAATACCAATTGAAAAATATACCAATTTATGATAAAGGTATATATCGAAACATTATGATACCAATTGAAAATAAACAAAATTTTTAAGATATCAAAAGATACCAATTGAAAATATCTTGTAATTTTTTATACTAATAGAAAATGGAACATTGTATGTTTTTTATACCAATTGAAATATATATTGTAAATTTTGATACAAATTGAAAGTAAAAATCAATTGAAATTACAAATTAAAATTTTTTTTAAAATACAAATCATTTTTCAATAAAGATACCAAATTGAGAATACTACCTATTAAGATTATTGATGCCAATATTGAAAATATTAGCATAGACTAAAACAAAGTATTTTTTATCAGAAAGAATGAGAGTAAGATACTAATTGAAAATAAAACCGATTGAAAGGTAAAATAAGAATTTTCCCCTCTTTATGAAATACTAATAAAAATAATGCATAAGCTTGTTAAGATACCAATTGAAAAAATAATTGATATTAAGGACTAAATCAAGCTTAGCATAAACATAATTTATGCTTTAAGATGTAAAGATATTGTAAGAACAATCAAATTATATACATATGTATGAAAATATAAATACAATTGCAATTGATACTATTTGAAGTTTGAAGTATACATATATAGAAAACACAAATATGAGTATACAAACTTAAAAATATCAATTGTGATACTAATTGAAAATACAATAAGAATCAAGTGTATAACTCATACTACCTCCCTTTCATGCACATGTTTAAATAGATTTTCAATTTAGAGAATATAAGGCATGGTCACCCATCTAGCCGCCCTTAGATAGTAGGGGTTTTCAAAAATCAGATTTGAAAAATTTTAACATGTTTGAAAAACTCTACCAATTTGAAGAATACGAACTAGTTTTATAATAATCTTGTAAACTAGTATGAAGTGTTGGCCCAAAGGCCTTCCACCCTAGTTTTGATGATGATTAACTCATGTAGTTATGTTTACTAATAATCTTGTGATTTTAAGTTTCAGATCATTAGCAAGATATTAGTTGGTGATTGCTTCAAAAAGATGAGTTTGGAAGCCTTCACTTGGTGATTTCCGTGTCCGAGCATCAAGATCATACCTTTGCACTCGGTGGATCTCGTTTGGGATCAAGTCTACTTGGAGATGGAGATCCTCAAGAAGACTTAGGTATCCTAGTTTAGATAGTGTATTTAGATCCATTTGTAAAGCTTAGTATAGTTGACATGCTCAAGTGCACACAAACACACACGTTTTATGTTTAGTTTTTTTGGTTTTCATGAATAGTTGATCAAAACAAGTTTAAATTGATATATTGTAGTTGTTTCATTCTATACATGCATACTTAACTTTTAAACAAACTTATTTTGACTTTCTATTCATGTATTAAAAAATCAAGTTTGATAAAATACAAGTTTTGGTTTTTGGTAAAAATGATAAGACACAAAAATAGTTCATATTGATTGATATTTGAGCCAAACCTTTTATCACATGTTTATATATCAATACAAAATGATAAAACTATTTTTTGTATTTTTACAAGACTTAAAAAGATTTTTAGAAATATTTTAACTTATGTTTTTTGCCCTGAACTGTGACTGACAGGCCAGGTCGGTCGACCGCATGGGTCGACCGCACCAAGGGCGGTCGACCCGTGAGGTCGACCGACGTGCACAAAGCCGTGCACGTCTGGCAGATACAAGGGCGGTCGACTCGGACGGTCGACCGTAACTGAGAGCTCTGCTCTCTGTATATTTGGGTCGACCGAGCGGTCGACCGGGTTTGCCCAACGGTCACATTTTTGACCGTTGGCAGTCGACCAGGCGGCCGACCGCCAAGCCTGTCAGGCTGCCACATTAGCCTAACGGCTAGTTTTGTTTTGGGGCTATAAATACCCCAACTCTTGGGCTGTTTTGATAAGATTTTTAGAGCTAAAAATTCCATACTTTCTCTATTGTTTTAAACAAGTTTTCAAAAGAGTTTTGTGCCAAAAAGAATTCATCTTGTTTGTTTTAGGTTTTTGGAAAAATCAAAGAAAAGAGTATTTTGGGAGATTTGTCTTGGTTTTCATTCTATATCTTTTACAAGAGTTTTCCCAAGTATTTTTCTTTGAGTTTTTATTTTTCCAAACACCTAGTTTTCCACACTTGAGCTATCTTCTATCCTAATCTATTAGGATCATTTGTTTTCTGGAAAAAGAGAAAAAGAGAGATTGAGTTTGTGGTCTTTGGAATCACTTGTTATAAACACCCTTGTTCTTTTTGTATCCCTCTTTGGTAGAGGTTGATCGGGTGATTGGTTTGCTCCCTCTTTGGTAGAGGTTGAGGCTTGTGTTTACTCCCTCTAGTGAGAGGTGGAGATTGGTTGTAACCCTCTTCGGTAGAGGCGTTGGTTGTTATTTGGCTAAGGGCCTACCCCTCTTGTGTGATGTGGTGTTTGTATTGAGAGAGGAGTTCGGTACTTCTTGTGTTGTAACAAATCCTCTTCGGTAGAGGTTCCCTCGGTGGGAGATAGTGGATTGGAATCCTACACGGTGGTGTAGGCGGGGATGTAGAGCTGGGTGCTCGAACCTCGAAACATATCTTGTTGTTAGCGTTTGATCCATTGTCTCTCTAACCCTCTCTCTCTATTTCTGTTGTGCATAGCATCATCCTTATTGTCATTCATATCATTCATATTTGCTTGTGTATTGCCTTGCATCTTTCATATTGCTCATCCTTATATGCTTGGCTTGATTGTGTGTGTGCCTCACTTATACTTAACCACAAGAGCTTCACATAGCACCTCGACCCATTCAAGGGGAATCAAGAGGAGTTAGTCCAGAGCCCTTCACGGGGAATTCGGCTACACTTGCGTGTTGTATTAAGTGTGTTGCATAATTTGCATTAGCTTCCGCATTTAGAGCATTTAGTTTCTAGATTAGCAAGTACACCTATTCACCCCCCATCTAGGTGTGCTTTTCAATTGGTATCAGAGCCAACGCTCCTGATACTTAAGCTTAACATCCTAGGAGTGAGATCCATTTGTTTGCTAATCTTGTTTGCATTTACTTCTTTGCACACATATAGTTTGGACCCATGGCCTTCATGACCCCACCTATGTTTGACCCTTCTAACATCATTGTTTGGAAGATTAGGATGACCGTTTATTTACAAACCCTAGGACATAAGGTTTACCTTGCCATTACCAAGGAATCCTACCTTAGTGATAGCAAGCATATTGGGGCCAATGCACAAACCCTTGAGGCCATTAGAAGCACACTTCCTAAAGAATATCTTATGCATATTTCTAACCTTGATTCCGCTTTTACAGTGTGGAACAAGTTGACAACAACCACCACCTCCAAGCTTCAAACGCCTATCCAACAAGAAGAGGAGTCTAGTGGAGAATCCGAGTCACAATGCTTGATGGTCCAAGGGAATGACTCCCTTGAGGTACTTTCAGAATCTCAACTAGATAATGATGATTGTGCTAGTTCTTCAAATGATTTTGTTGATCCCCATGCTTTGAATGAAGAACTATCTATAGTTTGTGAAAAATTAATAGAAAAATATAATGTTTTGAAAAAGAAAAGTCTAGGCATTAATAATGAAAATAAAAATTTGATTGCTAGACTTGATATTATTTTGCAAGAGAAAGAGGAGATTGCTAATGAGAGGGATTCATTAAGGTCTCAACTTGATCTTGCACTAAAAGAAAATAAAGTTTTAAAATCTGAAAATGATTGTGAAACTCTTGTGAAAAATAATGATGTTTTGTCTTCAAAAATTGATTTTATTTTAAAAGAGAATGTTGCTTTGAAAAACCAAATTATTTCTATTTCAAATGATTTAAATGTTTGTTTAAAGAAAAATATTGTTTTGCAAAATAAGATTGATGCACATGTTTGCCATGCTAGGGTAGTTTCACCTAGATCACCCCTTGCATGCTCCACTTCTTCTTTGATTAAAAATGATATAAATGTTTTAAAGAAGAGTATTGATTGTTTGGGCTCCACTTTGAGCCAATGTGTTGTTGGGCATACACGCTTGGAATCTTTATTTCGAAAGAAACAAGTTCCATCTTTTCATGCACACCCTCCACGACATACACATGCTCCTCACGGACACCATCACACTATGTATGCTCATGTGTACACTTGTACACATTGTGGACGTAAGGGCCACCTTGCTAAATTTTGCTATGATCGTATACATGTTTCAAATTTAGCAAATAGGTTTGTTTAGGTTAGAGAAGGTACTAACCCCCATGGACCCAAGAAGATATGGGTACCAAAGACCACCCCTCCTATTTTTGATGTAGGTGTGGGCTCTCACATGACGTGAGAGTTGCCGTACCTTGGAGTGGATGCGTTCCGTGCTTAAAGAGAACAATCTGAATGCATCACTTTCAAGGGAAGTTTTGGTGGAGAGGACCACCATGTTTTGGAGACAAGGAAAGTTGCCTTCTAGGTTTTGGTAACGATCCCTAACTCCTATTTATTGTTTACATGCTTTTAATATTCATTATTTATAGCATGTTTCATTATTTAGTGATTAGTATGAAAATGTCATGTTAATTAGATTCTTGACATACATGTATAGTATTTGAGACACCCATGTTTTATATGAATAAATTATTTTGTGTTCTCCCTATAATTTAGCTATCATGTACATCATGAATCTAATAACATGTGAATTTACATAGTAATCATGTTTAGCTTTATCATGATGATTTTTATCTTGTTTTTGATGCTTCATGTTTTGAATATATGTTTAAATGTTAGTTTTCATTAAGACTAGGATTTATACTTGTACATATAGTGGGCCACAAATAAATCTATATATGTTTGAGTTTGAATACTTATTTGAACCCATTAGATGTGCTAGTATAGTCTAGTTTTGATGATCCATACATTTTAAACTTGTATTCCTATTTTTGAATTTGTTTTATATTTATGTGTTTTCATTTCATGTATATGTCTATTTTGCCAAACCTTAAGATATACATGTATACCCTTTGAGTCATTTGCCCTTCATGCAAATCTATATATATGGACTCAATTGTGTTTAGAGATATATATGTATACCTATTGTATTGACAATTCATACATATACCTTGAAATGAAATTTGTTTTGGTGAAAATTTAGTTTTTCTTGATTTCGTGTTTATTTGTTTAACTTCATGTATATGTCTATTTTATCCAAATTATTATTATACATATACATCCTTTTGAGCCACGTGCCTTAATGCATATATTTGGTGGACTCGTTGTGTTTGGATATGTATGTATACTTTAATTTGTTTAGGACATACATATACCTTGAAGATTAAATAAGTTTTGATGATTTTCATGTTTTCGTGTTTCAAAGAATTTTGAGCTTAATTGGAAATTTCATAATGCCATGTCACACATTACTTGTGCACTCACCATTTTTAAAATATTTCTCATGAGTATGTTTTCATGAGCATGTATGGACTTTATTGAATATTGAGTGTTTTTAAGTGCTATGTGATTTACATGTGTTTTATGAAAATCATTTTTTTATTCCTTACTTGAAGGATTTCGCACTAGTTTACAAGTTTTTCATTTAACTAGTTCGTATTCTTCATATGGTAGAGTTTTTCAAACGTACTCTATTTTCAAATCTATTTTTGAAAACCCCTACCTTCTATGGGAGGTTGGATGGGAGATCATGTTCATGTATGCTTTAAAATGAAAATCATTTAAAACTTGAACCAGGATTGGGAGGTAGATAATATGATATATACACTTGATCTTATTATTATTTCAATTGGTATCATTGAATTCTTTCAATTGGTATCAATCTTGACATTTCTTGTGTACTCATATATGTTTGTATGTATGTATGCTTTCTATTCCAAGAATATCAATTTCAATTGGTATCTATTTTCCATACATATATATGTTTGTGTTTATGCTAAGATTGAGTTTCAATTTTATTTCAATTGATTACTTTTAAAATGGTATCAAGCCTACGCATTGTTTTAGTTGGTATTTCATAAAGGGGGAGAAAATTTGATTTTGTCTTTCAATTGGTATTTGATTCCCACTCCCTTACTTTATGATAGAAAATAAATTTAAATTTGGTATCATATGTTCAAAATGAAAAACATTTACAATTGGTATCAAAATTTTTGTTTAGACATTCAAAATTTATTATGTTTAATTTCAATTGGTATCAAGATTTTCATGTGTTTTGCTTAAAATTGGTATCAATATTTTTTGGTTGTTTCCTTTCAATTGGTATCAAGATGCTATTCTTTGACATATTTTCAATTGGTACCTTAATTGATTGTCACCCCTAATTGGTTTTGTTTCTGTTTTAGACAAAAAGGGGGAGAATATTGTTTTTCTTGTTTTCAACCTTTTATTATTTTTTTTGTTTCGAACAAAAAGGGGAGAAAGATTTGTTGATTTGGCTTTGTTTTTACCCCTCATCGAAGGTTGTTTCTTTATATTAAAAAGAGGAGAAGATTTTGTTTTGTTTTGATTGTTTACCCCTTTGTTGATGATTGACAAAAAGGGGGAGAATTATTGGAGAAAGATTTTGATTTATATATGCATGTTTATGTTTTGCATATATTAAGTTTAATTTAGTTTAATTTTAATTGATATCTAGAGCATGTTTGTTTTTTTAAACATTTTATTGGTATCTAGAACCTTTTATTGTTTTGCATAGATATGCATCCATGTTTTGCATATTATGTTTATTTATTTATGCATGAGTTAAGGGGGAGCTTCTTTGAAGCTTAACTTTAATCCATGCATATATAACTCCATGAGTTTTGTCATCATCAAAAAGGGGAGATTGTTGGCCCAAAGGCCTTCCACCTTAGTTTTGATGATGATTAAATCATGTAGTTATGTTTACTAATAATCTTGTGATTTTAAGTTTCAGATCATTAGCAAGATATTAGTTGGTGATTGCTTCAAAAAGATGAGTTTGGAAGCCTTCACTTGGTGATTTCCGTGTCCGAGCATCAAGATCATACCTTTGCACTCGGTGGATCTCGTTTGGGATCAAGTCTACTTGGAGATGGAGATCCTCAAGAAGACTTAGGTATCCTACTTTAGATAGTGTGTTTAGATCCATTTGTAAAGCTTAGTATAGTTGATATGCTCAAGTGCACACAAACACACACGTTTTATGTTTAGTTTTTTTGGTTTTCATGAATAGTTGATCAAAACAAGTTTAAATTGATATATGTGTAGTTGTTTCATTCTATACATGCATACTTAACTTTTAAACAAACTTATTTTGACTTTTCTATTCATGTATTGAAAAATCAAGTTTGATAAAATACAAGTTTTGGTTTTTGGTAAAAATGATAAGACACAAAAATAGTTCATATTGATTGATATTTAAGCCAAACCTTTTATCACATGTTTATATATCAATGCAAAATGATAAAACTATTTTTGGGTATTTTTACAAGACTTAAAAAGATTTTTAGAAGCATTTTAACTTATGTTTTTCTGCCCTGAACTGTGACTGACAGGCCAGGTCGGTCGACCGCATGGGTCGACCGCACCAAGGGCCGGTCGACCCGTGAGGTCGACCGACGTGCACAGAGCCGTGCACGTCTGGCAGACACAAGGGCGGTCGACCCGGATGGTCGACCGTAACTGAGAGCTCTGCTCTCTGTATATTTGGGTCGACCGGGCGGTCGACCGGGTTTGTGCAACGGTCACATTTTTGACCGTTGGCGGTCGACCAGGCGGCCGACCGCCAAGCCTGTCAGGCTGTCACATTAGCCTAACGGCTAGTTTTGTTTTGGGGCTATAAATACCCCAACTCTTGGGCTGTTTTGATAAGATTTTTAGAGCTAAAAATTCCATACTTTCTCTATTGTTTTAAACAAGTTTTCAAAAGAGTTTTGTGCCAAAAAGAATTCATCTTGTTTGTTTTAGGTTTTTGAAAAAATCAAAGAAAAGAGTATTTTGGGAGATTTGTCTTGGTTTTCATTCTATATCTTTTACAAGAGTTTTCCCAAGTATTTTTCTTTGAGTTTTTATTTTTCCAAACACCTAGTTTTCCACACTTGAGCTATCTTCTATCCTAATCTATTAGGATCATTTGTTTTTTGGAAAAAGAGAAAAAGAGAGATTGAGTTTGTGGTCTTTGGAACCACTTGTTGTAAACACCCTTGTTCTTTTTGTATCCCTCTTTGGTAGAGGTTGATCGGGTGATTGGTTTGCTCCCTCTTTGGTAGAGGTTGAGGCTTGTGTTTACTCCCTCTAGTGAGAGGTGGAGATTGGTTGTAACCCTCTTCGGTAGAGGCGTTGGTTGTTATTTGGCTAAGGGCCTACCCCTCTTGTGTGATGTGGTGTTTGTATTGAGAGAGGAGTTCGTACTTCTTGTGTTGTAACAAATCCTCTTCGGTAGAGGTTCCCTCGGTGGGAGATAGTGGATTGGAAATCCTACACGGTGGTGTAGGCGGGGATGTAGAGCTGGGTGCTCGAACCTCGAAACATATCTTGTTGTTAGCGTTTGATCCATTGTCTCTCTAACCCTCTCTCTCTATTTCTGTTGTGCATAGCATCATCCTTATTGTCATTCATATCATTCATATTTGCTTGTGTATTGCCTTGCATCTTTCATATTGCTCATCCTTATATGCTTGGCTTGATTGTGTGTGTGCCTCACTTATACTTAACCACAAGAGCTTCACATAGCACCTCAACCCATTCAAGGGGAATCAAGAGGAGTTAGTCCAGAGCCCTTCACGGGGAATTCGGCTACACTTGTGTGTTGTATTAAGTGTGTTGCATAATTTGCATTAGCTTCCGCATTTAGAGCATTTAGTTTCTAGATTAGCAAGTACACCTATTCACCCCCCCCCTCTAGGTGTGCTTTTCATGAAGCCCTTCAAGTAAGGAATAAGATAAGAATATATCCATGAAACATGAAAATCACACAATTATCAACACTCAAAAAGCACTAAATCTTATATAATCTCATGAAAACAAATCATGAGTAAACATCAAACATAGAGTGTAAAAAGTCATGTAATCAACGAAATCATAAAATAAAGCATTTAAGCTCAAATGAAATTTCTTCTCAAAAATATTAAAATTATCAAAACTAAATAGACTTCAAGGTATATATATATATATATATATATATATATATATATATATATATATATATATATATATATATATATAGTCTAAACTAGAAGTATACATATATATCCCAAATACAAATTAGTCCATAATAAAATTTTGCATTAAAAGAAAGTGACTCAAGGGTATACATGTATATCTTAAAGTTTTGACAAAATTAACATATTCATGAAGCTAAATACATTTTCATAAAAAATATGTCCAAAAATAGGGAATACAAGTTGAAATGCAAGAATCATCAAAACTAGGCTATACTAGTACATCTAATAGGTACAAATGAGCAATTAAGTACAAACATACAAGAATCAAATGTGACTCACTAGTTGTACAAGTATAAACACAAGTTTTAATGAAAACTACATCTAAACAAGTAATCAAAATATGAAGTCAAAAACATAAACCAATATAATCATTAAGTAAATGCATATGTCTTAAATTAGGATATACAACATAGCTAAACTAAAGTGAGAACACAAAAAAAATAATCCATATAAACATAAGTGCATCTCAAATACTACATATGTATATCACAAGTCTAATTATCATGACATTTAGTATAATAATCATGAAAAACTAAAACATGCTAAAAATCAATCAATGAAAGAATGTACACTAAATGGGAGTTAAGAGATAATTACCAAAACTAGTAGGGCACATCTCTCAATCTCAAAACCTTGATGGTCCTCCCACCAAACTTTCCTTAAAGGTGATGCATCCAAATTAGTGTCCATCAAGCACAAAAGCATCTACCATCAAGGCACCAATACTCTCACATAAAGTAAGAGCCCACACCTACATCAAATATAATAGGAGTGGTTTTTGGTACCCATACATTATTGGGTCTAGGGGTTTAGTACCTTTCCTAACCCAAACAAATTTATTTACAAAATTTGAATTATGTTTTCTATCATAACAAAACTTTACAAGGTGGCCCTTACGTTCACAATATGTACAAGCGTACATATGAGGAATATGGTGTTATGTGTATGAATGTGAGAAGCATGTGTATGTCGTGGTTTATGTGCATGCATAGGAGGAGCATGTTTCTTGTGAAATATGAATTCCAACCATATGTGGTTTATAGCACATTAGCTCAAAATGGAGCACAAACAATTAGTACTTTTCTTCAACACACATATATCATTTTTAATGCTTGAAGGTAAAGTGAAGCATGTAATTGTAACACTATATGGTGAAGCAATATTAGCATGGCAAACATGTGAAGACAAATAATTTTTTAAAGATTTATTTTCATTAGAATCATATCCAATTCTTTTGAAATAGGAGCAATTTTTATTTTCAAAGATTCATTCTTTTTTATAACAAAATCAAGTTTTGAGAATAAAACCTCATTTTTCTTTAAAACATTATTACAGTCATTTTTACTTTTAAAATTTTTTTTTCAATTAGAGCAAGTTCAAGTTGGGATTTCAATGAGTCCCTTTGATTTGAAATTTTAACCTTCTCTTGCAAAGTCAAATCAAGTTTTGAAAATAAATTCTTATTTTCTTCTTTTATCTTACAAGTTTTCATTTTCAAAACTTGGTATTTTTCAAGTAAGTTTTC
Source organism: Agave tequilana (assembly GCA_038442645.1). NCBI lineage: Eukaryota > Viridiplantae > Streptophyta > Magnoliopsida > Asparagales > Asparagaceae > Agave > Agave tequilana. The sequence continues at coordinate 325,392 of JAVJIF010001060.1, forward strand.
ACACACAATAGAAAGTTCTTCATTTAATGCATCAGCATCAACATAATCATTATAAGAAAAACTAGTACAATCATCTAGTTGAGTATCCGAGTTTACCTCAAGGGAGTCATTCCTTAGACCATGTAGCAAGCTTGTTCGGATTCTCCTCCACTAGATTCCTCCGCCACATAGTTTGGCGTTTGAAGCTTTGGAGAGATCAAAGTGTTCCATACTGCAAAGGCGAAATCACAATGAGAAACCATAGATAAATATTCTTTGCTAAGAGTGCATCTAAGTGCCTTTAGGGCTTGTGCATTGGCCTCTATATACTTGTTATTACTAAGATAAAATTTCTTGATAGTAGCAAGGTAAACATGCATTACTAAGATCTTAAGGTACATACTCATCTTAAGCTTCAATACATCGATGTTAGAAACATCAAACATAGGAGGGGTCATGAAATCCATGAGTGTATAAACTATATGTGTGCAAATGCAATATTAGATTAGCTAGCCAAGATCTCACTCCTAGGTGGTTAAACCTAATATCAGGAGCGCATGCTCTGATATCAATTGAAAGTACACATAGAGGGGGGGTGAATAGGTTCATGACTAATCTAATGATAAATGATGCGAAATTAAAACTAAATTATAATACATTTAGTGTAACCAAAGAGTATAGCCGAATTCCCGATGAAGGGCTCTGGACTAACTCCTCTAGATGCCTCTAAATAAGAGTTGAGGTGCTATTTGAAGCTCTTTTGGTTTAGCACAAGTATGGGCATACACAAATAATACTAAGCATATATGCATGATATGAACAGTATGAAACAATACAAGGTATAGAAGAGAGAGAGAGTTTAGGATAGTGGATCAAACGCAAACACAGAGATATGTTTCGAGGTTCGAGCACCCAGCTCTATGTCCCCGCCTTTACATAGAAAGATTTTCACTAATTCGTCCATACAGGACTTCCTACACAAGGAACCTCCACTGAGGATTTGGGAAATACAAACTTGGAGTACACAACTTCTCTCTCAAATAACAGCAACAACCTCTACACAAAAGGTAAGGCACTAAGCCACACAAGATCAACCGCTCAATAGAGGGATAGGCACAAAGCCAAACAACAATCACCTCTCACTACAGGGATAGGCACAAAGCCAAAACAACCACAATCACATCTACACTTAGAGGGATACTAACACAACCTTCACAATCACCTCTACATAAGAGGGATAACAATAAATACAAGGAAGGTTACAACTCTTGGTGATCTCAAAGACCACAAACTAAAGCTAGCTAGGATAGATATGCTAGCTCAAGTGTGAGAAAATAAAGCTTTTGAAAATCAAAAACACAAAGAAAATACTTGGGAAAACTTCTAGGATAAATTAGAAATGAAGATCAAAAATAATTCCCAAAGACTTCTCTTTTTTTTATTTTTTCAACCCTTTAAAACAAATAAAAATAAAACTTTTAACCATAAAAACTCTTGCTAAAAAACACTTGAAAGATAGGAAATTTTCTCTTCTAAAATCTTGTTGAAAACAACTCAAGAGGAGGCTATTTATAACCCCTCAAAAATCTGCCTGTTGGTAGTCTGGAAAGGTCAGAAATGACCTTCTAGTCGACCGCCCGGTCGACCGACACAACAGTCATATATGACCGTTGTGCCTCCGGTCGACCGCCCAGTCGACCGGCCACAGCCAACGGTTGACCGCCCGGTCAACCGGCCCCCACCCGAGAGTGGGGTGCTTTTAGTCGGTCGATCGGTCGAGCTGGCTGGCCATGTGCACGTCCTCGTGAACATCGGTCAACCAATCCGATCGACTGACCACTGGTCCAGTCGACCGCCAGTGTAGACAGGCTGGGATTTTTCGGTATTGAAAACTTGTGTTTTTAATTTCAATTAAATCCCAAAAAATCACATAAATTCTACAAAAATAAGTTCTTATAAGATCTTTGAAATATAAATATGTGTGACTAAAATACAACACATATTATAAACAATTTGAATCATTTTTGTGATATTGAAATTTGGCTTAAACACAAAATCTGTATTTTTTAAAACTTAGATTTTTGAAATGGAAAACCGTTTTCTCCAAAACTCATATGGATATAAAAACATGATATTGAAATAAATTTGAAGCATAATTTATATGGATAGAATCCAATATACATGTAAGATATATATATGTTTTTGATATGAATCCAAAACTGGTTAAACCGAAAACCAAAACTAATAAACTTTAAACTTGTGTGCGTGTGTGTGAACTTGAGCATATCAATACTATCTAATCTTTACACAAGATCTAAATATATAAACACAAACCGAGGTCTTCTTGTCTCCAAACCGACTCCATCCAAACGCGATCCAACGAGCTAGAATCCACCGAGTGCTAGGTGCGATCATGGCACTCGAGCTCTTGAATCAACATGAGATAGCTCCAAAACACCTTTGTTGAAGCTAAACACCTACTGATATCTTGGTCAATCACTTAAATTATTTAAACATAAGATTATTAGTAAACCAAACTACATGAGTTAATCATCATCAAAACTAGAGTAATGGGCCTCTGGGCCAACAATTTTGGGGGTTTTGTGTGGTGGAGAAAAAAGGGAAAAGAAAAAGAAAAGAATAAGAAAAAAAAGAAAAAAGAAATAAAGGAGAAAAATGAGGAAAGGAAGGAAAACAAATCTAGATAAATCTCCAGATCTGGAAAAATATCGAAAACACCAGAAATGTCAGAAAAAATAAAGTAACTCGAAAAAATCCCGAAAAATTTCAAAAAATAGAAATATTATATTAAGGTACATGGGGAAATTAAATTTAGAAAATTAAATCTTATTTTTAAATTAAAAATCTTAGAATCAACTGGTGATATCGGTCGACACCAAATTTAGACAAATTTTGATAAATTTAGAATAATTTTCAAAAATACACTAGGCTAGAAAATGTGATTCTAAGAAACAATGTGAAAGTGAATTTTAAAAATTCAACGCTATTTATAAATTAAAATTTTGAGAATCGATCGATAGCACCGGTCGATACCTATTTTGAAGATTTTATAATTTAATTAAGAAAATCATGAAAATCTAAAATATTAAAATCGATGTTTGAAGCTGAAATTAGTCAAATCTGACTACTGAAAAGACAAATTGATCAGTATACTGGGATCGGGTTCCCAGTTTAGACTCGGGCTGACTCTTTGTCCAGGAATCCAGATCAGATACCAAAAACAATATAAAAATCATAAAATAAAAATAAATAGAGAAAATTGAAAGAATACAATCGAGAAATCTGAATACGTATCTAAGTACGTATTTCAGGAATAGGGTGTTACATTCTACCCACCTAATAAAATTCCATCCTTGAATTTTCGATAAGGAGAAGATGAACACAGAGAAGATATGAACGAGGATTATATCAATTAAGATATAAATAACTAAGAGTAATGCTCATAACTGACTGCTCAGTAAACTCAAGACCTAAATGTCTTCTACACTTCTTATCGTATATAACTTTAGACGATGTTATATTATTACTGATCTGATAACTGTTAATAAGAGAATTCTGCTAGAAGAAGATAAGTATGAATCTAAATGATTCGATTAGACTGCTTGGTCTATCTGAAAGTGATAAGTTGAATATAGGAAGAGTCTCTAAACTTCTTTGAAGACTTTAATCGAATTGTGATATAGATCCTTTGTCTCTGTCTAACAAAATAATAACTGGAATACCATGTAGCTGAACTATCTCTCTTATATAATTATATGTCAGTACTTCTATAGTTGACCCATTCTGAGTAATACGAATGAGCTGATTTTGAAACTGATCAAACTTCCACCGTCTGAAACTCTACTGGGCGTGAAACTGTTCCTGACGAAGGCTCTAAAATAAGATTACTAGATGTTCTACATGTTCTCCGTCACTCTGGATGCAGATCAAAATATCATAGATAAAAAAAACTCGATAAACTGATTGTAATTAAATAGATAAAGAAAATTGATAATGATAAGTTATGGACGCTGGGTATTGATTACGCTGAAAGGCATAACTAAGAATTTATAATAACTGCCCTCTGAATGATAATCCAAACATAGATTAAATATCTAGTACGTACCGAAGCTCTACAAGGTTTACAGAGTAGATTGCCAATAAAGATTATGTCAAGTTGTTTCAGATGTAGTGAGAAAACCCAGTTCACTAAGTCCACAAAAACACGTTAAGCGGGAGAAATCCAGAGGACGAGGTTAGAGTGCTAAACACTTAAGAAACTAGCCACGAGCGAAGCCAAATCCAAGTGGGACCATTGTGTAATACAACGTCAAGCTCTAAGCATTAGGGCACGGTGCAGCTAGTGCTCTGCGAGGCTCGCACTTGGCGGAGCTTACGCGATGAAACCAATGCGTAACACATCGCTAAATGCTAAGCACCGAGGTGCAGCAAAGTCCACTCCTGGTTGAGCTTGCATGGCTAGAATATAACTCTCGTTTGGCAAGGCTAGCGGGATTTGTGGCTCATCAAATTCAGAAAGACTGATTGGCATTGTGGCTCTGAAAGACATGATCAAGAATTGTTAATAACCGAGATGATCTCTGAATACTATCTTTTGGATGCCAATCGTACGACAGATCAATTATGAGAACACCCGAATTTCATGAAGTTGATAGAAGAGATCGAGATCGTCATCATTTCTGGATTAATATAAATAAAAAACTATTGTAACTTTGTCTGATAGAAGTCCTGACTCTGGAAATTCATTTCATACTGATGTCTCTTGTGTATTGCCACAATCTGTCTCATTACATATGTGATGATTACCCCACATTCTGTACTGATCCTCATGATGCCTCTATACATATAAGAATAGAATGTGAAATAAGAAACCAATAAACTACTTGATATAAGATAATCCGGTTCTAAATTCAAAGAATGCCAGAATAAGATTAGAGTGAACCTCATCTGTCCTGCCGCTACCTTACTAGTCTGTTCATGCCTTAGTTGGTATAAAGATGATGAAAACTGGAATAGAGAAAGATGGGAGGGATTCAGGAATCAAAGGAAGGACGACCAAGAAGAAATAGATAACTTTGTACTTGTAGTTGGATTGTATAAAGAATCAGGCATTTTAGTTACAAATTTCTTTACCATTAATTTGTCGACTGGTTGTTCTGTGGATGTGAGAGCCTAGGCTCTGGTACCATCCTGTAACGCCCCGATCCTGCGGGTAAGTAAACGCCACTATGACGTATATATGTAGATTGAAAATACCCACATGTATATATGCTAAGTATCAGTACAGGCAAGAGTCAGAGTACGAAAATACATGGTGCATCACGTTCGGCTTGATTATTGCTTGCGAAATGGATAATTGCATACGATAGAGCCAGCGTATGAATTCTATACTACCGCGTGGTGAAGCCGCGCTAACAGTGTAAATACGCTCGAACAGAATTAGCGATAAAACACTAAGCGCTAGATCTGCCTACTAGTCGTAGCTAAAAGACCTGACGGTTTGAATGCACTCCCTCTTTCGTGGAAGTGGGTGAGAGCCCAAAGGGCTGAAAGGCTAGAAGGCCAAGTAAGTACCTGCAAAGGTGTCATTACCAAACACACAAATGTAAACACAATAACAAGTAATAACTAAGCTATCAGTAGAGTAGTGAAGTCTGGAGGCTGAGCAAGATAGAAATAAAGTCAGCAAGCAGATAAGCGAACAATCAAGCGGAGCTAAGCAGGCTGGAGCGAAACTAGAGCACAACACTAAATGCTATCATGCTCGGCATAGTTACCGCTCGAGGCGAAACCACGGTAACATGCAGCTATCACTCATGGCGTAATTATACTTGGACAGAGTTAGCAGTAAACCGCTGAATGCTAGGCTCACCTACCAAGCAAGGCTGAAAGTCCTGATGGTTTGAACGCACTCCCTCTTTCGAGAAAGTGGGCATAAGAGAGACCATAAGATCTAATAGCGCCAGAGGGCCAATAGGTACCTGCATAAAATAATATTAGCACACACAAACACACATAAAAACATGATAATTACTAGACTATCTGTGGAGTGGTGAAGCCCAGAGGCTGAGTATAGAGCCCAGAGGCTGATAGGACCCGAACGCCGAGTAAGAGCCCGGAGGCTGATAGGACCACGAAGGGCCGACCACGCATGGTATAAAGCAGAAATAAAAAATTCATCACAGGCAGGGTATAAGTATAGGAAGTAAACTATACTAGTACAAACATTCATCACAGGTATAAAAATACACGTGTCCACAGTATACATGAACATACTCACACCAATATAATTACACTGGACTGATATATTTACACGTGTCAACATATACAAATACAATGTCCCAAAACTTATACAATTTACATGAATAAATACTAATCACCCGTCGAAGTGGGGAAACCCACAAAAGCGAGAAACACTCACCTAAAATTCTACAAAAAGTCCTGTGAAATCCCAGAGTCCAAAATAAGTACGCACGCCACCATTATATATAATATATATATAAATATATATATTTAAAGAGAGAATTAGAGAGAGGAGAGAGAGGAGATGTAGAGGAGAGAGAATAATAGAGAGAGAATGCCCAGGAGAGAGAGAGAGAGAGATAAAGGTGAAAAGCACACCTAGAGGAGGGTGAATAGGTGTACTTGCTAATCTAGAAACTAAATGCGCTAAATGCGGAAGCTAATGCAAATTTTACAACACACTTAATACAACCAACAAATGTAGCCGAATTCCCCGTGAAGGGCTCTGGACTAACTCCTCTTGATTCCCCTTGAATGGGTTGAGGTGCTATGTGAAGCTCTTGTGGTTAAGTATAAGTGAGGCACACACAAACAACCAAGCATATACAAGATATAGCAAAATGAAATATGCAAGGCACAACACAAGCAATGAATGATATGAATGAAGAATGATGCTTCGCACAAAATAGAGAGAGAGTTAGAGAGACAAGTGGATCAAACACTAACAACAAGATATGTTTCGAGGTTCGAGCACCCAGCTCTACATCTCCACCTACACCACCGTGTAGGATATCCAATCCATTATCTCCCACCGAGGGAACCTCTACCGAAGAGGATTTGTTACAACACAAGGAGTACCAAACTCCTCTCTCAATACAAACACCACCTCACACAAGAGGGGTAGGCCCTTAGCCAAACAACAACCACAAACACCTCTACCGAAGAGGGTTTACAAACCAAACTCCACCTCTCACTAGAGGGAGCAAACACCAAGCCTCAACTTCTACCAAAGAGGGAGCAAACCAATCACCCGATCAACCTCTACCAAAGAGGGATACAACAAAATCAAGGGTGTACAACAAGTGGTTTCTTTCAATCACAAACAATCTCTCTTTCTTTCTCTTTTTCTACAAAATAAAAGATCCTAATAGATTAGGATAGATGATAGCTCAAGTGTAGAATCAAGGTGTTTTTGGAAACAAGCAACAAAGAAAAACTACTTGGAAAATCTCTTGTAAATGATAGAAAATGAAAACCAATACAATATCCCAAAAACCTAGTTCTCCTTTATTTTTCAAAAACCCAAAACAATAAAGATGATATCTTTTTAGCACAAAAATTATTTTGAAAACTTGTTTAAACACTAGAGAAACACTGAAATTTTTCTTCTTGAAAATCATATCAAAACAGCCCAAGAGTTGGGGTATTTATAGCCCCAAAACAAAACTAGCCGTTAGGCTGATGTGGCAGCCTGACAGGCTTGGCGGTCGGCCGCCCGGTCGACCGCCAACGGTCAAAAATGTGACCGTTGGGCAAACCCGGTCGACCGCCCGGTCGACCCAAATAAACAGAGAGCACTGCTCTCAGTTAAGGTCGACCGTCCGGGTCGACCGCCCTTGTGTCTGCCAGACGTGCACGGCTCTGTGCACGTCGGTCGACCTCACGGGTCGACCGGCCCTTGGTGCGGTCGACCCATTCGGTCGACCGACCTGGCCTGTCAGTCACAGTTCAGGGCAGAAAAACATAAGTTAAAATATTTCTAAAAATTCTTTTATCTCTTCTAAAATTCCATAAAACTTGTTTTAACATTTTGTATTGAAACACAAACTTGTGATAAAAATTTCAAGACATATATCAACATATTCAAATTATTTTTGTGTCTTGCAAGTTTTATCAAAAGCCAGAACATGTATTTTTATCAAACTTAGATTTTTCAGTACATGAATAGGAAAGTCAAAATAAGTTTGTATAAGTCAAGTAAGCATGTATGTATAACTAGAATACATCTATTATACATATAAACTATTTAAACTTGTTTTGATCAATCTATTCATGAAAACAAATATCGGTTAAACTAAAAACCGAAAAACCAATATCCAATCATAAAACTTGTGTGTGTTGTGCACTTGAGCATATCAACTATATTAAGCGTTACAAATGGATCTAAACACACTAAACACTAGGATACCTAAGTCTTCTTGACGATCTTCATCTTCAAGTAGACTTGATCCCAAACCGTGATCCACCGAGTGCAAATGAGTAATCTTGATGCTCGGGCACGGGAATCACCAAGTGAAGGCTTCCAAACTCCTCTTTTTGAAGCAATCACCAACTAATATCTTGATCAATGATCTAAAACTAAAATCACAAGATAATTAGTAAACATAACTACATGAGTTAATCATCATCAAAACTAGGGTGGAAGGCCTTTGGGCCAACAATCTCCCCCTTTTTGATGATGACAAAACTCATGGAGTTATATATGCATGGATTAAAGTTAAGCTTCAAAGAAGCTCCCCCTTAACTCATGCATAAAACAAATAAACAATAAATATGCAATGAAGGCTCTTAAAACATAAATGCATGTATATGCATAAACAATAAAAGGTTCTAGATACCAATGAAATGTTTAAAAATAAAACATGCTCTAGAAACCAATTAAAATTAAACTAAATTAAACTTAATATATGCAAAACATAAACATGCATATATAAACCAAAATCTTTCTCCCCCTTTTTGTCAATCATCAACAAAGGGGTAAAAACCAAAACAAAACAAAATCTTCTCCTCTTTTTAATATAAGGAAACAACCTTCGATGAGGGGTAAAAACAAAACCAAATCAACAAATCTTTCTCCCTCTTCTTGTTCGAAACAAAAAAATCAATAAAAGGTTGAAAACAAGAAAAACAATATTCTCCCCCTTTTTGTCTAAAACAAAAACAAAGTCAATTAGGGTGACAATCAATTAAGGTACCAATTGAAAGTATGTCAAAGAATAGCATCTTGATACCAATTGAAAAGAAACCAAAAAAAATATTGATACCAATTTTAAGCAAAACACATGAAAATCTTGATATCAATTGAAATTAAACATAATAAATTTTGAATGTCTAAACAAAAATTTTGATACCAATTGTAAATATTTCATTTTGAACATATGATACCAAATTTTAAATTTATTTTCTATCATAAAGTAAGGGAGTGGGAATCAAATACCAATTGAAAGACAAAATCAAATTTTCTCCCCCTTTATGAAATACCAACTAAAACAATGCGTAGGCTTGATACCAATTTAAAAATAATCAATTAAAATAAAATTGAAGCTCAAGCTTAGCATAAACACAAACATATATATGTATGAAAATAGATACATATTGAAATTGATATTCTTGGAATTGAAAAACATTCATACATACAAACATTTATGAGTATACAAGAAAAGTCAAAATTGATACCAATTGAAAGAATTCAATGATACTAATTGAAATAATAATAAGATCAAGTGTATACATCATATAACTAGCCTCCCAATCATGGTTCAAGTTTTAAATGATTTTCATTTTAAAGCATACATGAACATGATCTCCCATCCAACCTCCCATTGAAGGTAGGGGTTTTCAAAAATAGATTTGAAAATGTAGTATGTTTGAAAATCTCTACCATAGTGAAGAATACGAACTAGTTGTAGGAAAAACTTTTAAAACTAGTACGAAATCCTTCAAGTAAGGAATAAAACAAAATTGTTTTTTATAAACCATGAAATCCACATGATAGTCAACACTCAAGTCAATGAAGCATAAATATGACTCATGAAAACAAAATATGAGTAAATAAAAAATGTGAGTGTACAAATACAATGTGAAGAACATGATCATGAAAATATACAATTTAGCTCAATATTCCGTTAAACAAGAAAACACGAAAATCATTAAAACTTAATTAATCTTCAAGGTATATGTATGTCCTATACAAATTAAAGTGTACATACATATCCAAACACAACGAGTCCACAAAGATATATGCATGAAGGCACGTGGCTCAAAAGGATGTATATGTATAACAATAATTTGGATAAAATGGACATATACATGAAGTTAAACAAAAACACATGAGAACATAAAAAGCTAAATTTTTCATTAAAACAAATTTTCATATCAAGGCATATGTATGTTTTGTCAAACATGAAGTATACATACATATCCCTAAACACAATTGAGTCCATATGTATAGATTTGCATGAAAGGCAAATGACTCAAGGGGTATACATGTATATCTTAAAGTTTGGCAAAATTACACATATACATGAAATGAAAACTCATACACATAAAAACAAATTCAAAAATAGGAATACAAGTTTAAAATGCATGAATCATCAAAACTAGACTATACTAGCACATCTAATGGATTCAAATAAGCATTCAAGTACAAACATATATAGATTTATTTGTGGCCCACTATATGTACAAGTATAAATCCTAGTCTTAATGAAAACTAACATCTAAACATGTAATCAACTCATGAAGCAAAAAAAAATAAAAATCATCATGATAAGCAAAAACATGATTATTATGAATGTCCACATGTTATTAGAAATATGATATACGCAATAGCAACCATATAGTGAGAACACAAGAGAATTTATCCATATTAAACATGGGTATCTCAAAATAACTAAACATGTATATCACTAATCTAATAAGCATGGCATTTTCATAGTAATCAACAAATATCAAAACATGCTATGAAAGATAAACATGGAAAGCATGTAAACATAAGGAGTTAGAGATTCGATACCAAAACTAATGAGGGCACCGCTCTAGTTCTCCAAACCAAGGTGGTCTTCCCACCAAACTTTCCTTGAAAGTGATGCATCCAAATAATATCCTCTAAGTAAGGAATGCATCCACTCCAAGGCACGGCTACTCTCACATCTTGTGAGAGCCCACACCTACATCAAAAATACGAGGGGTGGTCTTTGGTACCCATATCTTCTTGGGTCCATGGGGGTTAGTACCTTCTCTAACCCAAACAAATTTAGTTGCTAAATTTGAAGTATGTAATCTATCGAAGCAAAATTTAGCAAGGTAGCCCTTACGTCCACAATGTATACAAGTGTACACATGAGCATACATATGATGGGTGTGTCCGTGAGGAGCATGTGTATGCCGTGGAGGGTGTGCATGCATAAAGGATGGAACTTATTTCTTTCGAACCAAGATTTCCAAACGTGAGTGGTTCATGGCACATTGGCTCATAGTGGAGCCCAAACAATCCACTTTCTTCTTCAACAAACAAATATCATCATTAATCTTAGAAGAAGAAGTGCATGCAAGGGGTGATCTAGGTGAAACTACCCTAGCATGGCAAACATGAGAAACAATATCATTTTTCAAAGATTTATTTTTATTTAAACAAAGTTCTAGTTCTTTTGAAATAAAATCAATTTCTATTTTCAAAGAATTATTTTCTTTTACAACAAATTCAATTTTTGAAGATAAAACTTTATATTTCTTCAAACATTTTCACAATCATTTTTATTTTTCAACAAATCATTTTCTTTTAGTGCAAGGTCTAGTTGAGATCTCAATGAATCCTTTTCATTATAGACCTCAACTTTCTCTTGCAAAAACAATCAAGTTTAGAAGACAATTTTTCATTTTCTTTAGTTAAAGCAAAAGTCTTCTTTTTCAATAATTATATTTTTCAATTAATTTTTCACAAACTATAGATAATTCTTCATTTAAAGCATGGGATTAACAAAATCATTTGAAGAACTAGCACAATCATTACTATCTAGTTGAGATTCCGAAAGTACCTCAAGGGAGTCATTCCCTTGGACCATATAGCATTGTTGTGGCTCGGATTCATCTCCACTAGATTCCTCTTCTTGTTGGATAGGCGTTTGAAGCTTGGAGGTGGTGGTTGTTGTCAACTTGTTCCACACTGCAAAAGCGGAATCAAGGTTAGAAACACTCAAGAGATAATCTTTAGATAATGTGCTTCTAATGGCCTCAAGGGCTAGTGCATTTGCCCCTATATGATTGCTATCACCAAGGTAAGATTCCTTGGTAATGGCAAGGTAAACCTTATGTCCTAGGGTTTGTAAATAATGGTCATCCTAATCTTCCAAACAAGAATGTTGGAAGGGTCAAACATAGGTGGGGTCATGAAGGCCATGGGTCCAAACTATATGTGTGCAAACAAGCAAATGTAAACAAGATTAGCAAACAAATGGATCTCACTCCTAGGATGTTAAGCCTAAGTATCAGGAGCGTTGGCTCTGATACCAATTGAAAAGCACACCTAGAGGGGGGGTGAATAGGTGTACTTGCTAATCTAGAAACTAAATGCGCTAAATGCGGAAGCTAATGCAAATTTTGTAACACACTTAATACAACCAACAAGTGTAGCCGAATTCCCCGTGAAGGGCTCTGGACTAACTCCTCTTGATTCCCCTTGAATGGTTGAGGTGCTATGTGAAGCTCTTGTGGTTAAGTATAAGTGAGGCACACACAAACAACCAAGCATATACAAGATATAGCAAAATGAAATATATAAGGCACAACACAAGCAATGAATGATATGAATGAAGAATGATGCTTCGCACAAAATAGAGAGAGAGTTAGAGAGACAAGTGGATCAAACGCTAACAACAAGATATGTTTCGAGGTTCGAGCACCCAGCTCTACATCCCCGCCTACACCACCGTGTAGGATTTCCAATCCACTATCTCCCACCGAGGGAACCTCTACCGAAGAGGATTTGTTACAACACAAGGAGTACCAAACTCCTCTCTCATACAAACACCACCTCACACAATAGGGGTAGGCCCTTAGCCAAACAACAACCAAACACCTCTACCGAAGAGGGTTTACAAACCAAACTCCACCTCTCACTAGAGGGAGCAAACACCAAGCCTAAACCTCTACCAAAGAGGGAGCAAACCAATCACTCGATCAACCTCTACCAAAGAGGGATACAACAAAATCAAGGGTGTACAACAAGTGGTTTCTTTCAACCACAAACAATCTCTCTTTCTTTTCTCTTTTTCCACAAAACAAAAGATCCTAATAGATTAGGATAGATGATAGCTCATGTGGAATCAAGGTGTTTTGGAAACAAGCAACAAAGAAAAACTACTTGGGAAATCTCTTGTAAATGATAGAAAATGAAAACCAATATAATATCCCAAAAACTAGTTCTCTTTGATTTTCCAAAAACCCAAAACAATAAAGATGAAATCTTTTTAGCACAAAAACTATTTTGAAAACTTGTTTAAACACTAGAGAAACACTGAAATTTTTCTTCTTGAAAATCTTATCAAAACAGCCCAAGAGTTGGGGTATTTATAGCCCCAAAACAAAACTAGCCGTTAGGCTGATGTGGCAGCCTGACAGGCTTGGCGGTCGGTCGCCCGGTCGGCCGCCAACGGTCAAAAATGTGACTGTTGGGCAAACCCGGTCGACCGCCCGGTCGACCCAAATAAACAGAGAGCACTGCTCTCAGTTGCGGTCGACCGCCCTTGTGTCTGCCAGACGTGCACGGCTCTGTGCACGTCGATCGACCTCACGGGTCGACCGGCCCTTGGTGCGGTCGACCCATGCGGTCGACCGACCTGGCCTATCAGTCACAGTTCAAGGCAGAAAAACATAAGTTAAAATATTTCTAAAAATTCTTTTATCTCTTCTAAAATTCCATAAAACTTGTTTTAACATTTTGTATTGAAACACAAACTTGTGATAAAAATTTCAAGACATATATCAACATATTCAAATTATTTTTGTGTCTTGCAAGTTTTATCAAAAAACATGTATTTTTATCAAACTTGGATTTTTCAATACATGAATAGGAAAGTCAAAATAATTTTGTATAAGTCAAGTAAGCATGTATGTATAACTAGAATACATCTATTATACATATAAACTATTTAAACTTGTTTTGATCAATCTATTCATGAAAACAAATATCGGTTAAACTAAAAATCGAAAAACCAATATCCAAACATAAAACTTGTGTGTGTTGTGCACTTGAGCATATCAACTATACTAAGCTTTACAAATGGATCTAAACACACTAAACAGTAGGATATCTAAGTCTTCTTGACGATCTTCATCTTCAAGTAGACTCGATCCCAAACCGTGATCCACCGAGTGCAAATGAGTAATCTTGATGCTCGGGCACAGGAATCACCAAGTGAAGGCTTCCAAACTCCTCTTTTTGAAGCAATCACCAACTAATATCTTGATCAATGATCTGAAATTAAAATCACAAGATAATTAGTAAACATAACTACATGAGTTAATCATCATCAAAACTAGAGTGGAAGGCCTTTGGGCCAACAAAAGGATCAAGAGAGAGGGCAAATAAGGAGAGAGAGAGAGAGAATCAGAAAAGAGAGGGGGCTGCTGCCCCTACTCACGCCCAGGGCCCCACGGCCCTGCCGTGGGGCCAAGAGGAACTGGGAGGCGGCACCGAGCGCCATGGCTGGTGCAGGACAAGGCTGGTCGCTGGCCATCCTAAGGGGAGAGGAGGAGTTTGGTGGAGGTGGGATTGGTGATAGGTGGCGATGATGGTGATTTAAGATGATGAAGGTTGTGATTGTGGTGGTAGTGGGTGGTGGGTGGTGGATCTTGATGGCGGAGTTGGTGGTGGTGGTGTGGTGGAGAAGGTGGGTGGTGGGTGGTGGTGAGGTGTTCGGAAGGCAGGAGTGTACTAAATTCAGAGAGAGAGGGTTTAGAAACAACCTTTGATGCTCGTGAGTGATGCTCAAAAACTCCAAAAATGTATTCACAATGTTACTTTACTCCTTCCGAATCACCGTAGTAGTATGAGCTATAACGGGTCGATCCTCAGGGAGAGCTCGCGATGAAGCTTTAATGGTTGAGTTGTGAAGAAAGAAAACGAGAGTTCTTCTATGTTCAAAAGAAACAAAATGACATGGAAAAAGTGGAAGAAAAATTCATTGTGGATTTGTTGCATGAAAAGAAAACGATGGAAAGGAAAGTGAAAAGAACTTGGAAAACTTGACTAGCTTTGAAAGAAAACTTAAGAAGGAAAAATCTTGAAAAGACTTTTAGATAGAAGAAACCATGACTAGCTAACCCTTCTAATTTACTAACTTACTAATCTCATAGGGTGATGCATGCCTCATGTTGATTCATCGGTAAAGGTTTGTCTTGTTGTGTTTGGTCAAATACTTTCCCACTTGGAGGATGAGTGATCTTCTCAGCTTGTCTTGTAGCCTCATTGATTCATCGGCTCCCGAGATAGATTTTCAATGGTGGAATCAAGGAGTGTCACTCAAGGGAATGCTAAGGAAGAAGATACAAGATTCATTAGTCATTTAAAGCCATACTCGAGTAGCATTGAAGTAAGGAAATTGTACAACAAATAGCATAGTTAGGTGCTCCATCTCCATTTTCCATCAAGGCACTTGTTCTAAAGACAAGGCTCTAAATGAGGCTCACATGAATCATATGGAATGAAAAACAAGCTTTTGTCAAGAATTAAAGTAACTCATCTTCATTGGGGATAATAGAGACTTGAAATTACAAGATCACAATAAAGCATCCAATGAATCACATGAATTAGCAATCACTCAAGAGTTAGAAGTTAGTAAAGTTAGTGGTTAGCTAGTCATGTTAGAGAGTTAGCTAGACATTGACATGAGATAAACACAATAATTCATAGAAGAAGAAAGTGCAATGGAAATTAAAGCTTGAAGAAAGTAAAGCACTAGAATTAGTAAAGAAGAGAAGATAGATGGATCAATCCTTGCATTCAAGTTGTCACCACTTCAATTACAAAATCTCACACTCACTCTCTCTCTTTGCAGAATTCTAGAAGGAAGAAGAAGATTACAAAAGCACTAAAGGAAGCTAGAGAAAATCCCTACAATTCTCTCAAAAATACAAGCTCTTCTCTCCTATCTCTCCTCTCTTTCGCAGAGGCCCTAGAGGTCTATTTATAGGCTCCAGAGGATGAGGCCCTCAAATCTTGGCCGTGGGATCAAACGCTGGCTCAACGGCTAGATTCTTGCCGCGGATTCGCAGCCAAAGCTGCGTTTCCGTGGCAGAATCTTGGCGTTGCGCCAACGATTTCTGTTGCCGTTCTGTTACAGTCTGTTTGCCACGTTGGATCTTCTAAAAGGCTGCAAATATTCGTGGACGACTCCAGATCTGGGCTAGACTTTGGGCTTTTACTTTTGGCTCTTTAATTAATCCTATTAATTCTTTAATAATTCCTTGATTATGGGCCTTCCTTTCCATTAATGGTGGACCTGCAAATTTAAGAGAAAAAGGAATAAAAAGCTTATTTTTATTTACATAAAGTATGATATGGAAGTGAAAAATGATGTATAAAATGAATAACAATCACATCCCCATATCTAGCTTTTGCTCGTCCTCAGCAAAAAGAAAAAGAGAAAAAATCCTAACTAAATTATTGAACCACTTTCGTAGGTGACACGATTGCACTGAGCATGTGCAACAAGCCGTTAACCCCTAGGTTACCCTAGAGGAGGAGTGTTGTCTGCTAAGGGTTTTCAGCGGATTGCACCCACAAAATCCATAAAGAAATAAAAATGTTAGTGAGAAATTTTTGATCCATATTTTTCAAGAACTTTACTTGATCTATAGGCATCGGGTTACCCTAAACTCGTCATTCTCTTTATAAGTGTCTATTTAGAGTTTTATCTTCAACTTAGGTTAAGTTTCTAAGGAATAGAGCGAAGACCGGATTTTGCATCAAACCTAGTATATATACATCTATAAATATGAAGGATTTTTCTTAGACTAAAGTTCATTTATTTACTAATATATACAATATTATTTATTTATTTATTTATTATTTTTTATTTACACCTCCTTAGCTTCCTTAGGCTTTCTAATTTACCCATGTAACGAGCCTCTTACCGATGACTCCCAGACCAGTCGATCTTAGGGCACCAGATGAAGATACATCCCTAAGGTTCAAGGACTCGAGTAAACTAGGCTACGAATACTAAGGACTTAACTACCTTAGGCGTGACTGGCCATGCTTCTTAAGGCACAGCTAACCAACTTAATTAGTGGCTAAGTAATTATTTTATTTAGGCTCATTTTTTTATTATTATTATATATATGTGTAAATAGAATCACTAAGTCTTTGATTAATCCCTCATATGTTTAATGCATATATCCTAAAGAAAGAATTAAAATCTAGCTATCTTTCTTATCCTTTTTCGCTTAACCTAAAAATCCAACAAAACTTCTCTTTTCAACTTATATTAAGAAATCTTAGTTAAGAGTTTCCTTAATCTCTAAAATCAAGTTTGATTCTTTAAAAATGGATCAAAATTATTTTTTTATGTTTTTTCTAAAAAGAAAATGTAAAATCTAAAGAAAATGAAAAATCTAAAAAGAAAATAAAAATCCTAAAAAGAAAAAATCCTAAAAAGAAAATAAAAACCCTAAGTTAGTATCTACCCCCCATACCTATCTCATGTATTGTCCTCAATGTATGCAAGATAAAAATATGCATGAAATAGGTAAAGGAACAGAATCACCCCCGACGTCGTTTTGGACCAGCGGTGGTGCTGGGTCCACCGACTGTGAACGCTGAAGACCGACCCCAATACGGTCTAATCGAGATGATTGCACCTCCACTTGTTTCCTCAGCTGAACTTGTCCCCTAAAAATCTTCTTCATGCCCCGCCAAATGGTGGACATGAATGCACGTGAGTCCGTAGGGGGGTCCTGGTGCCAAAATGTGGGCTCATCTTCCTCCTCTAGACTCTCCTCAGAAGAGGACTCTACTGGCGTATCCTCCGGCTTGACACTAGGGGTCCAGACCGCATGTAAGCAACTATTATAGGCACTAGTGGCCCTCTCATATGCTACAAACACCCGGTCATAAGCGTCAAATATAGCGTCGGTAGGAAAGTCCTACAGAGACGCGTAATCAGAATGGCGTGTGAATGTTTAGCACCCCGGGTGCGTGAGGAGTTGGTAATGATGGAATGGAAGATGGTCTTGTTGAGGCAGACCGTGTGCTGCCTAGTCATAAGGTCGTGAATATTTGCAGCACAGGGCGGTTAAAAGAAGTGGTGTGATCCAGACCCAGAATATTGCGTTGGATCCATCGTCCAACGCAATACACATTACGGAAGGTGGTACTGGCCTTGAGCCCTCAGTCTTGTTTGGTGCAGCGGGCCCCCATAGTGGTCATGTAGTCAATGAGTGGAAGGGGGTCGCTACGTTATGGGTAACAAGGGACGTGAGTCAGTTCCTCAAGGAGAGGAAGCGTGATGAAAATGTCACCTAAGGGCATGTGGACCGTGAATTAGTATGTGTTGAAATTAACCGATGCATGATCAATGGAATTGTAAAAAGATGTCACTAATTCGGGGCAATAAAATGCATCATGTTCGGAGTTATCATATACGAGAGAGTACCAATCCCATGCACGGATCCTATCAATGAAAATGTGCCTATACTCATTGGTGTCACAAAGAATTCTAGAGTAATTTTTCTCAGCAAACAAAGATGGTGCCATGCTACAAATGTAGATCTACACAATAGATTGGAAGATTAGAAAGCAAACCACCCCCGGAATATGTGGGGGGAAATCAAATTTGATTTGCAGAGGGCACTGGATCAAGACTTCGGACGATCGGGCACCAGATTGGACACGAGCATGGAAAAACGCCTTCAATAGACCTTGGCAGTGCACCAACAGAACAAAGACTACCATGGAATCGCAGTTCTGGTTGCGGAAACGCCGCCGGAAGGCTGAGACTGTGGAGGGGAAAATTTTGAGGGGCGGCGCTTGAAGAGATTGTTTCAGATCTGAGATGCGTTTTGGTTTGAGGAGAGAGAGTCAGGGTAGATGAAATTTATAGGGGGCTGAAAGAGGTGAAGTCCCAATATTACCCTAGGTTAGAGTTGGATATTTACAACCCTAGGTTTATTTGAAAAGGGAGTCATGAGGAGGTGGAACTCTTGGTGCTATTTAGCAACAAAAGTCCATTTTTTTTATTTATTTACAAAAAGGGTCCAAAATAATATGCAGGGAAATCAGGGAAAATGTATAAGTGAGATGATCACATATAGACTGGGTCACAAAGACTCAGTTCATGAATTTCTTGTGACACAAATTCAGTGGTAAAAAATGACTTCAAATGTTCACCGTTCACAGTGAATTTATTACCATTTCTCAGATCAAGAATCTCAATTGCACCATGTGAGAAGACTTTTTGCACATCGTATGGCCCTGACCACCTGGTTTTCAATTTACCAGGGAAGAAGTGGAGTCTTGAGTTGTACAACAGAACCTTTTGTCCTGGGACAAAGATTTTTTGGTGAATGGATTTATTATGAAAGAGCTTGGTTCTGTGTTTTGTTATCCGGGCATTATCATATGCCTCATTTCTTAGCTCTTCTAGTTTGAAAATTTGCAATTTCCTCAAGGCATCGGCTTTATCCAAATCCAAGTTCAGTTGCTTTATAGCCCACATAGCCCGATGTTCCAACTCCACAGGCAAGTGACAAGGTTTTTCAAATACAACTCGATATAGAGACATACCGAGGACAGTCTTTTAAGCGGTCCTGTATGCCCATAAGGCATCAGTGAGTTTGATGGACCAATCTTTACGGTTCTGTCCAACGGTTTTCTCCAAAATGAGTTTTATTTGTCTATTAGTGAGTTATACTTGCCCGTTGGTCTGAGGATGGTATGCCGTGAATAATTTATAGGAAATAGAGTATTTGCGCAACAGGGCTTCAAAAGCCCGATTGCAGAAATGACTCCCATTGTCACTTATTATCGCACGGGGGGCGCGAGAGATGATATTTTCTCGTAAAAACTTTATGACAACTTGGTTGTCATTTGTCCTTGTTGGAACTGCTTCAGCCCATTTTGAAACATAATCTACAGCTACCAAAATGTATTGGTTGCCATAGGACAGAGGAAAGGGTCCCATAAAGTCGATGCCCCACAGATCAAAAATTTTGACCTCTAAATGGGTGTAAGGGGCATCATGTCTTTCTGCGTAATTCGACCCGTCATTTGACATCTGTCACATAGCTTGCAAAAAGTATATGCATCTTTAAAGAGAGTAGGCCAGTAAAATCCACTCTGAAGTATTTTCTCAGCAGTTTTTCGTGGACCAAAATGTCCACCGCAAGCTAGCTTGTGACAGAATGTCAAGACACTCTGATGTTCCTCCTCAGGAAGACACCTTCGTATTATCTGATCAGGACAATATTTGAATAAATACGGTTCATCCCAAAAGAAGAACCGCATTTGACTCATGAAACAGTGTTTTGTCCTGGCCTGACCAATTAGAAGGTGTTTGCCCGGTTGCAAGGTAATTTGCTATGTCAGCATACCAGGGCTCTCCACACATTATAAAAATGTGTTCATCAGGGAAATCATCATTGATGGGTATTTTCTCCTTTGTTGCATTGGGGATTCTTGACAAGTGATCAGCTACCACATTCTCAACGCCCTTTTTATTCTTAATCTCCAGATCAAACTCTTGCAAAAGAAGTATCCATCGAATAAGTCTTGCCTTAGCATCCTTCTTTTGCATTAAGTATTTTAGGGCGGAGTGGTCGGTAAAAATAGTCGTCCTGGATCCTAACAGGTATTGGCGAATTTCTCCAACGCAAAGACAACAGCCAAAATTCCTTTTCAGTAGTTATATAATTGAGTTGGGCCTCATTTAGCGTTCTGCTAGCATAATAGATTACGTGTTGCCTAGTTTCAATACGCTGCCCTAGAACAGCGCCGATAGCAAAATCTGAGGCATCACACATAATCATAAAAGGCTTGGTCCAATCAGGTGCAGAAATAATAGGTGCTGAAACAAGTCTACACTTAAGCTCCTTCCAGGCTTGTTGACATTCTTCATCAAATATAAAGGGTACATCTTTTCTTAAGAGATTTGTCAAAGGTCTAGCAATTTTGTTAAACCCTTGAATAAATCGTCTATAGAAGCCGGTGTGCCCTAAAAATGATCTAATGTCCTTTAAGCATGTTGGCTCTGGGAGCTTCGTTATAACTTCCACTTTTGACTTGTCAACCTTAATTCCCTTATGTGAAACTTTGTGCCCAAGAACGATTCCTTACTTGACCATAAAGTGACACTTCTCTCAATTAAGTGTCAAGTTCTTTTTCATGCAGTGTTGTAGAACTAGCTTGAGATGGTACAAGCATTGTTCAAAGGAATCGCCGTAAATTGAAAAGTCATCCATGATAATCTCCAAGAATTTCTCCACCATGTCTGAAAAAAGGCTAAGCATGCAACGTTGAAACGTTGCGGGAGCATTGCATAGACCGAAGGGCATTCTTCGGTATGCAAATGTTTCAAAAGGACAGGTGAAGGTGGTTTTGTCTTGATCCTCGGGAGCGATCGGGATTTGATTATATCCTCAATATCCATCCAGGAAACAGTAGTACTCATGTCCCGCTAATCTCTCGAGCATTTGGTCAATGAACGGAAGAGGAAAGTGGTCTTTACGTGTGGCAGTGTTCAACTTTCGGTAATCGATACAAACTTGAATCTTTGTTGGAAGACGTGTTTGTACCAATTCTTTCTTCTCATTTTCTACCATAGTAAATCTTGCTTTCTTGGGTACAGCATGGACTGGACTTACCCATTGGCTATCGGATATGGGAGAGATAATCCCATTGTCTAACAGCATCAAGATCTCAGCTCTAACAGCCTCCTGCATGATTGGGTTTAGTCTACGCTGTGGGTCTCGTTTTGGCTTAGCATCCTCCATCAAATGAATCCAGTGTTGAACTATGGAAGAACTAATCCCCTTTATGTCAGCCATGGTCCAACCAATGACTTCTCGATTCTCTCTTAACACAGTGAGAAGATCCTCTTCTTGTTGCCTCGTGAGATGGGATGCAATGATCACGGGAAAGGCTTCTTTCTTATCTAAGTACTGGTACTTGAGATGGTTGGGAAGAACCTTAAGCTCAGAGGAAGGGACAGGATCTATCAATGGTTGTTCTTGGTGTAAGGGAAGAATAGGGGTGGTATTATTCGCCTATTCCATAGTAGACTTAACAATCTGGTCAAGGTTGAAGTCATCAGATTCCAACACAAATTCTTCTTCGGATTCATATTCAACCTCCACATCATGTTCACTTGTTAAACCTTCGATTAAGTTCACTTCAAAAGAATCATTATACAAATCCTGAGGTTGTTTTCCCAGGTGAAAAATATTTACCTCTTTTGTCATATCGCCGAAGGTCAGACGCATTGAGCCATTCCTACAGTTAATGATCGCATTTGCGGATGACAGGTGTTTGTGCTCTGTGATTATGTACGGGTTGTGTCTCAAGAACAATGAAGTCTACAGGGTAAATGAATTCCCCGACCCGTATTTAAACATCTGTAATCTCCCCCTTGGGAATTTTTATAGAGCGATCAGCCAATTGTATCGTAACTTTGGTCGGACGGAGGTCGCCTAACCCTACTTGTTGATATACAGAAAAGGAGAGAAAATTGATACTAGCTCCCAAATCAAGTAATGCCCTATTGATAGTAGTCTGTCCTATGATACAAGAGATAGTTGAGCTCCCTGGGTCCTTATACTTTACAGGAATCGGCCCAGTGAGCAACTCGCTAATGTTTGAAGCTAGGAAGACTTTCTTAGGGACGTTTGCTTTCCTCTTCTTTGTGCACATTTCCTTTAAAAATTTAGCATATAATGAAACTTGTTGTATGGCATCAAGAAGAGGTACATTGATTTGGACTTGATTGAACATTTCTCTGATCTTCTCCATGTGAGCATTTAGCTTTTGATTTGCTAACCTATTTGAAAATGGTACAATAGGCTTGTATGTTGCTCATCAGTCTTTTCTTTCTCTTTGGATTTGGAAGTCGATGGTTGTGAACTCGAAGATGGATTGTCTGAAGTTGGTTGCACTGGAACAGGCTATGTTAATTTTGACACAGATTTGGTAGGTTGATTTGAAACCTTATTATCTACCCACTTCCCGAATCTTAGGATATGAACAGTGTTGCATTGACTGGGGTCCATGTCTTCAATTTCATGCAGAGGGAAGTGATTTTTTGGATTGGGCAATGGCTGACTTGGTAGCATTCCTTTTTGTCTCTCATTTAAAGAATTAGCCAATTGCCCTATCTGGACCTGTAATTTGTTCATATCTTGGTTGTGATTGGTCATCATTGAAGCTTAGGTTTTGGATAGGGTTTCTATCATTTTTTCCAAATCTGTCATTCTTTTGTCTGGATGATTTTGTGGTGGATGTTGCTGATATGTAGGCTGGAAGTTTGTTTGAAAATGTGGTAGATGCTGATATGTTTGGAATTGTGGTGAACTCTGGTATGAGTGAAAATTTGGTGGATTCTGGTGAAAACTGGGTTGTTGTGACTGAGCAGGATATTGATGTGAAAATGGTTGCCTAGGTTGCTCAGGACCAGACTGACTCCAAGAAAAATTTGGATAGTTTTGCCATCCCAGATTGTATATTTTGGAGTATGGATTGTAGTTGGGTCTGGTGTATGCTGTATTCGTGTTTTCCTGATACATTTGAGACTGGTAAACAGGACACTCCTCGAACAGATGGTTGATATCATGGTAATAGGTACAACCGGGTTGACCACAGATGATGGGTTGACCTGGTTTACAGCATTCGGTTCCCTTGATTCAAGCAGTTCTATCCTCTTCATCAGTTGTGTTATTTTAGCCTCAGCAGCTATAGAGGATTCTATTGAATGCATACCGATTCTGAAAGTGGTGGAAGTGGGTTTTTCTGGACATGACTCCCACAGAATTGTCTTTTCGTCTAAGGCTTCAAAGAGATCCCACCCCTGATTTTCATCTTTCTTTAAAAATTCCCCTTGGCACATGGTTTCAAGGAGTGTCTTTGTTTGGTAATCAAGTCCGTCATAGAGAATTTGGCACTGCTGCCACTTCTCTATGCCGTGATGAGGACATAGGGCTAGTAAGTCTTTAAAGCGTTCGAAATATTTCCAAAATGGTTCATTGAATTCTTAATTGAATTGCATAATGTTCTTTCTCATGAGGGCTGTTTTGTGAATGGGATAAAACTTTTTAAGAAAGACTTTTACAAAATCATCCCATGAAGAAATTGAACTGGCGGGAAATTGTAAAGCCATTTCTTAGCTATATCTTTCAGCACGAAGGGTATGAATCTTAGTCTAACAGCGTCCTCAGTTAACTGGAAAATTCTCATCATCACACATACTTCTTCAAACTCACGAATGAAGAAATATGCGTCCTCGGTTCTAGGCCATGAAATCGCGGGAGTGTATTTATAAATTGTGGCTTCAGCTCAAAATTATTTCCATTGGTCACTGGGAGAAGAATGCATTATGGAAGTAAAGTGCGGATCGGGTAGAACTTGTCTTGAAGCGAAGTGCTGTTTGCCATGATTGGGATTGTGTCAGGTGGTGAAGTTTGTGCAAGTGTAGAAATTCTAACAAGTCTTGCAGAATCTGGATCTCGGTACCACTCTTGCATACACAATCAACGTTCACCGATTACACAAGCGAAAGAAAAATGAAAATAACAAACAAGAAAAGAAAAATCAGTCACAAGCTATCTGGAATACGTGGACCTAGACGACTCCTAACTTTTTGATGAACAGAAGAAGGTTATTGCTCGAGTCAGACCACAGCTAATCAGCCAGGTAGGGGCAAAATACGGTGGGAGGTATCCGTGCATAAGCAACGGGCCTTAATTACGCCAAACCACGATATCTTCGAGGCTTAACCTCTTAATCCCCAACCTTAGACACTGATTTGACTGGAATATGAATCAAAAACAATTTCCAACTTCAGCTGATCTCCTACTGAGTCCGAATGTCCCTAGGGCCAACGTCTATCAGATTTTATTAAAAAACTTGGAATTGTGAGTGCTTGGATGATGATTTTTGGGCCAAGGAAAGGGTGATAAAATCCCTACCATATCTTGTTTATTGGGTGATGCCCTTAAAATCAATTTTGTGCAAGTGTACAATATATGCAAATAAGGTTCACTCAAAGCGATGTAAATCAACCAAGAAGTGAGTCTTATTCGAAATGCGATGTGAGCATACCTTGCTCCAGCACTCTTCAATAGTAAAGTAAATGAATTGAAAAGACATGTGCTTAAAAATGCAAACGTCTAATCAATTTTTAAACTTCACAACAAATGTTTTACTGTTGATTACTAGCAGGATCCTGGTGAAAAAATACAAGAAATTAGATTTGCAGCAGCTGTATTTTTGCAAAGTAAGCAACCTGCACAAAACTAGTGAGTAGTCAACTCCTCTTTGCCGTGGATCCGCGGCTTTGGCCGAGAAAACGCGGCAAATCAGAGGGTACTTGGTCTCTGCTTTCTTGAGCAGAGGTCCAAGACCACTTATTGATTGTGACACAATTCTGCATATTTTACCACATTATTCCCATGCATATTGCAAATAAATATATGATTTTTACTCATCTTCTCTATATTTTTACAGGTCCACACTCTAATGGAGAAAAAGCCCAATAATCACTTTAATTAGCAATAATTAAAGAGATTAATTCCAAGCCCAAGATAAAGCCCAAATTTGAATCCAGGATCCAGAGAATTCTACGTAACAACTCAAGATTCTAGAAGGCCACGTGGATAACAACCTCGTAACAAATTCGTAACAGAAAGCGGGGATCCAACGGACCAGATTGAGCCGCAGAAACCCAATCCCAGCCGCAGATCTGCGGCTGATCTGGGGCCTCTGAGCCCCAGATTTCTTCCACCTGTTCGTCTTCTGGAGAGTTCTCTCTGAGGCCTATAAATACTGCACCTGGTCCTGCGAGCAAAGACTGAGCAGAGAAGAGAGAGAGATTAGGGATTAAGCTTTGTATTTTTGTTAGTTTTTCTCTAAGATTTTTGTAGCTCTCTAGATCTTCTTCCTCCCTAGAAATTCTGTAAGAGAGAGTTTGTAAGAGAGAGAAAGCTTGTGTACATCAAGGAGTGACAACTTGTGAAGCAAGGATTGATCCATTCTCTTCTCTCTACTCTTGCATTTTCTAGTGTACTTGTTTTCTTTACTTGCTTTCTTTATTTTCTTGCAATTTTATTCATGCTTTGCTTTTCTTTTGTAATGGCTTGTAGCTAACTTTCTACATGTACTAGCTAACCACTAACCTTGCTAACTACTAACTCATGGGTGATTGCTATATTTCATCTTGCAAGTTGTATGGTCTTCTCTTCTCCGATGGGTTACTTTCATTGCTTGGCTAGTTCTTGTTGTAATTCCATATGATTCATGTGTGCCTCATTTAGATCCTTGTCTAGAACAAGTGCCTTGATGGAACATGGAGATGGATCACCAATATGCTATTTGTTATACAACTTCTTTACTTCATTTAATGAATGTTGTATCTTCTTCCTTAGCATCCCTTGAGTGTAGCTCTTTTGATTCCATTATTGAAAGTCTATCTTGTAGGCCAATGACATCTATGAGGCTACAAGACAAGTCCAAGAATGATCCCCCATCATCCAAGTGGGAAAGTAATTAGACCAACACGCAAGACAAATCTATGCCGATGAATCAACATGAGGCACGCATTCACTATCACGGAGTTTAGTAAGTCTTTAGCAAGGTAGTAAGGTTAGCTAGTCATGGTTTTCTTCAATCTTAAATCTTTTCAAAGTTTTACTTTCTTTTAGTTGTAATTCCAAAGCCAATCTTAATTTTGATTTCTTTACACTTTCCATCATGAACATTTCCACCCATTCTTTTATTTCTTTTTCATTTGATTCTTTATTCTTTTAAGACAAAGAAGAATCTTCGTTTTCTTTTCTTCACTGCCTATCGTAAAGCTTCCATCGCGAGCTCTCCCTGAGAATCGACTTGGTATAGCCCTATGCTATAACGGAGATAGGAAAGGGTATATCAATCATCTTTCATACATTGTGGAGTGATCTAAGCACTTGAGGTTGTTTCTAAACCTTATCTCTCTTTCTATTGAATACATATATTTGTGCTCTTTTACACTCCATAATACAACACCTTTCCCGTCTTAATCAAATTTTTGGCGCCGTTGCCGGGGAGAGCAACGTTTTAGGTTTAAAGTGAAGAACTAAACGAATCTTCTTCTCTGTTGCAGGTTACAGGTTGAAGAAAACAGGAACTTTGCATTGCAGTGACATATAAGTGGACCTGGGCCTCTGCTCTTGAAAGCAGAGACCAGGATCCCTCCAAATTGCCGCAAAATCCTGGCTTTTACCGCAAATTTGCGGCAATAAGGAGTGCACTACTGATCATTTTTCTGCAGGGTCTCTGATTCTGCAAAATACATCTGCTGCAGTACTTAATTTCTTGTATTCTTCACCATACTCCTGCTAATAAAGTCAACAGTAAAAAATTGGTTGAAATCGTTAAAAATTGTTTAGACATTTGCACTCTAGGCACGTGTCTTTCAATTTCTTTACTTTTACTGTTAAAGAGTGCTGGATGCAAGGTACGTAAGCATTGCATGTAGACTAGGAATCATCTCTTGCTTGATTTTCATGCTTTGAGTGTATCCTAGTTATATTTCTCGTACACTTGCACAAATCAATTCTAAGGGCATAACCCATAAAAAAGATAAGGTGGGGATTTTATCACCTCTTCCTTAGCCCGAAAATCATTTTCCCACGCACTCACAATCCCAAGCTTGTAAATAAAAACTGATAGACGGTGGCCCTAGGGACATTCGGACTCACTTAGGAGATTATCCTAAGGGGGAAAAGTATTGGAAATTGACTTTTGTAAAATCAGTGTCTAGGAAAGGGATTGAGGGCCGAAAGCCCGAAGGTTGCTGGTTACTTAATTAAGGAACGTCTCTGACGGAAAACCTCCCACCAACCTTGCCCTTTCCTGGCTGATTAGCTTATAGTCAAAGTCTACACTAAACCTCCTGTGGACGATCTAATCAGTTAGGAGTCGTCTAGGTCCAGGAATCCTAGAAGCTTGGATTGATTTTTCTTTTTAATTGTTTGTTATTTTCTCTTTTTCGCTGGTGTGATCGGTGCACGTTGTTTGTGATTGTATTTGCGAGAGTGGTTTCGTAATTCAGAATCTGCAAGACTTGTTAGACTTTCTACACTTGCACTTACACAACCACTTGACATGGAAAACAACGTCTCACTTCAAGATCGATTTTATCCGATTCGCACTTCCCTTCCATCTTGCATTCTTCTCCCCGAACCAAATGGAAATCACTTCGAGCTGAAACCGCAATTCATTAATACCCTTCCCCGATTCCATGGTCTTGAGTCTGAGGACGCGTACCTCTTTATTCGTGAGTTTGAAGAGGTATGCCAAATGATGAGAATTTCCCAATTGACCGAGGATGCTGTTAGGTTAAGGTTTATACCATTTGCACTGAAGGATTTAGCTAAGAAATGGCTTTATAATCTTCCCGTCAGTTCCATATGTTCATGGGAGGATTTTGTAAAAGTCTTTCTTAAGAAATTCTATCCTATCCACAAAACAGCCCTCATGCGAAAGAATATCATGCAATTCAAGCAGGAACCAAATGAACCTTTCTGGAAGTATCTTGAGCGTTTCAAAGACCTTCTAGCCCTGTGTCCTCATCACGGCATAGAGAAATGGCGTCTATGCCAGATTATCTATGACGGTCTAGATTACCAAACGAAAACCCTCCTTGAATCCATGTGTCAAGGGGAATTTTTGAAGAAAGACGAACATCAGGGGTGGGATCTCTTTGAAACCTTAGCTGAGAAAACCATTCAGTGGGAGTCATGCCCTGATAAATCCATTCCCACCACTTTCAGAACTGGTAGACATTCCATAGAATCCTCAATAGCAGCTGAAGAGAAAATCACACAATTAATGAAGAGGATAGAACTGCTTGAGTTTAGGGGGAATTCTGTTGTAAATCAGGTCAACCCTTTACCTGTGATCAAACCGGGTTGCACCAACTGTCATGACCTTAGCCATGTCTTTGAGGAGTGTCCTTTGTATCAGTCTCAATCATATCAGGAGAATATGAATGCAGCATTTACCAGACCTCCATACTCCAACACTTACAATTCGGGATGGCAGAACCATCCAAATCTTTCATGGAGTCAGTCTGGTTCTGAGCATTACAGACCACCACTTCCACATCCATATAATGCTCATTCTCACACATCCAGTTTCAATCATAATTCACTGTATGTTCATCCATCTCAAAGTCCACCTCAGTCACAACCATATCAAAACCCACCATACTACCAATCACAATTCCAATCTCCATATCAACAACATCCACCCCAAAATAATTCAGAAATATCAGAGTTGAAAAAAATGTTAGAAACCTTTACAAAGAACCAGGAGCAGGAGTTGAATAAAATGAAGGTCCAAATTAGGCAATTGGATGAAAGACAAAAAGGAATGTTACCAAGTCAGCCATTGCCAACTCCCAAACATCACTTCCCTTTGAATGAAGTGGAAGATTCCGGACCCAGTCAATGTCATGCTATTCATACCCTGAGATCTGGAAAACAAATAGATAATAAGGTTTCTAGTCCACCATCTCATCCAATACCAAAGCCATCACCTCCTGTCCCAATACAACCAACTTCTGACAACCCATCTTCTAGTACAAAGCCATCCACTTCCAAAGCCAAGGGTAAAGAAAAGGTAGATGAGCAACCCTATAAGCCTGTTGTACCATTTCCAAATAGGCTTAAAAATAACAAGTCCAATGCTCATATGGAGAAAATAAAAGATATGTTCAATAAGGTCCAAATCAATGTTCCTCTTCTTGACGCCATACAACAAGTGCCATCATATGCCAAATTTTTGAAGGAAATGTGCACCAAGAAGAGAAAGACCCAAGTCCCTAAGAAAGTCTTCCTTGCATCAACCATCAATGAGTTGCTCACTGGTCCAATTCCTGTTAAATACAAAGACCCAGGGAGCCCCACCATTTCATGCATCATAGGACAGACTACCATTAATAGGGCACTTCTTGATTTGGGGGCCAGCATCAATCTCCTACCTTTCTCTGTGTACCAACAATTAGGGTTAGGTGATCTCCGTCCTACCCAAATGACTATCCAATTGGCTGATCGCTCTGTCACTAGACCCAAGGGAGAAATTCATAATGTCCTTGTCAAAGTTGGAGAATTCATTTATCCTGTTGACTTTGTAGTCCTTGAAACAAAACCTGTGTCAAATTCCAATCAAAGGACTCAAATTCCGGTCATTCTGGGACGACCATTCCTGGCTACTGCAAATGCCATCATTAATTGCCGGAATGGATCAATGAGGTTGACTTTTGGTAACATGACTCATGAACACAATGTCTTCCACACACAACCTCGTAAAACAAAAGATCAAACATTTAAGGTTAGCTTCATTAGTAACGATTGTGAGGAAGAAGGTGAAGATCCAAAAGATGAGTCACAATCTAGTGATTCTCTTATCCGAGTACCCTTTCAAAAGGGGAAAGTTGATTTGGATATTTTCACTTTCAATGAGCCAACTGTGACTGTATCTGAACCTCCGATTTATATATCCTTTGAAGACCTGTTTGCTGATGAGATCATGTGTCTAGATGAGTCAACTAGGGGTCAACTAACTGATTGCACACATACGGATGTTGACCTTAGTTTTGAAGAATTGTATGGAGAGGAGCTGAAATTCCTTAACAATGGAAGTGATGAGATTCAGAGTGAGAGTGATGATAAGAAATTTTTTAGTGAACAATGTGGTGGAATGAGGGTGAATGATACTAATAAAAAATTGAATCTGGAAATACCTAGGGCTAAAATAATTCAAACCGTTTCCCAATTGAGCTCACGAAAGCAGACGCACTGGAATGATGGGAAACGGGCAGAGGAAAACGACCAAAAGCCTAGGTAATGGTTATACTTGTATATATTCTTTGTAAATAATTTTTTGCACTTTTTTGTAAATAAAAGTTTCTTACCTCTTACCTATTTCATGCATACATATATCATGATGCATTGAGGACAATGCATGAAATAAGTGTGGGGGAGGGTTTACTAACATAGAGTTTTTAGATTTTCTTTCTTTTACATTTCTTTTACAAAAATATAAATAAAATAAATATAAAAAAAACTTTTTGAAATAAGAGACAAAGTTTTGACCTTTTTTTAAGAAAATTAAGATGTATCTTAGAAATTAAGAAAGCCTTAATTATGACATCTTAAACCTAGTTGAAATAATAGATCTTGTTTGAAATTATAGGCTAAGTAAGAAAAATTGAGGAGATATTTTTATCTTGAATTTTTTGCCTTAGAAAGTATGCACTTCACACTTACACATTTTTGGCATGGAAACAAAGACCAAAAATGCCATAAAATTAAAAAAAAAAGAAAAATGATATATAAATAAAACATCACCTATTAAACTGGATAAATGTGCCTCAAGAAGCATGATTATTCACGCCTAATGGTGGTAAAGGAAATAAATAATCCCCTTTAGTTTTGTGGCCTTTTTTACTCGAGACCTTAAACCCGAGGGATGTTTTCTCATCTGGTGCCCTAAGACCGTCTGGTTTGGGAGTCATCGGTTAAAGGCTCGCTACAAGGGTAAACTAGAAAGCCTAAACTAAGGGAAGGAAAAAAAAACAACAGAAAAATATATATATATATATATAAATAAATGGCTTGATGGTTGGAGTTGAAATCCCAGAAATTTTCACTGAGCACGGTGTGCATATTATCTAGGTTTTATGAAAGATAAAGTATTCAATCCAATTTTGAATTCTTACCTTAATTGAAGACAAGATCTTGCATAGAGACTAAGTTTAAGAAAGAATGATTATAGGTGGACTTATGACCTAAGATCACTTATATTTTTGCAAAAATAGTTCGAAAACATGTCTCTTTTTCAAAATGCGTTTTCAAAACACTAACATTTGTCTTCTTTCTTTATGGATTTTGTGGGTGTAATCCACTGAAAACCCTCAGGAGACAACACTTCTCCTCTAGGGTAACCTAGAGGTTTAACGGCTTGTTGCACATGCTCAGTGCAATCGCGTCACCTGCGAAAGTGGTGTAATAAAATTGGTAGTATAGTTTTTCTTTTCTTTTCTTTGTTTTGCTCGGGACGAGCAAAAGAATAAGTGTGGGGGGTGTGATTGTGACACAATTCTGCATATTTTACCACATTATTCCCATGCATATTGCAAATAAATATATGATTTTTACTCATATTCTCTATATTTTTACAGGTCCACACTCTAATGGAGAAAAAGCCCAATAATCACTTTAATTAGCAATAATTAAAGAGATTAATTCCAAGCCCAAGATAAAGCCCAAATTTGAATCCAGGATCCAGAGAATTCTACGTAACAACTCAAGATTCTAGAAGGCACGTGGATAACAACCTCGTAACAAATTCGTAACAGAAAGCGGGGATCCAACGGACCAGATTGAGCCGCAGAAACTCAATCCCAGCCGCAGATCTGCGGCAGATCTGGGGCCTCTGAGCCCCAGATTTCTTCCACCTGTTCGTCTTCTGGAGAGTTCTCTCTGAGGCTATAAATACTGCACCTGGTCCTGCGAGCAAAGACTGAGCAGAGAAGAGAGAGTGATTAGGGATTAAGCTTTGTATTTTTGTTAGTTTTTCTCTAGGATTTTTGTAGCTCTCTAGATCTTCTTCCTCCCTAGAAATTCTGTAAGAGAGAGTTTGTAAGAGAGAGAAAGCTTGTGTACATCAAGGAGTGACAACTTGTGAAGCAAGGATTGATCCATTCTCTTCTCTCTACCCTTGCATTTTCTAGTGTACTTGTTTTCTTTACTTGCTTTCTTTATTTTCTTGCAATTTTATTCATGCTTTGCTTTTATTTTGTAATGGCTTGTAGCTAACTTTTCTACATGTACTAGCTAACCACTAACCTTGCTAACTACTAACTCATGGGTGATTGCTATATTTCATCTTGCAAGTTGTATGG
Source organism: Agave tequilana (assembly GCA_038442645.1). Lineage (NCBI taxonomy): Eukaryota > Viridiplantae > Streptophyta > Magnoliopsida > Asparagales > Asparagaceae > Agave > Agave tequilana. The sequence goes on from JAVJIF010001060.1 coordinate 358,565, forward strand.
TCTTCTCTTCTCCGATGGGTTACTTTCATTGCTTGGCTAGTTCTTGTTGTAATTCCATATGATCCATGTGTGCCTCATTTAGATCCTTGTATAGAACAAGTGCCTTGATGGAACATGGAGATGGATCACCAATATGCTATTTGTTATACAACTTCTTTACTTCATTTAATGAATGTTGTATCTTCTTCCTTAGCATCCCTTGAGTGTAGCTCTTTTGATTCCATTATTGAAAGTCTATCTTGTAGGCCAATGACATCTATGAGGCTACAAGACAAGTCCAAGAATGATCCTCCATCATCCAAGTGGGAAAGTAATTAGACCAACACGCAAGATAAATCTATGCCGATGAATCAACATGAGGCACGCATTCACTATCACGGAGTTTAGTAAGTCTTTAGTAAGGTAGTAAGGTTAACTGTAGGCTGTCTAAAAATCACAAAGACAAGCCACCAAAACGCAGAGATTCAAGATCAAGGCGCGTTGGCTCAACACCCGCGTCTCAGCATCAAGGCGCGTTGGCTCAACGCCCGCGTCTCCGCATCAAGGCGCGTTGGCTCAACGCCCGCGTCTCAGCATCAAGGCGCGTTGGCTCAACGCCCGCGTCTCCGCATCAAGGCGCGTTGGCTCAACGCCCGCGTCTCAGCATCAAGGCGCGTTGGCTCAACGCCCGCGTCTCAGCATCAAGGCGCGTTGGCTCAACGCCCGCGTCTCAGCAACAAGGTGCCCCACCTTGGTTGTAACCACCCCGATTATGGCGCCATCCATCGCCCATGTAGCGGGAAAGTTGGCCCTCATCGTGGAGCACTTTTAGGGGGCACGATCACCCCTAAAAACCCTATAAATAGTCCCGTCACTATTGAAGACGACGACGACAATTATCGGGCAAGAGGAGATTGGAGAAGGAAAAAAGGAGATCATCAACAGAGAGAGAGAAAAGATTCTTCAGCGAGCTTACTGAGTACTAGCCGCTCTTCGCCTACCTCCTCTTCTAGAGTTTTGGTAGACGGAGCTGAGTTACTCCCTCTACCTGCCAAGGAGAAGATCCCTCGACGGTCCAGAACGGTCATCTGGTCAACGGAGAACAAGATTCACTCTCCACCGCCACACGAAGAACCCAGCACTAAACAAAGGGGGAATTCAAGATTCAATATTCTCCCTCCCTTGTAACCGGAAGATTAAGCCGGCTGTAATTTTTCATCTGATTCAAGGAAATTTTACTCCGGTGCCCCTTTTCCGCGTCAAACAAGAGATGGCGACTCCGCTGGGGAGCACGTTTGTTACCGACGAACATGTTGTGGCGCAAGATGACGTCCACCACGAGGGAAAGATGGTCGAATCGCTCGTTGTCGAGTTCGACCAGGCGAAGTACGAAGAGTTCCTCTCTTCTGGCTCCAGGAGCCCAAAGACCCGCGTCTGCCGCCGGGTCTCGACAGGGAATGGCCTCGAAGCCCGATCGGTGGCTTTCTCGAGCTCCTCTGCTGCCCACTGTGCCCAGCAAAGTTCACGCGTCCACGCCTCTCAGCAGGCCCGCGTGATCCCAAGCACAGTTGCTGTTGCGACCAACTCTGGCGCACAGAAAACCCGCGTCAGCGTCTCTCAGGAGACCCGCGTGGTGAAACTCCCTGATGTTCAACATCAGGATGTTGTTGGTTTCTCTCCACCTCCTCGACGCAACCAGAATGCTGAGCGTCGACAGAGGAGACGTGCGCGTCAACTGCAAGTTGGAACTGTTGGTTGTCCAACTGAAGCTGGACGCAACGTACAGTCTTGCGCCTTGCCCGCGTCACGTCCAGTACGTGAAATCCGCGTTTGGCGGCCCAAGCGCGCAACTCCTCAAGTTGAGTCCTCTGAAGACCAACTTACCAAACGCCAGAATGAAGCTTCTGCGTCTCGTCAAACGCAGGAAGCACGCACCTAGAGACGAGGCGCCCTGCAGCCCACTCTCTCTCACGCGGCTCAGCTCGGACGCACAAGGCAGCAACGCGATACTCGCGTCTCATCTCAACAGAGACGCCAGACGCGCGTTCCACAGTCACGACGCGGAAATCGCGTCCCTGAAGTCTGCGTCCATTCTGCACAGCACATGGATGCCTCCCGTCTTCGACGTTGTGAGGCTAGTCTCTTGATCCCTCTTCCATGGATTTGAGGGATTATCTGACAAAGAAAAGAAGTGCCCACCAGGTCACTTCATCTTGCTGCTGCCAACGGCTTATCTCCATGCTTGCGGAGTGCCGTTGCAGGTCGAGTGTGCATCAGCAGTCCTTGGCTGGACAACTGACCTCGATTCCCCCGTCAGCCAAAAGAAGGCGCTCCCATAGAAGGAGAGTCTTCTCTGACATTGAATACCCGGAGCTTACTGCGAACATGACAAGCAGGAGCAAGGGGAAACAACTTGCAGTCAGCTCAGACGAGTCCGAGTCTGACTCTGAACCGGAAGGGGTGTATCGACACACTCGCACCCGGACGGGGGCCATTCCCCCAATTGACTATAATGCCTTAGCCCACGGCATTAGAGCGAATGATTCCCACTCCGCCGTAGTGGAATCAGGGGCTTCGAACTCTTCCGTCGAGAAGGAGACCTCTGCCTACATGACAGGCACTCCTGAGGAGACGGCAAGACGTATAGAGCAGGTCCAGAAAGCACAAATGGACATGATTATTTCCCAGCAGGCGTCGATGACTCCCTCAAGCAGGCGATTGCACAACTGCTGGAAGACAGGAGGAAATCTCCTCCTAGGAGGTCAAAGGGCAAAGGGAGAAAGGGAAGAAGCTCATCTTCCGAACCTTCTGAGGAGGCGCGACGATCTACTTCAAATTCGTCCAAATCTTCGTCGCACGACCCAGAAAAGGCTCATACTAAAAGAATGAGTCAACTGGAGCAACGCCTCAATGCCCTTGCCAGTCGCAAAGACCTCCAAGAAGTTGGAGTGGTCCGGCCCTATCCAGCTGAGTGGGATCTAGTCCCGTACCCTCCTAAGTTCAAGGCTCCAACCCTCCAAGCCTTCGATGGGAAGGGGTCCCCTAATCAGCACATCTACTATTTCAAATCCCAAACTGGGAATGTAGTAGATAATGACGCCATCCTGGCGCGACTATTCATCGACACTCTGAAAGGGTTGGCCTTTGAGTGGTTCATGAAACTCCCGGAAGGTTCTATCAAGAACTGGGGCGACTTGGAGAAGCTGTTCTTAACACGCTTCTTCGAAGATGACTCCGAAGTCACGATGCCCACCCTTTTATCTACCAAACAGCGGAGAGGGGAGTCCGTCAAATCTTTCGTGGAAAGATTTCGGAACGTGGCACTCCGGTGTCCAAGCGGTATGACCCAGGCCACCCTGGTGGAAACATGCCGCCACAACCTCCAAACCTCACTCCTTGCTCAAATAGGAGTTGCTGAAAGCCGCACCTGAAAACAATTAGTCCAACAAGGTGAACAGGCTGAGGAGATTGTCGCCCGCGTCCGAGCGGAGGAAGGCAAGCCGCGGCCGGAAAGGTCGACAAGGCGTGCACCGGCACCAGACACATCCCTCCAAACAAAGCGAAAGGATAACTTGGCGACGGAGACCAAATCCCCCGCCAAACCTCAAACAGGTAGGGCAAGTGGCTCTTCAAGCCAGCCACGCCCCAACAAGCAGTATTCCTTCAAGGAGGAACACGTCGATTCGCTCTTCAAGCTACTCAACAAGAGCAATCGACTGAAGCTCCCTGAAATTAGGCGCCCGGAGGAAGTCGGTAAGACCGACAATCCCAACTACTGCATGTACCACAGGATGTTGGGACATCCTACCAAAGCTGCTACGTCTTCAAAGACATCCTTCAGGCTTTGATTGACGCGGAGGTGCTAAAGCTCCGACCAGAGCAGAAGAAGGTCACGGCTAATGTGACGTCGGTTCTCCAGTTCGGGAGACAACCCCCAACGCCTGCGGGGGTAACTCCTATTCCAAGGGGAGAATTAAGAGTGGTCAACACAGACCCTCACCAGCAGCAGGAGAAGGGCTTGGTACCCGTCCCTACGTCTCAAGGGGAAATCATGTGGGTCCACCCCGACCTAGTGGACACCCAGCAGTGGACTACTGTAACCAACAGGAAGTCCAAAGGCAAGGCAAAAGCTTCGTCCTGCCATGTGGTATGTGCCTCCTCCCGAGAAGCAGAGGATGATGTTCCCTCACTGACTGATTCAGAAGAGGAAACAATAGTCTTGGCCGCAGAACCCAATCAACCGATTACGGGAACTCATTCGGGACAACCCTACTTGAAGCAGTACGGCGAAGTGGCGACAAACCCTCCACAACCAGCTGCAGAGCCAACTAGGCCCTCCACGAAGCCACCTGTGGAGAAGCAGAAGGAGACTCGATTCTCTCGAGCCCTTCAAAGAGGCATCGCGGAAGGGTCTTCGGCACCTTACCGCTTTGATGTCCTGGCTCAGCTGGCCAACATTCCGGCACGCATTACCTTGTATGAACTTCTTAGACTATCAAAGTCGACCAGGGAAGCTCTGCAAGAAGCTCTGGCAAATGCTGAGGTCTTCATGACCCAGGTGCCGAAGGAGGAAGATGTAGAGGATTGCCTCCACACTTCCCAGCATGCCCCCTGCATTATCTTCACGGCAGATGATATGCAGGTTAAAGGGAAGCATGATCGACCCCTGTACTTCACAGGTTATATCGGATCATCTGAGGTGAACCGCATTCAGGTAGATCCAGGGTCCGCATTGAGCATCATGCCCCGCCGAGTCATGCAACACCTCGGCATCCCTACCCACCGTCTGAGCCCTACACAGACGACCATCTACGGGTTCAATGCCAACGGCACCCGTCCGATGGGGAAAATCAAGCTCAAGTGCCAGATTGGGAGCCTTAAGTCGGAGGTGACGTGCTACGTCATCGATGCTGACACTTCCTACAATCTGCTGCTGGGACGATCATGGATTCACCGCAACTCCATCGTTCCCTCCACTCTTCACCAAGTCATGAAATACATTGACGCGAGTGGGAAGGTGCAAACGTTGGTTGCCGAAAGGTATCCGTTTAAGGGGGTCGAAAATTATTTCACGGACTCCCTCCTATATCAGGATCTGGTGGATGAAACCCCGCAACTGGAGGTGCCAGACTCTGGTAATGAGGCTGACACTGAGCCCGAGCAAGAAGAGTGCCTGTGGAAGTTGGATCCACTTGTAAGGAGCACTAATAAGCTCGATGTTGATAATACCACCGACGATGCAGGCGGTTGGTATATTAATGAGAATCTAGACTTTGAGTATTTTTCTGCGTGTGCATCCGATTCAATACCGTCGGATACTACTACCGACGTAGACGATGACATCTGGTCGGCAATGGATGCTTTGACATCATTGCATGTACCAGTAAAATCATCTTTCGGGACATACCAGGATAATGGTGATGCGCAGGAATCTATATTCATGGTTCCGACAAGACGGAAAGGCCAAAAACCAATTCTTTTTGGGCGAATCTCATGAGCCAATGCCCCGCGAAAACTCGGAAAGCGAAGGGGAATCCCCTCAGCTCAGTCATTATGAACCAAAAGCGCTCAAAATGATGAAGTGCATGGGGTATGACCTAACCAACAGACCCGGATTGAACTTCGGCAAAGGAAGAAGAACGCTACTTCGCTCCTTTGTGCCGAAAGGGAAGGCCCCGATTATTATCATCGGACGCGCAGGGGGTTGGGCTATGTATCAACTCCAATCCCATCGGCCTCTGGTTCTCAAGAATCATCGAGCAACGATCACTCTTCAGACACATCATCTTGGGAGTCAGATGTCAGTGTCGGCAACATCTTCAAGGAACTTTCAGTGAACATGGTTTCGACAAGCCACCTGGAAGATGAAATGAAGAAGAAATGATCCAAGCTGATACAGATCCTTGGATCAAACATTTAAACGCTCTTTGGGACATCCGCTTTGAACAGCGTGAGCCACCCACAGAAGACAAGGTTGTTCAGATCAACCTAGGAGATGAGGCTAACCCTAAGCCCATCTTCATAAGTGACGGCCTGTCACCTTCAGAGAAGAAGGATCTAATATCTCTTGTACAAGAGTATATAGACGTCTTCGCCTGGAATTATGAGGACATGCCAGGACTCGACCCTCGAGTGGCCATGCACCGCCTCAACATCAATCCGGACGTAAAACCTGTCAAACAACAGCAGCGACGGTTCCGTCCCGAAATAATGAAAGCAATTCAATCAGAAGTTAGAAAGCTCATCGATTCTGGCTTCATCCGGGAAGAACAACATCCCGACTGGGTAGCCAACATCGTCCCCGTTTTCAAGAAGAACGGGAAGATCAGGATCTGCATCGACTTCTGTGATCTAAACGAGGTCTGCCCCAAGGACGAATTCCCATTGCCAATCACAGATGTCATGATTGACAATACTTGTGGATTCAAACGAATGTCCTTCATGGACGGATTCTCAGGATACAACCAAATCAAAATGTATCCTGATGATGAAAAGCACACCTCCTTCAGGACACCCCTAGGAGTGTATTACTACACCGTCATGCCCTTCGGACTGAAGAATGCAGGGGCAACATATCAAAGGGCCATGAATGCCATTTTCCATCAGCAAATACGCAAAACGGTGGAATGTTATGTCGATGACATCGCGGTAAAAAGCCGCGCTAAAGGCGATCACGTAGCAGACCTGAGGGTGGTCTTCGACATCATGCGGGCTCATCAATTGAAGATGAATCCCACCAAGTCCTTCCTGGGGGTAGCCAGTGGCAAATTCCTAGGATTTGTTGTGACTTCCATAGGAATCCATTTGGACCCGGAAAAGATCCGTGCTATCCAGGAGATGCAACCCCCGAAAAGCCTCAAGGAGCTCAGGGGATTACAAGGACGATTGGCGTACATCCGCAGGTTCATCTCAAACCTTTCCGGAAGATGCCAACCCTTCACTAAGCTGATGAAGAAGGGTGTCTCATTCATTTGGGATGACGCTTGCCAACGAGCGTTCGAGGAAATCAAGTAATACCTCACCCAACCACCAGTCCTTGCAGCTCCAGTATCCGGAAAGCCGTTTCTGGTGTACGTCCGAGCGATGGATCATTCTTTGGGAGCTCTACTAGCTCAGAATGACGATCAGGGACGTGAGCAAGCAATCTACTATCTAAGTAGAACAATGATCGGAGCCGAACATCGGTATAACCCGATCGAGAAGGAATGTTTGGCACTGGTGTTCGCTATCCAGAAAATGCGACACTATCTGGTAGGCCAAACTATAAATGTCATATCAAAAGTCAACCCTCTGAGGTTACTTATGACTAAACCTTCATCGCTAAATGGCCGGCTGGCAAAATGGGCCATGTTGCTATCCCAGTATGATATGCACTTTCTGCCGCAAAAAGCTATTAAGGGACAAGCGGTGGCAGACTTCCTAGCTGAACACCCAGATCCGAGGGCAGTCAAACTCTACGAGGATCTCCCAGATGAAGTTGCCGAAGCCCACCTGACTCAGACATCGTTCGAAAGTCAAGTGTGGCAACTTTTCTTCGACGGTGCATCAAGGACAAGCCCCAAGGGACATGTAGTGGCGGGGGTAGGAGTAGTACTTGTCTCCCCACAAAATTATGTGATATCCCGAGCTGTCTCACTAACGGAGCCTTGTTCCAACAATGTGGCGGAATACAATGCTCTATTGATTGGGATGCAGCTCGCCGATGAGATTGGCGTTAAAAATCTCGAGGCATACGGTGACTCTAAGCTCATCGTCAGCCAAGTTCGCGGGGAGTACGAAGTCAGACATGAAGACTTAGTACCCTATTACAACGCGACTATCCGCATGGCCGAGGGGTTTACAAGCTTCTACATCGACCGTGTACCGCGCAAGCAAAATGCGCACGCAGATGCACTCGCATCCCTGGCTGCCTCCTTAGCTCTTCCAGCTGGAGCAATGGAGAAGATATTCGTCCACAGCCACGACCTGTATTGCCCGAGAAATGCTCTCGAGGACTATCAGGAGTCAACGGGAAGTCGTCACCGCGAAGAAGCACTTGAAGCATCAACCGGTCCAGAGCTTAAAGACTGGCGATTCCCCTATATCGACTACGTCTTATACGACATCCTGCCTGAAGACACCAAAGAGGCGGCTGCCATTCGAAGGAAAGCCCCTAAATTCTACTATAATGCGACCACGCGAACATTGTATCGTCGATCGTATGACGGAATCTTACTTCGGTGTCTCTCACCAAAAGAGGCCCAGGAGGTATTGAAAGAGGCTCACGACGGTACGTGCGGAGCCCATCAACCTGGCCCAAAACTGGCATATCGACTCCAAAGGTTGGGTTACTATTGGCCCAAGATGGTTGCCACGCCGTCGCCTATGCCAAAAGATGTCATGCTTGCCAAATACATGGAGATTTTATCCATCAAGCACCAGGGTACCTCCACTCTACGACCTCTACATGGCCATTTGAAATGTGGGGGATGGATGTGGTTGGTCCTATCAGTCCGCCATCATCAAAAGGACATCGGTTCATTCTGGCGATAACCGATTACTTCTCCAAATGGGCTGAAGCCATCCCTTTGAAGGAGGTCAAGTCGTCGAACGTGATCAAGTTCGTGCAACATCACGTTATTTACCGTTTCGGCGTACCTCGGCGAATTGTCCATGACAATGGACCCCAGTTCATCAGCCAGGCTTTCCAGAGATTCTGCGCTAACTCAGAATCCAGAGTGTGTCTTCAACGGCATACTACCCTGCCGCCAATGGCCTCGCAGAAGCTTTCAACAAGACTATTGGCAAGCTTCTCAAAAAGTTCGTCTCGAAAAGTCAACGAGACTGGGACGACAAGTTGGGTGAATGCTTATGGGCTTACCGCACAACTGTGCGAACCCCGACTAAGGCCACGCCGTTTTCCTTAGTATACGGATGTGAAGCTGTGCTTCCCCTGGAGATCCAAATTCCATCTCTACGCGTCGCCTTGACAGCGGAGATGACGGCAGAGGAGAAGCATAGACAGCGACTCCAGGAACTGGAGGCCTTAGACGACAAGCGTCTGCAAGCCCAACAGCAAATCGAGCTCTACCAAGCTCGAATCACCAGAGCCTTCAACAAGAAAGTTAAAGTGCGAACTTTCAAGAAAGGCGACCTAGTCTTAGCCGTCAGAAGACCCATGGTAATGACGCACAAGACAAAAGGAAAATTCCAACCCAAATGGGAAGGACCATTTGTAGTAGAGTCAGTCTACTCAAATGGATCGTATCGCCTCATAACTTCGAATGGCGATACACTCATGATGCCAATCAATGGCAAATTCTTGAAGAAATACTATCCCTAGACAGTATTCTTCCACTGATCAAGTTAAAAATACACCTCTGATCAGAAACATCCGACGCCTCCGACGGCTAAGGATAGAGGAAAATGTTGGCTTTTAAGCCCAACATCAGTCTTCGACAACTCATCATGCTGAGGGGAATAGCATGGCTAGCCCAACCCAAACGGTAGTTGGTAAAGGCATCTCAAATCTGTTGATAGCTGAGGGTTTGCTAAAAATCCTAAGTGGGCTTGAGTCTACTCTTTCCTCCAAAATCCCTTACCAATTCTCATCCATAGAATGGTAGGACCACAAAATGCAATCATTACTACGTTAACACTATACCTCTGGTAATGAATACTCTTTGTCGAGTATAAACTTTGCTTGTTAACTCTGCATAGAGTAACAAACTCTCAAATTTGCCAAGTTAACACTATACCTCTGGCATTTCAAATTCCACTTGTCAATTCTCATCAATAGAATGACAGGTCCTCAAATTGTTCTTATCACGAGCCAATTCTTGTCAAGTTAACATTACACCTCTGACAAACTACTGTTTAAGTTAACATTACACCTCTAAGCAGTACATCGAGTGCCTGTCAAGTTAATATCACACCTCTGATAGTCACCTTTCTTCAGACTTCCGTATCGAAGCTGAAATGGACGATGCCAAGTTAACACTACACTTCTAGCATCCGAGTCATCGCTAAGTTCAACAATACACCTATGGCCATGACCTTTCCTCGACTTCTTTGTCAAAGTCGAGACGACTAATGCCAAGTTCAACATTACACCTCTAGCATTATCCTCACTGTTAAGTTAAACATCACACCTATGACAGTGACTTCCTCAGTTTTCCCAAATAAAACTGAGATGCTGATGAGTTAAGTTAATATCACACCTCTAACTCATGTCCTTGTCAAGTTAACATTACACTTTTGACAAGACTACTTCTAAACCGTTAAGTTAATATCACACCTCTAACGGTAAAGACCTTCCTAGATTCCCCGCGAGTCTAGTCTCATTTGATACTCTCCCGACAGAGTATCAAGTTCATTTAGAAACATTGTTGGTTAACATTACACCGTTAACAATGTTTCCGTCAAACTCCCCAGCTGATCTTAAATCAAGTTAATCCCAAATCCTTGATAAAAGTTCATCTTCCCTGGGGGTACGAACTCCACTTGTAACTTTCTTTTACAAAGTGGCAGGTCCACCAAAAAAATCATCCCATCCCTGTCAAGTTAATATCACACCTCTGACAGTATCATGAAAACTCCTGAAATAAGATCTTTCCTTACAAATCTTGACTCATTAAGATTACTACTATAATTTTGATAAGGTCAAAAGATTCCTTGCTTCTACGTGTCTAACTGAAAACAAAAAGTTAAGACAATGAAGGAGGCAAAAAGAAAAGTGTCACTTTTATTTATATATCCAAGCATATGAAAGTGATACAAAACGCTCTCTCATACAATAAGATGAGTGTTACAATTAAGGAGTACAAAGAAGTCCCTCTCTCTCTCAGAGGCCGTATTCACTCCTTGAAACCGCATCTGATCCCAGGTGCACAATTGGAGCCGATTGCGCCATGGCGATGACGCAAAAGTCGAAAGCGCCCTAGCTGACTAAGCTAAGAGCAATGGTGTTCTTGAGGTCCAGCGGCAGCAGAAAGTCCTGCAACCCTTCATTCATCACCATCCCTTTCCCCAGCAGGCCATCCAACGGAGTGTCCTTGATGTCAATTCTGGAGTAGGGAGAGGAAGAGGATCTTTCTGCCACCGCAACCGGCGGAACCTCCTCGCCGTCATACCTGACCTGACCATCTCCTGCCATCAGACATGGTTGGTGCAGAAGATCTGAAGAGACCTTGGCGAGATTTGGGTCCTCGTCGGAGATATAATTTACTCTCTCACAAACGACGAGGACCATAATTTACTCTCTTACAAACGAACATTGAGCAAGTTCGCCCGCCGATATATTCTTTCCGGGGCCCAGCAAACCTGAAAAAGGACGAGCAAGCCTACCTGCAAAGAATAAACAAGAGAGTTAGAAAATCTGGAACTTAGTACACTTCGACAAAGAAAACTAAGTGACAGACGCGGCAGTCATTAAAGACTTCAGACGCGGGAACAACCCGCACGGTCAAACCACCGCGTCGGCAGAAATAGACGCGAGTCAAAACTGTGCCACGCACAGGATTCAAACGCGGCCTCAGTTTGCACCTGCGCTTAATGCACAAGACGCGAAAAACTTCAGAACGCCGAAAATTGCCATCTCTCTGTTGGGTGAACAGGAGTTGCAAGATTCAGGTCTGAAATGCGCCAAGGCAATGGCCATGAGCAAAGCCAGCGTCAAGAGCCCGCGTTCAGAGAAGTTCAAGTCACCAGCACAAATTCCAGAATAGGAATGCACCAGGATTTCATTCAGATGGCTATGCCAAAGTACATGCTATGGACATCATCGGGGTGACATACCAGCAGAGGCCCCTGTCCAGAGTTGGCCACTCTGCATCCAAACGCGGGCGCGCAAGATGATCCGAGAGAGGATTCCTTCTGAAGAGACCAAACAGAAGCATGAGAGCTCTGGGTCATCTTCATCCACGGGGTCACCTTCACCCATGAAGACGGTTCTCTGAAAGATAACTCAAGGCGTGGTCTCTCAGAGCAAACAAAAGAAAACAATCCAAGTTTGGATTATTGAAAAGGGGGCACACCCTATTTATAGGCAATTCTCAACGACTGCCATTAATGGTGCGTCAATCGGAATCGTCGCGCATGACTGTCAAAGCCCAATCAAAAACGGACGCGTGGAACGCTGCTTTAGAAACCGTCGAAGTGCGCCGGTTTTTCAACCGCCAGCGTCGGTTCTGCATGCAAGAGCATTAACGCCGAAATCCATTGAGAGGCCGACGCGTGGATAACTGCCTTGGGAAGCAACGAACGACCCAGAATCCCAATCGACAGCGAAGACTTGACGTTCAAAGATCTCCTAAAATCTTTTAAGTCAGGTTGCATTAAACGCAGATGGGAAAGCCGCGTCCCTTCAGCAGACAAGGCTGCGTCTCTTACGCCTGCCCGATCTGCGCAAAACATATTTGCGTTATTCAGAGCCGCGTCTCACCTTGAGATTGACGCTGCGTCTCACTCCATGGACTGACGGCTGCGTCTCACTTTATGGATCAATACTGCGTCTCATCTTTTGATTGACGCTGCGTCTCATCAAGAAGACCGCGTAGCAATCTGTGATTGACGCCGCGTCTCATCAAAAGGACTTAGTGAAATCTAAGTTCCTAGTGAATGATGACCGCGTCTCACTCTGTGATTGACGCTGCGTCTCATCAAAAGGACTTAGTGAAATCTAAGTTCAGGTGGACTGACGCTGCGTCTCATTAAAAGAACTTAGTCCTATCTAAGTTTAGTATTCACAGCCAGTGATCAAGAAGTTGGGTTCATCCGCAGCTAAGCAAAGAAGGTGGAGCCAAAAACTTGAAACTTTTATATCAAAAGAATGATAAAAGTGGATACAAAACACTCTTGATAAATTGAGTGTCCTTTTCTTTACAAAAAGAAAAAGAAAAGAAGGCTAAATGTCCTGGTTCGCCAAGGAACGGATTTGTTCCCTAAGGCGGTGAATCTCATGTTGGCGTGCCCTTTCAGCTTCCATAATGGCCTGGTCCCGCAGCTCCGCTTCGGATAAGAAATTTCTTGCGGCCAGCTGCGTTCGCAGAGACTCCACCCTGGAAGAATGTAGAGACAGACTCTCTTCAGCTCGCGCCTTAGCAGCCCGTTGCTCCTCTAGCTCCTTCTTGAGGGTAACAAGCTTCTCCTCATTGAGCGCAAGCACAGCTTCTGCCCTGGCAATGGTGTCCCGAGCCCTGATGATGACTTGCTCTGTGCTCTGCACGGTAAGCTCGGATTCCCTTGAATCGTCAGCTAGTTTCTGACATTCAGCCTGGGAATATTCGAGGCTGCGAATCTCTGCAGCGATTTGTGCCTCCGCCTCCTGTCGCTCTCGCTCTTGAGCAGCTAGGAGCCTGGTCAAGGTGGCCTGGGCCTCACCAAAAGAGCCAGCATCTTCCAAAGACTCCAGCTCCTGCAGGCCGTCTCCCAGTTGCTCCACCACCCGCAGACACGCCTTGGCAAGTGAGGGGCCTCCGGTTAATTCGACATTCACAGCCAGATTTTTAAGAAGCGTCTGGGCAAACTGAAAGGTGCTGTTTTCACGTAAGATGAGATCAATACATTATCCCATCGAAGCGAAGAATTGTTGCACCATCTGACGTGCCAGTTCCCCCATGTCTTCACCACCTAGGAAGCTTCCCGACCCCTTTTCTGTCACGGGATAAGGGATATAGGCGGATCCTCTCGCACCAGAGCCGTGCTTGCTGTCGATACGGCAAGAGCTGGACTGGCCGCTGACGCTTCCGGAGGTACTACCTCTGCAGGAGCCTCCACGACCAATGAGGGAGTAGTAAGCACAACCTCCTCAGAAACCTCCACCGAGACTTGAGCTGTATGGCCTTCTGGAAGGGTACCAACCATCGGACTCTCCACCTGAGCCCCCTCAGTCCTCTCTGCAAGTTATCGCAACGTCAGCCACAATGATGGAAAAGCAAAACATTTAAAACGTCAGAGCTGCCTTACCAAGTTGGAGGTCCAGAGGTGTCGAATCCTGCGGGGTAGAATTCTCCCGGCTTCAGCAGTAACCTCCTCGCCCGGCAGAGTGAGAGCCTCCTCAGCCTCAGTGGTTGCTTCCTCTTCTGGCAGAGTGGAAGGCTCCCAAGTTTCAACAGCTGCCCCCTTTGAGGGTATCTCAGCAGCCGAGACCTCAATCCCCTTGGGCCGGGTCAACTCTATCACCATCTCCTCAATATGCGAGGAGGTTGTAGCCTCAGCATCTTCGGCCGACCCTGCAACATAAGAGAAGAATGTTAGAACATCCCCTTCAAATATGTAAAGAGAAATTAGGACAGAAGATGGAAAGAATACCTTCAGCAGGGATAATCGCTAGCGGTGATACAGTCGATGGCTCACCCTCATATTGTTCCTCCTCCGAGATGTGGAAGAATTTGCTCTGATCAGGAAGAGCGGGTTCATCACCATAGTCGACCTCGTCTTCAAAAGCGCTTTCCCCCGATAACGAAGAAGACGACAGCACAACGCGAGGAAGCTCCGCAACAGGAGCCTTACCTCCAATTACCCCAGTGGTAGGACTAGGGTCGACTGCCCTAGGACTGGAAATGAAGACGCTAGGAGACCCCGGCTGCTGTGCCTCGTCTCTCCCTTCATGAGCAGAAGAAGGCTCGGGTTGAGCTGAGATGCCTGCAATCTCAACATCCCCTCCAATCATTATGTCGACCTCCAGTGACTCGTCCTCTTCGGCGGCGGTGGACTCGTCAACAAGCTCCCCTTCCTCCACGGTCTTGCTGTGCGACCTAGGAGCACGGACCAAGCTTGGAAAATCTTCATCTTCTGGCGGTCCTCAACTCTAACAAAGACGTCTTCAGGAGGAGCCTCAACTCCAGCAGAGATGTCTCCGGATTGAGAGACTTCAGCCGTTAAGTCCCTCCGAGCCTTCTTTGGGGCAGGCTCAGCAATAGAAGCAGAGCGTCGACGACGCTTGCTCGCCACCTGCTTAGACCTCCTTGCCCGCGGCTCCTCCCTCGTGGCTGGTGGCTCCGCCCTTGTCGCTCGTGGCTCTGCCCTTGCCGGTCGCGGCTCCGCCCTAACTGCTGGGGGCTCCCTCCTCGATCGTCTCCCGACCTCTCTCTGAGCCTTCAGGTACTGGTTGATGAGTTTCGTCTGTTTACCAGACTCCGACCTCGCCTCGAGATCTGCATTGATGCTCTCAATGCATGAGAACTCCGGAACAAAATCTGGTGTCTGGATGGCTTGGGAGTACCAAGTGCAGAAACTGAAGCTCGTACGGCACTTGGGCCCCTCGATAGGTAGACGGAATGTTGCTCCCGTCCCTCCGCCACACTGTAGTACCAGGCCCGAGCACCTTCAAAAAGATTGCCTTCGAAGGCAAGTTGAGTATTGGGATTGCCGACGTAGAGTTGATCGTAGCCGAACTGTCGGGCGAAGCGACTCGGCATATACGGCTCAATAGTGCATGAAGTCCCTTGCCGGAACAGCACATATCCTGGCCGGATGTTGATCAACACCAGAAGAGTCCCGCAGACAGTTGCGAGAAGCCATCCCGGCCAGCGATATCAGCGAACAGCTCCCCGAAAGCTACACCAGGAATCTCTGGAGAGCAGCGATTGAGCTGGTAATTCGTGGCGATTGATAGACGCTTCCGAACATAATAGATGTAGGCGTCACACCATTCCGAACGTTCCAGCCGCTGCACAAATGGGACATGACCCACACCCCACGCGCCGCCGTCATCAAGGAAGGGCAGTGCATCACATACCAAGCCATGAGGTACGTGTAAGGCAGCTCGATCCGAGGGTTGGGACGCTTCACCATTGGATTCCCCTCTGAGTCAACATATGGCTTTCCATGGGAATCAGCAGTCTTTGGGGGTTCGCAAAAACTTTTGGTTAACGCCCTCAGCCCGCTCTGAATGCCAGCCGCTACGGCCGGAAGAAGGGATATGGGGCTGCCATGAGCCAGGAGCACCGCCGGGTATACCACATCTGCAACAATAACTTCATGTGGCAGCGTGGGCACCACACATCTCTTCAGCCACAACATCAGGAAGCCCGCCAACAGTGCTCGATCAGAGATAGGGGTCCGGGCTTGATGGTGGAAGCTTTCAAAAACCAAGTCGGGGTCGAAACCGTCCTCATTCGACTCCGTGGTGTAAAAGCTGTCCGGAGCCACGTCGATCCTGTCTTCGATCTCCCTGTCGGAACTGGGAGCCAGTCGGATTATCGGGAGGTCTTTCTTGTGGACATTGTTGAACAGATAACAAGCCCAGGACAACTGCTTGACCCCTGCTGACCTCCAGGCAGTTGTTTGACCGCAGATGTGGAAGTGGCACATCACCTCCCAGTAGGTCTCGTACACCAGAGGAAATTCTTCTTTCAAGAAGTGGAGTTCCTTAGTGGTAGGGACATATTCCTCATAAGGAATGTCCCCTGACGCTAGTCCCGAGACCTCATGCAACTCGTGCAGTGCAAGGCCCATCTCTCCAACCGGGGTGAAGAATGTCCCCGCCAGTGGGTTATAGCGCTCCAGGATCCCAAAGAAGTTATGAGAGCTCATTGGGATACCCCACTGCACGGCCCTGATTGCTGGGTACAATCCCACACGCTCTAGCAGCTCCTTAAGTTCGATAAGGACGAAACCCACCATCCTGCCCCACCAAGAATTCCCTGAAGAATGGACCCACCCATACGCACGGAACTCGACAGGATAGTCACCTGCCGCCTCCATGAACGCATTAAGGAAGGTAGCGCCAAGCTGAGGTATCTCCCCAACCGGAACCTCAGACTTACGCGACGCGGGGAACAGGCCGAGAACCGACCTGTCATGACTATCATAGCAGTATACCTTCTGGAAGCTCAAGGCACCGAGCGTGATCTCAGGGACATATTGGGAAACATCCCATTCCATCTTCCGAGGGACGGACATGTGCTGAAAGTAGGACATCGGGAACATCCTCTCCATATCGGAAGAAAGAATCTTCCGCCCTTTATCTGACGGAGCCATTTGTAACTTCCTTCAGACACGCGACGGCAGTCGTCATGGACGTGATCCCCGAAGAAGAAGGCAGGCTTCTCCAGCCTGACGCCATCATCCGTTTTGAATGCGGCATCGGTCATAAGCGCCCGGAAGGTTCTCCTGTCAACATTGGAGAGCCTCTCCCTGCGATCTGGCGACTGGTCAGCAGTCACTGGGACACTCATTCTTTGCACGAAGGTCAAGCCCCGGTCGGCGCCTCCTACGTGACCAAAGTGGCGTATCTTGGTGAGCGAGCCAGGAATATGTCGCACTGCAAAAGAAAAGGACACTTAGTCAGATACTTTACCAAAAGCAAGGAAAAATGCTAAATGTTCAAAACCTAGACGCAGAAGAGATACTGGACGCAGGAATTGTCTAAATCCACGTCCAGACCTGCGAATCTGCGTCCAAACGCAGAAGAGATCCTAGACGCAGGAATTGTCTAAATCCGCGTCCAGATCTGCAAATCCGCGTTCTGCAAACCAAGACTTATGAAAATCCTAAGTACTTGGATTCAGACGCCAAATTCATCAAAATCGGCGGCTGAAGACACAGAACGCAAGGATCAAATCCGCGTTTTGCAAACCAAGACTTGTGAAATTCTAAGTACTTAGACTCAGACACCAAATTTATCAAAATCGGCGCCTGATGGCACCAAAACGCAGCACAGAACGCAAGGATCAAATCCGCGTTCTGCAAACCGCGTCCAGAGACCTTCACAATTAGAAATATTCTAAGTGAAGGATCCGAAGTGCAGAGCTCACTGGCGTCGGATCATCAAACCCGCGCCCCGGTTATCATCTCAAGGACTGCGTCCGAGAATCAAACACGATTTTGTGTTAATGGTTCTTAGGGTTCTATGAACTTGTGTTAATGGCGAAACTCACGCCGAAGAGGCATTTTACCTCGGAAAACAGCCTCTTGCGCGGAGGAAGTGCCCCTCTCGGCCTCGGTGACGGTCGCCTTTGAGGACGATGCAGTTGGCTTAGTCTTAGGTGCCATTGATGTTCAGAAATCTGAGCAAGGAGATGAACAAGTTCGAAGATGAACAGAGAAGGAAATTCTTTTTCTCAGCGAGTGCGTTCGGAGAAGAAGATGCATCTCTCCAACTGTTGCCTTTTATAGGCACAGGGATTCGCGAAGATACGCGGCGTGTGGCCCGGTAGACGCTGCAGCGAGTCGCCGCTTGACGCGTGTAACAAAATCGTTTCTGAACGGAGAAGATCATGCGTCGCAACCCCACCACGAGTCAGCAGTCGACACGTGGAGCAGTTCATTTAATGAACCAGGAAATCCGCGCGCCAAAAGGCGAAATTTCGCCGGTTCCCTAGGCCAGCTGGCGGCGTAATCATGACATGGCACAGAATTCGCGCCCAAAGAACGCACCTCCTCGATGGACATGCCACGTCAGCCTCTCCATGAATGCATTCGGAAGGTCGCGTCTCTCTAAGAAATTCGCGTCCTTCCAGTCTGGCCAAATATCGCGTCTGCCTTATGAAGATCAGTCGCGTCTCCATTGCCAAAGGACGCACGTTACAGAAATCGCGCCTTTACAGCAGTACCATCTCTGCTTTCTGAAAAAGAACCTGCGTTTGGCCTCCTGCCTCTGCAAAATCAGTTCAACAGTACACTGACGCAAGCAGACGACCAACCACTCCTGGCTTAAAGCGCGCCAGTGACAGACTAAAAGCAATCGGGGAGGTTTAGGCTGTGCATCTAGACACTCAACATGATCAACTCTGGGGGCTTCAAAGAGTTCAACAGTACACTCACGAAGACCAACTCCAGATAAGATTAAACCCGGAGCATCAACAGTCTAGTCATGAAGGCGAACTCAGCTAGAGTCCAAAGTATTTCGAAATCCGTCCCAGTTAACTGCGGAATGTCGAAAACTTTGGAGGGGGTTCTGTAGGCTGCCTAAAAATCACAAAGACAAGCCACCAAAACGCAGAGATTCAAGATCAAGGCGCGTTGGCTCAACACCCGCGTCTCAGCATCAAGGCGCGTTGGCTCAACGCCCGCGTCTCCACATCAAGGCGCGTTGGCTCAACGCCCGCGTCTCAGCATCAAGGCGCGTTGGCTCAACGCCCGCGTCTCCACATCAAGGCGCGTTGGCTCAACGCCCGCGTCTCAGCATCAAGGCGCGTTGGCTCAACGCCCGCGTCTCCGCATCAAGGCGCGTTGGCTCAACGCCCGCGTCTCAGCATCAAGGCGCGTTGGCTCAACGCCCGCGTCTCAGCAACAAGTGCCCCCACCTTGGTTGTAACCACCCCGATTATGGCGCCATCCACCGCCCATGTAGCGGGGAAGTTGGCCCTCACGTGGAGCACTTTTAGGGGGCACGATCACCCCTAAAAGCCCTATAAATAGTCCCGTCACTATTGAAGACGACGACGACAATTATCGGGCAAGAGGAGATTGGAGAAGGAAAAAAGGAGATCATCAACAGAGAGAGAGAAAAGACTCTTCAGCGAGCTTACTGAGCACTAGCCGCTCTTCGCCTACCTCCTCTTCTAGAGTTTTGGTAGACGGAGCTGAGTTACTCCCTCTACCTGCCAAGGAGAAGATCCCTCGACGGTCCAGAACGGTCATCTGGTCAACGGAGAACAAGATTCACTCTACACCGCCACACGAAGAACCCAGCACTAAACAAAGGGGGAATTCAAGATTCAATATTCTCCCTCCCTTGTAACCGGAAGATTAAGCCGGCTGTAATTTTTCATCTGATTCAAGGAAATTTTACTCCGGTGCCCCTTTCCGCGTCAAACATTAACTAGTCATGGTTTTCTTCAATCTTAAATCTTTTCAAAGTTTTACTTTCTTTTAGTTGTAATTCCAAAGCCAATCTTAATTTGATTTCTTTACACTTTCCATCATGAACATTTCCACCCATTCTTTATTTCTTTTTCATTTGATTCTTTATTCTTTAAGACAAAGAAGAATCTTCGTTTTCTTTTCTTCACTACCTATCGTAAAGCTTCCATCGCGAGCTCTCCCTGAGAATCGACTCGGTATAGCCCTATGCTATAACGGAGATAGGAAAGGGTATATCAATCATCTTTCATACATTGTGGAGTGATCTAAGCACTTGAGGTTGTTCTAAACCTTATCTCTCTTTCTATTGAATACATATATTTGTGCTCTTTTACACTCCATAATACAACACCTTTCCCGTCTTAATCAAAATTTTGGCGCCGTTGCCGGGGAGAGCAACGTTTTAGGTTTAAAGTGAAGAACTAAACGAATCTTCTTCTCTGTTGCAGGTTACAGGTTGAAGAAAACAGGAACTTTGCATTGTAGTGACATATAAGTGGACCTGGGCCTCTGCTCTTGAAAGCAGAGACCAGGATCCCTCCAAATTGCCGCAAAATCCTGGCTTTTGCCGCAAATTTGCGGCAATAAGGAGTGCACTACTGATCATTTTTCTGCAGGGTCTCTGATTCTGTAAAATACATCTGCTGCAGTACTTAATTTCTTGTATTCTTCACCATACTCCTGCTAATAAAGTCAACAGTAAAAAATTGGTTGAAATCGTTTAAAATTGTTTAGACATTTGCACTCTAGGCACGTGTCTTTCAATTTCTTTACTTTTACTGTTGAAGAGTGCTGGATGCAAGGTACGTAAGCATTGCATGTAGACTAGGAATCATCTCTTGCTTGATTTTCATGCTTTGAGTGTATCCTAGTTATATTTCTCGTACACTTGCACAAATCAATTCTAAGGGCATAACCCATAAAAAAGATAAGGTGGGGATTTTATCACCTCTTCCTTAGCCCGAAAATCATTTTCCCACGCACTCACAATCCCAAGCTTGTAAATAAAAACTGATAGACGTTGCCCTAGGGACATTCGGACTCTCTTAGGAGATTATCCTAAGGGGGAAAAGTGTTGGAAATTGACTTTTGTAAAATCAGTGTCTAGGAAAGGGATTGAGGGCCGAAAGCCCGAAGGTTACTGGTTACTTAATTAAGGAACGTCTCTGACGGAAAACCTCCCACCAACCTTGCCCTTTCCTGGCTGATTAGTTATAGTCAAAGTCTACACTAAACCTCCTGTGGACGATCTAATCAGTTAGGAGTCGTCTAGGTCCAGGAATCCTAGAAGCTTGGATTGATTTTTCTTTTTAATTGTTTGTTATTTTCTCTTTTTCGCTGGTGTGATCGGTGCACGTTGTTTGTGATTGTATTTGCGAGAGTGGTTTCGTAATTCAAAATCTGCAAGACTTGTTAGACTTTCTACACTTGCACTTACACAACCACTTGACATTATGGAAAATAACGTCTCACTTCAAGATCGATTTTATCCGATTCGCACTTCCCTTCCATCTTGCATTCTTCTCCCCGAACCAAATGGAAATCACTTCGAGCTGAAACCGCAATTCATTAATACACTTCCCCGATTTCATGGTCTTGAGTCTGAGGACGTGTACCTCTTTATTCGTGAGTTTGAAGAGGTATGCCAAATGATGAGAATTTCCAAATTGACCGAGGATGCTGTTAGGTTAAGGTTTATACCATTTGCACTGAAGGATTTAGCTAAGAAATGGCTTTATAATCTTCCCGTCAGTTCTATATCTTCATGGGAGGATTTTGTAAAAGTCTTTCTTAAGAAATTCTATCCTATCCACAAAACAGCCCTCATGCGAAAGAACATCATGCAATTCAAGCAGGAACCAAATGAACCTTACTGGAAGTATCTTGAGCGTTTCAAAGACCTTCTAGCCCTGTGTCCTCATCACGGCATAGAGAAATGGCGTCTATGCCAGATTATCTATGACGGTCTAGATTACCAAACGAAAACCCTCCTTGAATCCATGTGTCAAGGGGAATTTTTGAAGAAAGATGAACATCAGGGGTGGGATCTCTTTGAAACCTTAGCTGAGAAAACCATTCAGTGGGAGTCATGCCCTGATAAATCCATTCCCACCACTTCCAGAACTGGTAGACATTCCATAGAATCCTCAATAGCAGCTGAAGAGAAAATCACACAATTAATGAAGAGGATAGAACTGCTTGAGTCTAGGGGGAATTCTGTTGTAAATCAGGTCAACCCTTTACTTGTGATCAAACCGGGTTGCACCAACTGTCATGACCTTAGCCATGTCTTTGAGGAGTGTCCTTTGTATCAGTCTCAATCATATCAGGAGAATATGAATGCAGCATTTACCAGACCTCCATACTCCAACACTTACAATTCGGGATGGCAGAACCATCCAAATCTTTCATGGAGTCAGTCTGGTTCTGAGCATTACAGACCACCACTTCCACATCCATATAATGTTCATTCTCACACATCCAGTTTCAATCATAATTCACTGTATGTTCATCCATCTCAAAGTCCACCTCAGTCACAACCATATCAAAACCCACCATACTACCAATCACAATTCCAATCTCCATATCAACAACATCCACCCCAAAATAATTCAGAAATATCAGAGTTGAAAAAAATGTTAGAAACCTTTACAAAGAACCAGGAGCAGGAGTTGAATAAATGAAGGTCCAAATTAGGCAATTGGATGAAAGACAAAAAGGAATGTTACCAAGTCAGCCATTGCCAACTCCCAAACATCACTTCCCTTTGAATGAAGTGGAAGATTCCGGACCCAGTCAATGTCATGCTATTCATACCCTGAGATCTGGAAAACAAATAGATAATAAGGTTTCTAGTCCACCATCTCATCCAATACCAAAGCCATCACCTCCTGTCCCAATACAACCAACTTCTGACAACCCATCTTCTAGTACAAAGCCATCCACTTCCAAAGCCAAGGGTAAAGAAAAGGTAGATGAGCAACCCTATAAGCCTGTTGTACCATTTCCAAATAGGCTTAAAAATAACAAGTCCAATGCTCATATGGAGAAAATAAAAGATATGTTCAATAAGGTCCAAATCAATGTTCCTCTTCTTGACGCCATACAACAAGTGCCATCATATGTCAAATTTTTGAAGGAAATGTGCACCAAGAAGAGAAAGACCCAAGTCCCTAAGAAAGTCTTCCTTGCATCAACCATCAATGAGTTGCTCACTGGTCCAATTCCTGTTAAATACAAAGACCAAGGGAGCCCCACCATTTCATGCATCATAGGACAGACTACCATTAATAGGGCACTTCTTGATTTGGGGGCCAGCATCAATCTCCTGCCTTCTCTGTGTACCAACAATTGGGGTTAGGTGATCTCCGTCCTACCCAAATGACTATCCAGTTGGCTGATCGCTCTGTCACTAGACCCAAGGGAGAAATTCATAATGTCCTTGTCAAAGTTGGAGAATTCATTTATCCTGTTGACTTTGTAGTCCTTGAAACAAAACCTGTGTCAAATTCAATCAAAGGACTCAAATTCCGGTCATTCTGGGATGACCATTCCTGGCTACTGCAAATGCCATCATTAATTGTCGGAATGGATCAATGAGGTTGACTTTTGGTAACATGACTCATGAACACAATGTCTCCACACACAACCTCGTAAAACAAAAGATCAAACATTTGAGGTTAGCTTCATTAGTAACGATTGTGAGGAAGGGTGAAGATCCAAAAGATGAGTCACAATCTAGTGATTCTCTTATCCGAGTATCCCTTCAAAAGGGAAAAGTTGATTTGGATATTTTCACTTTTAATGAGCCAACTGTGACTGTATCTGAACCTCCGATTTATATATCCTTTGAAGACCTGTTTGCTGATGAGGTCATGTGTCTAGATGAGTCAACTCGGGGTCAGCTAACTGATTGCACACTTCCGGATGTTGACCTTAGTTTTGAAGAATTGTATGGAGAGGAGCTGAAATTCCTTAACAATGGAAGTGATGAGATTCAGAGTGAGAGTGATGATAAGGAATTTTTTAGTGAACAATGTGGTGGAATGAGGGTGAATGATACTAATAAAAAATTGAATCTGGAAATACCTAGGGCTAAAATAATTCAAACCGTTTCCCAATTGAGCTCACGAAAGCAGACGCACTGGAATAATGGGAAACGGGCCAGAGGAAAACGACCAAAAGCCTAGGTAATGGTTATACTTGTATATATTCTTTGTAAATAATTTTTGCACTTTTTTGTAAATAAAAGTTTCTTACCTCTTACCTATTTCATGCATGCATATATCATGATGCATTGAGGACAATGCATGAAATAAGTGTGGGGGAGGGTAAACTAGAAAGCCTAAACTAAGGGAAGAAAAAAACAACAGAAAAATATATATATATAAATAAATGGCTTGATGGTTGGAGTTGAAATCCCAGAAATTTTCACTGAGCACGGTGTGCATATTATCTAAGTTTTATGAAAGATAAAGTATTCAATCCAATTTTGAATTCTTACCTTAATGAAGACAGATCTTGCATAGAGACTAAGTTTAAGAAAGAATGATTATAGGTGGACTTATGACCTAAGATCACTTATATTTTTGCAAAAATAGTTCGAAAACATGTCTCTCTTTCAAAATGCGTTTTCAAAACACTAACATTGTCTTCTTTCTTTATGGATTTTGTGGGTGTAATCCACTGAAAACCCTCAGGAGACAACACTTCTCCTCTAGGGTAACCTAGAGGTTTAACGGCTTGTTGCACATGCTCAGTGCAATCGCGTCACCTGCGAAAGTGGTGTAATAAAATAGGTAGTATAGTTTTTCTTTTCTTTTCTTTGTTTTGCTCGGGACGAGCAAAAGAATAAGTGTGGGGTGTGTGATTGTGACACAATTCTGCATATTTTACCACATTATTCCCATGCATATTGCAAATAAATATATGATTTTTACTCATCTTCTCTATATTTTTACAGGTCCACACTCTAATGGAGAAAAGCCCAATAATCACTTTAATTAGCAATAATTAAAGAGATTAATTTCAAGCCCAAGATAAAGCCCAATTTGAATCCAGGATCCAGAGAATTCTACGTAACAACTCAAGATTCTAGAAGGCCACGTGGATAACAACCTCGTAACAAATTCGTAACAGAAAGCGGGGATCCAACGGACCAGATTGAGCCGCAGAAACCCAATCCCAGCCGCAGATCTGCGGCAGATCTGGGGCCTCTGAGCCCCAGATTTCTTCCACCTGTTCGTCTTCTGGAGAGTTCTCTCTGAGGCCTATAAATACTGCACCTGGTCCTGCGAGCAAAGACTGAGCAGAAAAGAGAGAGAGATTAGGGATTAAGCTTTGTATTTTTGTTAGTTTTTCTCTAGGATTTTTGTAGCTCTCTAGATCTTCTTCCTCCCTAGAAATTCTGTAAGAGAGAGTTTGTAAGAGAGAGAAAGCTTGTGTACATCAAGGAGTGACAACTTGTGAAGCAAGGATTGATCCATTCTCTTCTCTCTACTCTTGCATTTTCTAGTGTACTTGTTTTCTTTACTTGCTTTCTTTATTTTCTTGCAATTTTATTCATGCTTTGCTTTTCTTTTGTAATGGCTTGTAGCTAACTTTTCTACATGTACTAGCTAACCACTAACCTTGCTAACTACTAACTCATGGGTGATTGCTATATTTCATCTTGCAAGTTGTATGGTCTTCTCTTCTCCGATGGGTTACTTTCATTGCTTGGCTAGTTCTTGTTGTAATTCCATATGATTCATGTGTGCCTCATTTAGAGCCTTGTCTAGAACAAGTGCCTTGATGGAACATGGAGATGGATCACCAATATGCTATTTGTTATACAACTTCTTTACTTCATTTAATGAATGTTGTATCTTCTTCCTTAGCATCCCTTGAGTGTAGCTCTTTTGATTCCATTATTGAAAGTCTATCTTGTAGGCCAATGACATCTATGAGGCTACAAGACAAGTCCAAGAATGATCCCCCATCATCCAAGTGGGAAAGTAATTAGACCAACACGCAAGATAAATCTATGCCGATGAATCAACATGAGGCACGCATTCACTATCACGGAGTTTAGTAAGTCTTTAGCAAGGTAGTAAGGTAGCTAGTCATGGTTTTCTTCAATTTTAAATCTTTTCAAAGTTTTACTTTCTTTTAGTTGTAATTCCAAAGCCAATCTTAATTTTGATTTCTTTACACTTTCCATCATGAACATTTCCACCCATTCTTTTATTTCTTTTTCATTTGATTCTTTATTCTTTAAGACAAAGAAGAATCTTCGTTTTCTTTTCTTCACTACCTATCGTAAAGCTTCCATCGCGAGCTATCCCTGAGAATCGACTCGGTATAGCCCTATGCTATAACGGAGATAGGAAAGGGTATATCAATCATCTTCATACATTGTGGAGTGATCTAAGCACTTGAGGTTGTTTCTAAACCTTATCTATCTTTCTATTGAATACATATATTTGTGCTCTTTTACACTCCATAATACAACACCTTTCCCGTCTAATCACTTATATATACTGCAGTACTTTGTTTTCTTTTCTTCAACCTGTAACCTGCACAGAGAAGAAAATTCGTTTTAGTGCTTCACTTAAATGAAAACCGTTTGCTCTTCCCGGCAACAGCGCCAAAAATTCTGTTCGAAATGGAGGAGTGTACTAAATTCAGAGAGAGAGGGTTTAGAAACAACCTTTGATGCTCGTGAGTGATGCTCAAAAACTCCAAAAATGTATTCACAATGTTACTTTACTCCTTCCAAATCACCGTAGTAGTATGAGCTATTACAGGTCGATCCTCAAGGAGAGCTCACGATGGAAGCTTTAATGGTTGAGTTGTGAAGAAAGAAAACGAGAGTTCTTCTATGTTCAAAAGAAACAAAATGACATGAAAAAAGTGGAAGAAAAATTCGTTGTGGATTTGTTGCATGAAAAGAAAACGATGGAAAGGAAAGTGAAAAGAACTTGGAAAACTTGACTAGCTTTGAAAGAAAACTTGAGAAGGAAAAACCTTGAAAAGGCTTTTAGATAGAAGATACCATGACTAGCTAACCCTTCTAATTTACTAACTTACTAATCTCATAGGGTGATGCATGCCTCATGTTGATTCATCGACAAAGGTTTGTCTTGCTTGTTTGGTCAAATACTTTCCCACTTGGAGGATAAGTGATCTTCTTGGCTTGTCTTATAGCCTCATTGATTCATCGGCTCCCGAGATAGATTTTCAATGGTGGAATCAAGGAGTGTCACTCAAGGGAATGCTAAGGAAGAAGATACAAGATTCATTAGTCATTCAAAGCCATACTCGAGTTAGCATTGAAGTAAGAAAATTGTACAACAAATAGCATAGTTAGGTGCTCCATCTCCATATTCCATCAAGGCACTTGTTCTAAAGACAAGGATCTAAATGAGGCTCATATGAATCATATGGAATGAAAACAAGCTTTTGCCAAGAATTAAAGTAACTCATCTTCATTGGGGATAATAGAGACTTGAAATTACAAGATCACAATAAAGCATCCAATGAATCACATGAATTAGCAATCACCCAAGAGTTAGAAGTTAGTAAAGTTAGTGGTTAGCTAGTCATGTTAGAGAGTTAGCTAGACATTGACATAAGAAAAACGCAACAATTCATAGAAGAAGAAAGTGCAATGGAAATTAAAGCTTGAAGAAAGTAAAGCACAAGAAAGTAAAGCACTAGAATTAGTAAAGAAAAGAAGATAGATGGATCAATCCTTGCATTCAAGTTGTCACCACTTCAATTACAAGATCTCACACTCACTCTCTCTCTTTGCAGAATTCTAGAAGGAAGAAGAAGATTACAAGAGCACTAAAGGAAGCTAGAGAAAATCCCTACAATTCTCTCAAAAATACAAGCTCTCTCTCCTATCTCTCCTCTCTTTTTCACAGAGGCCCTAGAGGTCTATTTATAGGCTCCAGAGGATGAGGCCCTCAAATCTTGGCCGTGGGATCAAACGCTGGCTCAACGGCCAGATTCTTGCCACGGATCCGCGGTCAAAGCCGCGTTTCCTCGGCAGAATCATGGCCGTTGCGCCAACGATTTCTGTTGCCGTTCTGTTACAGTCTGTTCGCCACATTGAATCTTCTAGAAGGCTGGGAATATTCGTGGACGACTCCAGATCTGGGCTAGACTTTGGGCTTTTACTTTTGGCTCTTTAATTAATCCCATTAATTCTTTGATAATTCCTTGATTATGGGCCTTCCTCTCCATTAATGGTGGACCTGCAAATTTAAAGAGAAAAGGAATAAAAAGCTTATTTTATTTACATAAAGCATGATATGAAAGTGGAAAATGATGTATAAAATGAATAATAATCATGAGAATGATAAAGATGAAAATGAAGATAATGATGCTGGTGGAGAAAGTGGAGGAGCTGTGGTAGGGAGATGGTGGCCACCGGAGTGGGGCCCACCACTAGCCAGGTGGGGCATCGCCAGTGAGATGGAGGTGGCCGGAGGTATGTTTGGGGGTATGGAGATGTGAGAGAGAGAGAGATTATAAAAGAGGGAGAGAGTAAGTGAAAGGGTGAAGGGATTAGAGAGAGGAAAGAATTGGAGAGAGAAAGAGATGGTAGGGTGGAGAGCTCTGTGTCATTAGCCAGGAGAAGAAAAGGGAACAAGAAAGAAAGGAAAAGAAAAAAGAAAATAGAAAGAAGTTTGGAAATTAAAGGAGGAGGAGATATTTTAGGGGTTTTTGTGTGGTAGAGAAAAAAGGGAAAAGAAAACGACAAAAGGAGAAAGCAAAAAGTAGAGGAGAAAAAAAGAGGAAAAGAAGAAAAAAAGAAATATCTAGATTAATCTTCAGATCCGTGAAAATACCGAAAACACCGAAAATGCCCAAAAAATAGAGTAACTCAGAAAGGTACTGGAAAATTCTCAAAAAAAGAAAATATTATATTAAGGTTTACATGGTGAAATTTGATTCAAGAAATTTTATCCTATTTGTAAATTAAAAATCCTAAAATCAACTGGGGATACTTGTCGACATCAAATCCGGTCAAATTTAGATAAATCAAGAAAAAAATCCCCCAAAATGCAGTAAACTAGAAAATATGATTTTAAGAAATAATTTGAAAGTGAATTTTAGAAATTTAACTCTGTTTATAAATTAAAAATTCGGGAATTGATCAGCGGCATTGGCTGATACTAGTTTTGAAGATTTTGTAATTTAATTTATAAAATTATAGAAAATCATGAAAAATCTAAAATAGTGAAAAAAATGATGTTTTAAACTGATTCGATCAAATTTGACTACCGAAAAGACTAAATCGATTAGTACACTTGAATCTGGTTCCCGGTTCAGACTCGGGCTGATTCTGAGTCTAGGAATTCGTATATAATATGATTGAGGTATAACCTGCACACAAAATACGAGATTAGAGAACTTAAGAAAAGAAATGTGCAAGTGCTCAATTCTTCCGCTATACCAAGTGGCTATGCGGGTCGTGATCCACAAGGAGGGTTTGAGATGGAAGCGTTACAGTTCTTTATTGAAATCTTTTAAGAAAATAAAATGAAGGTTCTTCTCTGTTTTTAGTTATGAAAATGAAAAAAGAAAGTTATCTTAAAGTTAAAAGAAAATGGAAGATGAAGAAGGTGGAAAATCAGAAAACGATGAAAAGCGACTATGTACAATTAAGTGGAGAAGAAAGAGTTTGAGGAGGTGTTGATCTATACATAAGAAGTAAAAGAAAAGAGAGAGAGAAAAGTAAAGAAATACTTACCTAGGTTGAGTGTTGACTTACTTGGAAACCTTTTTGCAAGTTCTACCTTTTTACTTCGGAGGCGTTCAACGCATAGATCATAAACTCGAGCTCGGTCCCCGTGCGTATTATATCGTCAAGCATAAGAAGAACGAAGTGATGCGGA
Organism: Agave tequilana; assembly: GCA_038442645.1. Lineage (NCBI taxonomy): Eukaryota > Viridiplantae > Streptophyta > Magnoliopsida > Asparagales > Asparagaceae > Agave > Agave tequilana. The sequence goes on from JAVJIF010001060.1 coordinate 388,222, forward strand.
TCTTAGAAGAGGAGAACGTCTTCATGAACTATCGCTGGCTCTCACGTAGCTTGGTTATACATGCTTTGGAATTCACTTGTACACTCAACAAATACAACCAAGGTAAAGTAGAAGAGGAAGAGGAAAGCAAAACAAATGTAAAGTAAAGCAGAATAGAAAACAAACAAAGCATTTACCTTTATTACTTGCTGAGAAAATGAAAGAAAGGAGTAGGGTACATCGTCGGTGTCACTCTCAACATCAGCCCCTCTCTCTACTTACATGAATCATCTTCTACCCTAAGTTACATACAAATTACATACATAAAAAGAAAGACTAAAAACCTAAACTAAGGAATGAAAACTAAGCTAAATCCTAATATGCCTTGACGTCCAATTTTCAGCGCAAGTACAGGCCTTTTATAGGCATAAACCCAACAACCAGGATCCCGGGAGATCGGGGGAGCAAACGCTCCCCTTAACTCCCCAACAATGCCGCGAAAACGCGGCTTTTGCCGCGTTTCCGCGGCAAGGGTGTGGCCAGGTGGCCACACCCTGTTGGTGGGTCTCCCCGGTTTCTCCCTCTGACTTTATCTGGAATTGGTTTTGCAGTTTGGCTCTGAGATTTGAAGAAATGGCCTTGGATTCTTGGCTTTAACGATCGATCCTGAGAGGATTCTTCTCAACCGGTTTCAACCTCTTGATTTTGCCCTGATTTTGTGTGTGCGAATTTATTCTGATTTAATTCAAAATTCTGGTGGGCTTTTGGGCTCATTTCTCTTCATCTCCTTAAGGATTGGGCCTGCAAATAAATTAAACAAATAATTAGGACAATGCAGGCTTTTATTCTAAAATAAGTATGGAAATGTAACATTAAATATGCAACATTTAGCAACCAATCACACCCCCATACCTATCTTTTGCTCGTCCTCGAGCAAAACAACTAAATTATACTAAGGATTATTAGACCACTTTCGCAGGTCACGCGATTGCACTGAGCATGTGCAACAAGCCGTTAAACCTCTAGGTTCCCCCTAGAGGACGAGTTTTATCTCGTGAGGGTTTTCAGCGGATTACACCCACAAAATCCATAAAGAAAGAGAAATAAAGAGTTAGTATTTTCGAAAAGCATTTTGAAAGAGAAAATATTTGAAATATGATTGTAAGATCTAAGCAATCTATAAGTTATAGGAAAACTGAATTTTTCATTCCTAAACTTAGTCTCTATTCAAAAATTTGTTATCAATCAGAGTAAGGAGTCTAATTGTACTTCTCATCTAGTCTATTACTTTACCCTAAGTCATATGCACTTGTGACTGTGAAAATTTTGACTAAGGGTTCATTAACTTTAACTCTTATGCCTTATTTATTTTTATATATATACTTTTTTTGTGATATTATTCCTTAGTTTTATTAGGCTTTCTAATCTGCTCATGTAACAAGCCTTTAATCGATGACTCCCAAACCAGACGGTCTTAGGGCACCAGGTGAGAAGACACCCCTAGGACTTAAGGACTCGAGTAAAAAAGGCCATAAAACTAAGGATTTTATTATATGAACCTCTTTTAGGCGTGAATACTTATGCTTTATTAGGCACAAATACCCAGCTTAATCAGAGGATTTTTCTTTTCAAATTTATCTAATCATCTTTCGCATAAATACCAAGGCTTGCTTAGGCCAAAGCACCTAGCTAGTCAATAATTAGACTTGTTTTTTTTCAAACTCATCTAATTATCTTTTGCATAAATACTAAGGCTTCTTAGGCCAAAGCACCTAGCTAATCAATAATTAGATTTGTTTATATATATATATATTTTTTATAAGGCATAAGAATCGTTGTTTTTGAACCCTAAGTGTGCAAGTGTATGAAGTGTGCATATTTCATCAAGGTAAAGTTCAAGACCAAATTACTTTGACAAATTATCTTCCTAACTTTAAAAATCAAACAAATAATCTTATTTGACCAAGTATAAGAAATCCTAATTTGGATTTTCCTATTCCTTAAAATTAACTTAATTTCTTACAAAAATAAGTCAAAATATTGTTTCTATTTTCAAAAAGTTTTTAAAAGTAAAGAAAAATGTTAATTTTTTTTTTTAAAGAAAAAGAAAAGTTATGTTAGACCTTCCCCCACACCTATCTCATGCATTGTCCTCAATGTATGAATTAATGCATAGATGCATGAAAAAGACGAAAGGGAAGGAAAAGGTTACCTTAAGGTGGTGGTTCCGGTGGTGGTCTGATTGGTCCACGAAACGCGACCCAATCAACTTTTCTTGGGTCTCGGAGGAACCCACCAGCACTATCTTTAATATAACCCATTAAAAAGATAAATCCATGAAGGATCTTTATTAAATATTTTACCCCATCTAATTTTCATATTTCATAACGAATTTCGGAGTCAAATTTGTCAACCACCTCGTCCCAGAATGGAGTATGAAATGATAGAAAGGTTGACTTGGACTCAGGAAGGACAGGAACTAATACCGACTCGGGAAGGTGACTTAAGTCAAGTAAAGGTTCAGGAGTCGAATTTGGTTCAAGAAGCGGGTCCAAGTCAAGAAGTTGAAACTCTAGTCCACATGTATTGTCTAACAATGGAATGTGACTTAATGTGGGTGATTCCAGTTCAGGAACGATAGGTGGAGGAATCAAAACTGACTCTAAAATATTACTCAAGTTTGGTAACACAACAGGAGTCAATATTGATTCAGAAAGTGAACTGGATCACATATGTGAGAATCTAGGTCACATATCTCATTGAGTTCAATATCAAAAATTGGAGAACTTGCCAATTTATCCATGGGACTTTTAAAATTGTAAAGTTGGTCAAGTTCAACATGATCCTCAAAGATGGGTGATTCAATTTCTTTATGAATTGGTACAGGATCCAATGTTGACTCTGGGAAAAGATTGAAGTCAGGTGAAGATACCGGAGTCATAATCGAATCAGGAAATAGAATTGAATCACTAAGTTGGGTTCAGGATCATAATCATTTTCAAGTTCTATTTCAGGAAAAGGAAAACTAGCCAAACTATCAATATCACTTGAAGTTTGGGTAAGTTCACATGGTTGTTCTGAAATGGAACCTTGATTTCCAAAACTACATGACTCTTCGGCTCTAACAGAATAGTTAGTGACATCAGGACGGTGGGAACGTAGAGATTCAACCATCATATCTATGTCACGATTACGAGTGTTTTGAGCCTGAGTCATGGCTTCAAGCATCTTTTCATAGTTCATAGGTTCATTGTTTTGATGAAAAGATGAAGAATTGTCTTGGAAGTGATAGTGAAATTGTGAGTCCATCAGATTTTGGGATTTGTGTTTGGACTCACGCATACTCATTTCCATAATTGATGGTTTTCTATTTTGGACGGGTGGAACTGAGTATGAATCTTGAACATAATGTGGACTGGGTGGAGAAGGAGGGCAAGGTGGTTGGAAATTATGCTCGGGGAGGTGAATCCCCACTGACTCGGTGAAGAGTTGAAATCATTATGGAAATTATAGTTATTAGATGGGGGGTATGGGTCATATTGATTCGGATAAGACCAATCCGGCACACTAGGTTGGTCAAAGTTATAATATGCCGGGTTGGTAATATCCGAAAATGAAGTCGGTGTGTAATATGGATTATTATTGTAGTTGAAAAAATTATTATGGTCCATATCACACAATAGAATACAAACAAAGAAAAACAAACAAATAAACAAACAAAAAAGAAAAAATTCTAGCCTAAGTTAGGGTAGATTTAGGACCTAGACGACTCCTAACTGGTTAGACTGCCCCCAGGAGGTCTAATGTAGACTTTAACCACAAGCTAATCAGCCAGGTCAGGGCAAGGTTGGTGGGAGGTTTTCCGTCAAAAGACGTTCCTTAATTAAATAACCACCAACCTTCGGGCTTTCAGCCCTTAATCCCTTTCCTAGACACTGATTTTGCAAGAGTCAAGTTCCAACACCTTTCCCCTTAGGATAATCTCCTAATTGAGTCCGAGATGTCCCTAGGGCCAACGTCTACTCATTTTAAGTTAGGCTTGGGTTAGTGAGTGCTTGGATTCTGATTTTTGGGCTAAGAAAGGGTGATTAAATCCCCACCTTATCTTGTTATGGGTTAGTGCCCTTAAAATAATTTTGTGCAAGTGTACAAGACAAATAAGATACACTCTAAGCGATATAAATCACCAAGAGATAGTCCTATTCTAGATGCAATGCAAACATACCTTGCTCCAGCACTCTTCAACAGTAAAGGTAAATGAATTGAAAAGACACGTGCCTAAAATGCAAATGTCTAATCAATTTTTTAACTTTTGCAACAAACTTTTTACTGTTGATTATTAGCAGGTTTTTGTGATGGCATATAAAAAAAATAATTGCAGCAAACTAGAATTTGCAAAGCTAGCAGCCCTGCAAAAACTTGTTAGTAGTCAACTCTTTATTGCCGCGGATCCGCGGATTTTGCCGTGGAAACGCGGCAATTCAGAGGGCAATGGGTCTCTGCTTTCTAGAGCAGAGGCCCAATACCACTTGTATGTCACTGCAAACTTATTTTCCTGCTGTGCTTGCCCTGTAACCTGCAACAGAGAAGAAAATTCATTTAGTTCTAAAAAAATTTGCAATAAAAATTCAGATTTCAATAAAAACCGTTTTACCCTCCCCGGCAACGGCGCCAAAATTTGATTAAGGTACAACCTGCACACAAAATACGAGATTAGAGAACTTAAGAAAAGAAATGTGCAAGTGCTCAATTCTTCCGCTATAGCAAGTGGCTATGCGGGTCGTGATCCACAAGGAGGGTTTGCGATGGAAGCGTTACAGTTCTTTATTGAAATCTTTTAAGAAAATAAAACGAAGGTTCTTCTCTGTTTTTAGTTATGAAAATGAAAAAGAAAGTTATCTTAAAGTTAAAAGAAAAGGAAGATGAAGAAGGTGAAAAATCAGAAAACGATGAAAAGCGACTATGTACAATGAAGTGGAGAAGAAAGAGTTTGAGGAGGTGTTGATCTATACATAAGAAGTAAAAGAAAAGAGAGAGAGAAAAGTAAAGAAATACTTACCTAGGTTGAGTGTTGACTTACTTGGAAACCTTTTTGCAAGTTCTACCTTTTTGCTTCGGAGGCGTTCAACGCATAGATCATAAACTCGAGCTCAGTCCCCGTGCACATTATATCGTCAAGCATAAGAAGAACGAAGTGATGCGGATCTTGGAAGAGGAGAACGTCTTCATGAACTATCGCTGGCTCTCACGTAGCTTGGTTATACTTGCTTTGGAATTCACTTGTACACTCAACAAATACAACCAAGGTAAAGTAGAAGAGGAAGAGGAAAGCAAAACAAATGTAAAGTAAAGCAGAATAGAAAACAAACAAAGCATTTACCTTTATTACTTGCTGAGACAATGAAAGAAAGGAGTAGGGTACATAGTCAGTGTCACTCTCACATCAGCCCTCTCTCTTACTTACATGAATCATCTTCTACCCTAAGTTACATACAAATTACATACATAAAAAGAAAGACTAAAAACCTAAACTAAGGAATGAAAACTAAGCTAAATCCTATATGCCTTGACGTCCAATTTCAGTGCAAGTACAGGGCTTTTATAGGGATAAATCCAACAACCAGGATCCCGGGGAGATCGGGGAGCAAACGCTCCCCTAACTCCCCAACAATGCCGCGAAACGCGGCTTTTGCCGCGTTTCCACGGCAAGGGTGTGGCCAGGTGGCCACACCCTGTTGGTGGGTCTCCCCGGTTTCTCCCTCTGACTTTATCTGAAGTTGGTTTTGCAGTTTGGCTCCAAGATTTGAAGAAATGGCCTTGGATTCTTGGCTTTAATCGATCGATCCTGAGAGGATTCTTCTCAACCGGTTTCAACGGGGGAGCAAACGCTCCCCCTAACTCCCCAACAATGCCGCGGAAACGCGACTTTTGCCGCGTTTCCGCGGCAAGGGTGTGGCCAGGTGGCCACACCTTATGGTGGGTCTCCCCGGTTTCTCCCTCTGACTTTATCTGGAGTTTGGTTTTGCAGTTTGGCTCCGAGATTTTGAAGAAATGGCCTTGGATTCTTGACTTTAACCGATCGATCCTGAGAGGATTCTTCTCAACCGGTTTCAACCTCTTGATTTTGCCCTGATTTTGTGTGTGCGAATTTATTCTGATTTAATTCAAAATTCTGGTGGGCTTTTGGGCTCATTTCTCTTCATCTCCTTAAGGATTGGGCCTGCAAATAAATTAAACAAATAATTAGGACAATGCAGGCTTTTATTCTAAAATAAGTATGGAAATGTAACATTAAATATGCAACATTTAGCAACCAATCATAATACCAAACAACAATATAAATAATCATAAAATAAAAATAAATATGAAAAATTGAAAGAATATAATCAAAAAATTAGAATATCATCTGAGAACGTATTCCAAAAATAGGGTGTTGCAGGGTTGCCAACCCTAGACAACTTGGATTTTTTCTGCCTAAATGCGCTTTGTCCAAGGTTGGAAACTTCGGATAAAGCCTTTGTTATTTTTTTATTTTGGCTTTGTCTGGTTTTACAACCCTGGACAAACTAAAAAAATTAAAAATTTAACAACGCTTCATCAAGGGTTGCCAACCTCAGACAAAGAAAAAAAAATAAGAAACAAAAAAAGCTTAGTCTGATGTTAGCAACCCAGGACAAAGCAGAAGGCTATTTTTTTGGTTCTTTCCTTTGTCCGGGTGGCTAACCGTGGACAAAGAACGCTTGAGCAAAAAATATTGTTCATGCCCTTTATCTGAGGTTGCCAACCCCAGATAAAGAACACTTTGCAAAAATTTTGCCCAAACTGAGCTGAATTTTGAGTGGGTCCCACGTCTGTAAAACCACCTTCTCACTCTCCTTTTATAAACCCCTAATAAAGCTTTCTCACTCTCCCCCTCTCTTTCCCCTTGCTCCGATCCGGACCCTACTGCCGTGATTGCCACGTGATGTTGGTAATAACTCCCTCATTCCACTCTCTCTCACTCTCTTTATTTCTATCTCTCTCTCTCTCTCTCGCCCCTCTCTTTAGGGTCACTCACTGTCCTCTCTCTCTAGATCTCCCACTCTCCTCTCTCTCCCCTTACTTACTCTAACCCGATTGGCCCCAACTCTCCCCTCTTTCTCAGCCATGGTCTGTGTGTGCGCCACGATTCATTTAATTTTGTGAAGTTTATAGAATATTAACAAATATTTTAATTCTATCTTAAATTTAGATTGAAGGAAAGATCATTTGTCTTTACTACGAGTGTATCTTTTCTTCGATAACAAATTGTGTTTGAGGTAAGTGGCATTGTTAATCTGAAGTTATTTTCTGTGCATTAGTATTATTGTTAATATAGCTAGAGCAGTTTGATAATTTTTTGTACTATCCACTAAATTAGTTATAATGTCTACAATGTCTAGTGTCAATGTCCCTCTCATTTCTTGGTTTAATAGTACATAAATAGTAGGTAGGAATAATAAACCAAAATATGTTAATGAAGTTGTAAAACTCGTGATTGTCAGAAAATCAATCACAAGGCATGAATTGGTGGATACAATCTATCAGATCACCAAAATTAAGACAAATGAGTATCAGTTTCACTTGATATGCAACTGGCCAGTATCACAAGAGCGTTTTACAGCCGTAAGAATATTAGATGATGACACATGAACAATGCTTGAACTGTATCGGGTGTGAATTCGATGGAGTTGTATATGGAGAAAGATTTTGTGAGCCACCGAATGCATGGAGAATTTATACGTATGCTCTATTTGGACAATGAATCAACAAGCTTCATGTCCCCACTATATAATACATAAGTAACCATAAAATTTATTCTGGTGTTTGTATTTCTCTTTCTACTGAGTATTTAGATGACATTAATATTTGGACAGTCCTATTAATTTAGCACAAAAGGAGGAGATATTGACATCATATGTGTATCTATACACGATACATGTCTCCTCCATTCAAGTGCTAAAAGTTGACTTAACAAATCTCACTCCACTTGAGATGATTTAACACCAATGGAGCATCCAAGTGCAAATAGGTAAAAGTATACCAAATTGAAATTTTCATTTATGAGCAAGGATGATGTCCTAAGTTTTAGTGTGTTGTTTACAAATCTAATGTGGAATTCGTGCTCAACTGGCATGAGTACTCCCTTTGATATTGGAACATCCTTGATGCATTCAACACAAATACATAATGACACTGATAAAGGTGATGATACGGTATAAGAAAATACTGATGATGATCAGTCCGATGAGGGTGATGATTCTGTATAAGAAAATAGTGATGATGTGTTGCAGGAAAATAGCATGCAAGTTGCAGCGCCTGATCTTGAAGATGACACTAACCAGGTTGAGGATGTGCTGACAACAATGAATATGTACAGCCCATCGATTCGCATCTGATGGGTTTAAGGATGATGATTATGTAAATTCTACACGTGTAGAACATTTAACTTTTGAGTTCAATAGATCTACAACACCCACTGCTACCGAGAATTTGAAGGTAGGAGATATATTTAAATTTAAAGTTAAACTGTTCAAGTAATTATCAATTGGTCTATTAAGCGTGAAATGCCATTCGTGCCTGTGAAGACCAACAAAACTTGTTACACAACAGTTTGTGCTTCCCTTATAAAGAATGACAATGTTCGTAGAGATGTGTGCTTGTGGAGACTGCAATGGTTCTATTTCCAAGAGTTCGAGTAGCTACTTCAAGATTACATCTTATGTAATAGAGCATACATGTAGCCGACCTTCAATCAGATCTAATCACCGTAAAGCAAGCTCATCTTTTGCATTCAATGTGATTTTACTTATGGCGAGAAAAAAACATGATATATCTCCTTGTTATATTAGAGAGTACATTGAAGCTAAATGTTAGATCAATATGATATACAACAAGACATGGAATGCTAGCTAGAATGAAGGCACTATGAAGATATTTGGAGATTTAGAATCGTCATATCAAACACTCTCTCAATATCTAGAGGCAATGAAAGCTAGCAATCTGGGTACCATAATTACAGCCTATCATGATCCTTATTCACTCGGAATGGCTCAATTTTTGTCTTGTATTTTGGGCTTTTGGACCTTTCATTGCAGGTTTCCAATAATGTTGGCCATTTCTGAACATTAACTGTACACATTTGTATCGAAAGTACAACAGTTGTTTGGTTATTGCCATAGGAGTGGATACAGATGGTGGAATGTACCCATTGGCCATTATAGTTGTAAAAGGAAAAATAGAAACATCTTGGTATTGATTCATATAAAATATTTATAATTTAATCATCAGTGTGTATCAAGATAAGAGAACCACTTTTATCTCCGATCATATGGAAGGGATTCCAATGTAGTTAGAGCTGGTTGGCCTTCTCCATATAGTCATCGTTACTGTTTGAGGCACATTAAAGCATGCTTTCAGAAGAAACTTAAAGATAAGACTTACATATTTTATCGTGAAAAGCCGATTGTGCATCAGATCCAGAAATATACAGAGCCAAAAGAGCAGAACTAAAAGTTGTGTATGAAGATACAGACCATTGGATATATACTAGTTTGTAAGGGCAAGAACCATTAAGCATTATCAAGGGACAGAGATATTGATTGTGTATGATAACTTCAAATACCCCAAAGAGATTCAATGGCATGTTGAAAGGAGCTCGAGCTATGTCAATACAAGTACTAATTGCAAAAATATTTTTTCATTTAGTTAAATTCTTTCATACATGGCGAGAAAATACAGAGAGATGATATAAACCGTTGACAGCGAATAATGAGAAATTTTTAAGATATTGTAACAGGATGGTGTTCCTTCATTAAGATTCAGTTGAATGGAGTAGGAAGTATCAAACATGCGAGGCACCTATGGATCCTGAGTTAGTCTGTTCTGATGTTCTTTAATTACAGGGGACACAATGATCCTCTCAGGTCGACCCAAGCCAAGTATGTCTTTATGAATGTTAATTTGAATATTAAAATTGAGCATTTTTTTTTAAAGTTGAGAGATTGTAATTATGTGCAAAACTTCAGGATCTTGGTGTCATCGAGATATTGGGTCATTCACGGTCATGTAGCAGTGCGTGTAGGTAGATAACTACATCATTGAGTACGTCAGACATGCAAGCTTTTTCTTTCATTCTCAGTTCAGGTTGGTGAGACGGGATTGGTCCATATTGACGGCTGATAAACAAATAGAGGCTCGAGACATTCTCATTTCATCTCCAAGTGGGGAAGATGACTGTTATATTGTAGGATGTGGTAGTGCTTCTCAAGATACGCATAAGTGGTCCACCTATTAGACGAATAGATAACAGGGATTGAGCCATGAAGTGTGAGAGATTGCTGGGTATTGCACCCCCTCCAATGCCTCTGAGGGGTGGAGCATCGAAGCAGACATGAATCTGTTAGTAGTTTCTCATGGATCCATTGACATATGTGCAGGCTCAGCAGCATGCACATGCTTATATCCTTCACATGGTTAGCACTACTTTGTTCCAGATTACTCCACCAATAGAAAAGGTTATACTTGCACTGTTAACCTCTCAGAATTTATCTCAGCTCCAAAAATTGCCCTATGCACATATTATTGCAACATGTGCTAAGGAGTGAGATTATGCCAACATAAGTATTTACTTTTTGTGTGCACTATCGTATACTGTTAAAAACTATAGTAAGGCATATACTGGACTATTTCATCCTGTTCCTCATTCATGGTATTGAGCAGAATAAAATGAGCCTGCAACCTTATCACCTAAAGTTAGAAGGCCGCCAGCTCACGCGCCTTCTGTTCGCATAAGTGATACTATTGATGAAGGGCGCGAAGACCATAGACGCAATAGGTGTAGCAATTGTAAATAACTGGGTCATAATAAGGCTAGGTGTCCCAACCACCGGCGCCATCATCTTCCACTGAGTAAGTATGTGTATGATTATTTATGTAATATGTTAGTATATAAATAAATTATGCAAGTTTAAAATAATGATTCATAAATTTTATTATAACTATTACTAATAATTTGAAAGTATGTACAGGCAAGGCACTTATGGACCCTGGGTCATTCAGTTCTGATGTTCTATACTTATAAGATATACATCGATCTGCTCAGATCGACTCAAGCCGGTTATATCTTTATGAATGTTAATTTGAATATTAGAATTGTGTTTTTTTTAAAGTTGAGTACGTGTAGTTTATGTGCAAAACTGTAGGATCTTGGGAGATCGAGATATTGGATCACTTATGGTCATGTTAGCAGTAGGTTCTGATGGATGACCATGTCATTAGTATGTCAGGCAGGCAAGGTTTTTCACTCATTCTTAGTTGAGGTGGGTAAGAGTGGATTGGTTCTTGCTGGCGGCTCTGATAGACGTATAGAGGCTCGAGGCATCCACGTTTGATCTCCGAATGGGGGAGATGACTATTTCACTGCAGGTTGTGGCAGTGCTTCCGGGGCTCAAGATAGATGGTCCACCTGTTCGGGGACATATGACATGGATTGGGCCATGGAGTGTAAGAGACTACTCGGTGTCCGCCCCCGGTGACAGCTTTGAAGGGTGGAGCATTGAAGCTGATATGGCTTTGCGAGCAGTTCCTCGAGGATCCATTACAGATGTACATATCTAGCAGCATGCACGTGCTTACATCCTCAACATGATCAATACTATGTTATTTCCGGATTACTCTATCAACAGAGTATATCTCAGATGGTTACATCTCTTGGAGGACTTCGATGCCTATGGTGCCATATCCTTGGTAATGTTGTGCTCGTATTTTTGTTCAGAGAGCCGTACAAAGTTTCTACGATGCAGACTTCACAGTTCGGGGACATTGTACACTTTTGTAGGTAATTTGAGTAATCTACTTCTTTATGCTTATATAATATAAATTATGTATATATTAGTGATTTAACACGTGCTCGTGTTGTTTCATCAATTATAGTCTTGGGAGACACTGTTTGTTGGTCGGCCCTCCCTCAGCAGACCATTTAGCTGGGTAGTCAGCTACCACTTGGATATTAATAAAATTCAATATACTCAATTTAAGTAAATGTATCTATTTGAATGTATAATTTTATTCAAATTGTATGATGTGATGCTGGCGGAATGTCGAGAGGACTTGGGACACGACTCCACAACGGGGCTTGCAATTCTATAGAAATGAACTCGATGCACAGGACTGTCAGACAGTTATTTGGGAGCCATATAATGCTGAGACACTACAGACTTTACCGCTAGTCTGTAAAGAAGGCTTTATATGGTAGGCCAGGACTCCACTGATCTGTTTTGAGATTATGGGGATGCATATTCCAAATCGAATCCTCCAATAATTCGGGTTTATACAGCAATCAATTGGCTCGGATAGACCGTGTAAGTAAGTGCCAGTGTGATTAGAGACAGGAGCTAAGTGCTTACTTTAGCCAATGGGATGTCATCTCAATCAGCTTTTGTGCTAGAAATATCCCCCATACTACCCTCAGACTACATAAGCTGGTTTGGGGATCACTCCTTGCTGGATTATAAAGCGTGTCGCTGTGCTGGACAGTTACCGGTCTGTTGATGTACGATAATATCTTAACACAATTCTCATACACCGTTTTAATTTGTGATATGTTAATATTATAATATTAAAGTTTATGATACATATTGATGGATTGCTACCTGTGGCGGAGATGGTGGATGAGGCATTGATGGAGGAGACTCGAAGGGTCTCGATACTCCGTAGGATGTCCACTTTCATCAAGAAGCTAGAAGGGCGCTGATTTGCACGCCGAACAGGTGGGTCAAGACAGCATGTCATTTATACCCGACGTGAGTGACCTTCTCAGCCTGTTGATGAGCAAGATAATCGGGACCTTCTCAGCCCGTTGATAGATGACACACACGATATCGAGATAATGAGTAGGACCTTCGACATGATGAGTCTAGACCATCTTGAAATCACCTAGAGGGGGGTGAATAGGTGATGGGTATGCTTAGTGGCAAATAATGTGGGTTAAAAACTAATTAACAATAAACAACAACAATATTAAAACTTACAAGAGAGTAGACAAATAATAGTGCAAGTAAAAGAGAGAGTAGAGTTTAGAGAGATGTGGACAATCGCAAACACGAGAATATGTTTCGAGGTTTGAGCCACTGCTCTTACATCCCCGCCTTCAACACGACGAAGAATTTTCACTATACTTGATCCCACCGGATCGTCAATACAAGTTCTCACTAGAACTCTTCAGACACACTTGTCATCTCTTACGGTGCCGCAATACCAACTTAGAGCTCACTAGCTCGCTTGAGGCCGCAACCTCAACAACTTCTCAATTTGAGGTAATGGTGATCAACACTTGACCATAAACTAAGCTCATATGCACAATCCTACAACCAAGATGATGAGATGAAACTTTAGGGATTGTGTAGTGCAAAAATCAAGTAGAGAAGTGGAGGAGAATGCTTAAGCTAAAACACTCAAGGATTGAAAATATATGGCTCAATGAAAATCTTTTGCTAAAAGGCTAAACTTTGAAAAAATTTGATCTTAAACTTGTAAATCTTGTGCTTGAGTTGTATAACACTATCACTATTTATAGAGGATGAAATCTAGGTTAGAAAAGCCAATAGATCCGTTGGGAGAAGTCCCAACAAAAACAAAACTAGATATAGTCGTTGCAGCCCAGTCAACAGACTATGTTTGCTGCCGGTCGACCGGGCTGGTCGACCACCAACGGTCGGATTTTTGACCGTTGGGAAAGCGGTCGACTGGATGATCGACCGAAGTTCCCAAACAGAGAGTGTAAACTCTCTGTCGGTCGACCGGACCGGTCGACCAGACCGGTCAGAGAGCTCTGCTCTTTCTGCCGGTCGACCGGGCCAGTCGACCGATGTGCACACTTGCACATTGGTGCATGTCGGTCGACCGCCCGGTTGACTGACAGAGCAGTTTTGCTCTGTCAGCGGTCGACTGTGCGGTCGACCGGACAAGGTCAAAAGAAAGGTTTAGGAAATCTTTTTGAAGACAAAATTTTTTCGATAAATTTTCTTTAGATGGATAGATACAAAATAAAGTTCTAGGGCTTGAAAAGATCAGAGTGTGATCATAGATCAACACCAATAAAATTTGAACTATATTTTGATAAAAATTCTTTTCTAAAGTAAAAACCAATTTTCCAAAAACTTGTTTTTTCAAAAACTAATTTTTCTGAAACTTTATTTTTCGAAACTCGGTGAGAAATTTTGTAATAAAATTTTGCTTGAAGATATGAAGCAATATCAAATATGTATGTGTGACAATCCCAAGGTTATCAACTTCTATCATCTCGGTTTTGACAAATAGACTATAAATCCTAAATAAAATGGAAAATGTAAAGATACAAATATTGTATATAGTCTTTTTGATGTTGCTTGATCCTTGAGCTCTTCTAGTGTGCTAGGCTCTGGGATCTAAATCTTCACGGCTTATAAAAGTGTGAGTCTTATGATGGAGCCGAAATGCAACATATGATTTTTACCTGAAACTTAATTAAAAAATTTTGTTAAAACCAAACTACATATGGTTTGTTATCATCAAAACTTAGGGCTAATGGCCTTTGGGCCAACAATCTCTCCCTTTTTGATGATGACAAAACATATGGAGTTATTACAAATATTTTGGGTAGAGACTTCAAGTGAAGCTCCCCCTTTAACACATGCATATATAAGAATAAGATATAAAAAACTAAATGCATAACAAAGACATATACAAAGGATATACATGTAGATTCATATGTCAACCATCTATGCATAGTAAGGATACATAAATATGAAAAAGTATGCATACATAGTTACCTCCATCCATCCAGAAATATCTCTAACCTTCAAAGTGAGTGGTAGAAGATTGGAACAAAAATAGAACAAGAAGCAATACACCACCAATCATATATACCACATGGAGATAACAAAGATAATTGCCATATCATAATAAAAAGGTGTCCATACAAGCAAGGAGGTTCATGCCAACAACCTCAAAACCAGAAACATAACACATGTCCACAAACACATGTCCACATGTCCAAAAGATACATACCAAGTGCAAAAGATGTCCACAAAAAGCAAACTAATATCCAAATGCATGCATAGAAAAACAATCCAGAAAATAACTCCATAAAATCTCTCCCCCTTTTTGACATCATCAAAAGGGGTCAATGGCCCGAAAAATCAGGGTCCTCCGGGAAAGTAGGTCGCGGAGTGTAGCAGGAGGAGGAGCCCATGCGGCGAACGGAGGGCCGAAAGCAGGAAGTGGTTATGCACGACCCTAAGGAATAGGAGCTGACCAATCAAACCTGTTATAGATGTCGCCGATACATGTATGCATATAACGAAAGGAGTCACAGATATGATTGAGGTCATTGTCCAGACGGTGCTCCAGCTGTCGATAGTTTGTGGCCATCTCAGCTGAAATCTATTGGTGGTGCTCGACCATCTCACCTGAAATCTGCTGGCTGTACTCTCGAAGCTGAGTGGATAAGACTAGGTAGGGGTCGAAAGGAGCAAAGAGCGCGAAGAGGATCCATGAATAGCAGGAAAGATAGGTTGCGGCTGAGGAGTAGGAGGATGCTCCCGAGCACGCATCCTCTTGAGGAGGGTGCGTTTATATCTACTGACGGTTCAAATGACTGTTCAGATGAAAGATCAAATTTTAACGGCACGGGTGATGAGCATCCCAAAAGGCAAGTGCCAGTTTGGGACAAGAAGGTGATCAGATGTCATATAGTTGATGATGAGCTTTGGAATATTGATTCTAATGTCTTTCAGAAGGCAATAGATGATAAGAGGAGCAGAACCCCCAGCGTGATTATAATCTCCTGATTTTGGTAGGAGGTTATATAATACAATCTTAGTTAGGACTTGGGCGGTGAGAGTACAGTACTTCACCTTCTCACTCCTAACTAAGCCAGAGTTATCATCATCGTGAAGCAGGGTAGATGCGGTGTGGACAGCCTCACTGTCAGGGTGATCAAAGTCATGAAGATTGACGTTATAAATATCTACCCCCTTATAGGAGAGGTGTAGGTGACTTGTAAATTTTTGAAGAGAGATGTTTATATCTCTGCCCATAACTCTAGATTTAATATAATTTTGCTCAAATGAGAGATTAGAATAAGAATAGGGCATCAATTCAGGATAAACTGGTTCCTTAATGGTGACAAAATCTTCTAAAGAACTGGATTCTAGAATATTTGCAAGATTGAGCTGTTCAAAATCACTAAGCACCATAGTCCTCCTTGAGATAACATTTTTAGATGAAATTTGGGCATACCTATAAGATGCATTTTGTGAGACAAAAGGGGTGGATGATGATTCGGGGGTTTTCCCTTTTCAGATCGGGATCAAGATAAAAGCACGATCTAAGCAAGAAAGATACAGAATAATCAAGGAAAAATTAAAAGATCTAATGGAAATAGATTATACCTTGAAAATCAAAAGAAATCCCCAAGAGATTGTAGATCTGGAGCCTGAAAGCAATTTTCTCAAATTTTTATGAAAGGATCTAGGGGTTTGGAGGAGTAGATGATGGTTGGAGAGAGTTTAGGATGAAGAGAATAGGTGAGAAGAGGTGAAAGAGGCGGTGGAAGGAGAAGAGATGAGAAAAATTGGGGGTTAGGGTTATATATAGAGTCGGGTAAAATAGCAGGTTACCCGACTCCCGGTCGACTGCTCGGTCGACCGGTGAAAACCGAGAGCAATCTCGGTTTCAGTCGGTCGACCGCTCGGTCGACTGGCTAGGGGCAGAAAATTTTTTTTCTTTTCCAGACTAGGTCAGTTGACCGCCTAGTCGACCGGGCCTATAACAAGCTAACTCGGTCGACCGTACAGTTGACCGAAACTGCTGAAATCAGTCCAAAAAAAACTGTTTTAAATTTTGTTTTTAATTTATTTTTCTTTTAAAAAGAATTATATAATAAACATAAAAATGTCGAAGCATGACAAACTCAAAACAAATTTTGAATTTAAATTTTATTGTTATTAACAAAATATATCCTCTTAATAGTTAAGCTATAAATATGAGATGTTAAAGCTAAATACCCCTTTAAGGGTTCTGAACTTCTCCTCGACATTCCTCTACATAAGAGTGGAGGCGCGCAATTGCCATCTCTATTTATTTGCTTAATTTGGTTAAATAAATTTTTAATTTTGACAATACTCTTATAAAATATTTATTTTAAAAAAAATTGATATATGGACAAACAAAACATGACAAGTGATAGAAATCTAAACAAATTGAATACACAATCCAATCATAGTTAAGATACAAAAATATGGATATGCAAGTTTACACATGTAAGGCATATTATCACAAAAATGCAACTAGCAAATCCTATACATATAAAAAGAAATCTTAGGTGGAGAAGTTACCAAACTATAGGCAATCTCCAAATGGGTGCCTCTTTGATAGCAATGCAAGTGACATATATTCGTTAACCATTGATGCATCCACCACCTGGGCACCATCTCCCCCTAAGTCTTGGAGGAGGATGATGCACCTGTATCAATTAAATTCAGCGTGTCTTTTGGTACCCAAATCTTTTTAGCTCCTTTGGAGTTAGTATTTTCTCAAACCCAAATATTTTTATTAGTGAAGTTTAGCTTAGCATAACAAAATTTTGCTAAATGGCCTTTGCGGCTACAATGTGCACATGTATAAATTCTACCATACATAAATGCATGCTTGTGTGAGTGTGCATGCTTGTGTGTGTTTGATGCATGAGGAGTGTGTTTCCCTTGGGTTTTTTCCTTAGAAAACATGGATGCAAATTTGGTCATATCAAAAGTACATTTCTTTAAGGTAGTATCCAAAACCTCAATACGTTTTTGGATCTCTAAAAATTCATTTTTATTACAAGTAGAGATTGGGCTTTTACCCTTACAAGAAGTTTTATATTTTTCAAAATCCTTTTTCATCTTCTCAAAAGAACTTGACAGTTCATTTTTCTCATTTAAAACAAGTTCAAATTTATTCTTTAAAAAATCATTTTCCTTTTTCAATTTTTTATTTTGAGCTGGAGTAATTTCATATCTACTTTGTAATTCTTCAAAAGCTTGTGCTAATTCATCCATGGTTAAGTCTTCATCTTCTAAAGAGTTTTCTAGATTTACCTTAAAAGCTTCACCATCACATGTCATGAAGCACATGTGTGCGGCGTCGATCTCCTCTTTGGATTCGGTCTCGGAGTCGTCCCACGTGGCCACCATTGCCTTCTTCTTCTTTTGCACATTCTTGGAGGTAGTAGCTTATAGAGAGGAGCACTCCGCAATTAGGTGTCCTATTTTCTTGCAATGGAAACATGGACCCAGTTCCTCCATTTTCTTTTCAAATCTTCCTTGAGGTTTTCCTCTTCCGAAGTTGCTTTGTCTACCTTTCTTGTAAAACATTTTGTCAACTTTTCTTATGAGCATGGGAAAATCTTCATTGTAGTCTTCCACTGAATTTTCTTCATCATAGGAGGATGGAGCCGCCTTAAAAGCTAGTGTTTTCTTCTTTAGTGCCTCCCTTTCTTCTCTTACCTTCATCTCCATCTCATGGGTTTTGAGATTTTCGATGAAGCCGAAGAAGTCCATCTCCTCTCTATCATTGAGCTCCTTGAGGGTGGTTGCCTTGGCTTCCCAAGACTTGGGAAGAGCTCTAAATACCTTTTGGATCTTTTAATCATTGTCGATGTTGTCACCTAAAGAAGATAAAGCATTAATAATCTTAGTGAACTGAGTGAGCATTTCATCTATACCTTCATTATCAAGCATATAAAAATTCTCATATTGAGAACAGAGCAAGTCAATTTTAGATCACTTTACTTGCGATGTCCCCTCATGAGTAATGATAAGAACATTCCAAACTTTATAAGCAAATTTGCAATTAATGATGCGAGAAAGATCATCTTCATTTAAAGTTTGAGTAAGTGCATATTGGTTTTAGCATTGGCTTCATAGTCCTTAGCAGTTGCTTTGGACCATGTATTCTCATCACTGTGAGGTTTAATAAATTCTTTGGTAATAGATTTAGCAACTCTAACTCCTAGGGACTTTAGGAATAGTTCATTTGACCTTCCAAATGGGGAAGTTCAACCCATCAAATTTGGGTGGGGACTTGATGCTAGAGAAGTCAACTGATGCCATGAAAACAAATTAGTGCACAAACAAATATAGATACAATAAATTAATATAGCCAAATAATGAGGATCTCCCTAAGGTGGTTAAACCAAATGTTAGGGTTAGGCTCTGATACAAATTGAAATCAACTAGAGGGGGGTGAATAGGTGATGGTTATGCTTAATGGCAAATAATGCGGATTGAAAACTAATTAACAATAAATAACAACATGATTGCAAAATCAAAGAGTTAAGAGATTTACCGTGTAGCTTATGGCTAACGGGTCGTGTCCACGAGGAGGAATGTGATGAAAGCTTTTCAATGTTTCATTTAATAACAAAGAATTGTGCTCCTTTTTTAATTGAAAAGAGAATAGAAAGAAGGGAGATGATTAAAAAAAATTGCAACTTTGGAGAAGGCTTTGGAGAAGGTGATTTAAAAGCTTAAAAATTATTTGATTGATTTTAATATAAAAAGGAGAAGATCTGGGCTCACTAATTTTTAATTCAGCTATGTACTTATCTCAAGGAAATTTGGGTTGCATCATTTTTATTATAAACTAAAAACCTTTAGTTTCTTTTAATGTCCAAGCAAAACAAATAAGATCGTTTCATTTAAATCTTAAGCCCTTTCATTACAAATCATTAAGAAGTGAATATTAAACCATCAAGCGCGAAGAAGCAAGTATGGAATAAAACAGTTCAAAGAGATTTGTGCTTTAAAAGTCCAAGTTTAAAATAAAGAAATCCTCATGTGCTTTCAAGAACGAAGGTTTAACTAAGGTACTTTATGATTCAAAAAGTGTTGCTTTTATGAAAATCAGTCAAAAGAGAGGTGATAGAAGAGGTCCATTAGTGAACCCAGAAAACAAATTAGCTACTCATTATGAAATTAAAACAAACAAGAGAATGACAAGTAAAGTTGAACATACCGAATTCGAGTTGAGTTGATCAAGCAAGTAGAAGCTCCTTTAATTGTCACTTCAAAGACGAATTACACACTCAATTCTACTCTTCTCTCTGGTGTTTGCACTGAACTACAAATTATAAAATAAAAATACAACTTCTATACTATCTAACAAAGAGTTTAAATCCTTAAAGAATAAACAAAAATTCTAATCCTAGTCTTCACTCCCTTCTTCTCTGTTGAAACTGGTATTTATAGGGAAAAACTAGAGGGGGAGATCATAGAAAGATTGGGGGAGCAAACGCTCCCCCAACTTTACCTAAGCCACGAAAACGCTGCTAGGGCCGCGTTTCCGCGGCCCTGTGTGGCCAGATGGCCACACCAAATGGTGGGTGCTCCTGGTTTGATGATTCTCCCATATCTTCTGCTGGTATTCTCATTTTTGCTCCAGGATTTAACAAAACAGCCTTTGATTGTTGAATTCAACTACTTGATTTGGGAAGACTCTTTTCAACTGGTTTTTAACCTCTTTGATATGCCAAGATTTTGCCATGATTCCTTGATTTCGAATTTATTCTGAATTATATCAGAATTTCGTAGGCTTTTGGGCTTGTTTCTCTTTCCTTTCTTTTAGCAATTGGGCCTACATTTAACAAAGAAGAAGAAGACTTATTAATAGGATTTATTAGCTAAAAAGTATGATAAGGTGATAATATATATGCAATATATGTGACTGACACACCCCCACACTTATCTTTTACTCGCCCTCAAAAAAATATCAAAATTGAACTTAATCAATTATTAGACCACTTTCGCAGGTCACTCGATTGCATTGAGTATGTGCAATAAGCTGTTAAACCTCTAGGTTACTCCTAGAAGATGAGTTTTGTCTCGTGAGGGTTTTCAGTGGATTACACCCACAAAATCCATAAAGAAAGAGAAAAAGTTAGTATTTTCGAAAAGTATTTTGAAAAGAGAAAATATTTGAAGTTTATTTGTGAGAGTTTAAGTAATCTATAAGTTATAGAAATATCAAATTTTTCATTCCGAAACTCAGTCTCTATTCAAAAATATGTCATCAATCCAAATAAGGAGTCAAATTGTACTTCTCATCTAGTCTATCAATTTACCATGAGTCGTATGCACCATCATGACTTGTGAAGTTTGACTAAGGGTTCTTTAACATTAACTCCTATGCCTTATTTATATTTATTTTTGGTGAAATTTATTCCTCAATTTCATTAGGCTTTCTAATCTACTCATGTAACGAGCCCTTAGAATGGTTTTGATTTCACGTTTTTGTTAACATTGTCTTCTCTGTTTTGGTGTGCAGGCCAAAGATTATAGGAACTGAATATTGCAGAACATCCATTAGCACTGCAGTTCCCTGCTATAGAAAGCAGGGGCCCAGTTTCCAAAGTAACACCATGCAAACGTGACTTTAGCTGTGCGTCCACGGCCAATTTGTAGCATTTGTGTATCTTGTTGTGCTGTGATGTATATATTGTAATAGCTAGTGGATTTGTGCTGCTATTTTTCTGCTTTATTGCCTACACACCGCAATAATTAAAGAACTAGAATGCGGTATTTGATGCTTTTAAAACGGTTTAGATATTTACATTTAGGCACGTGTCAATTCAATTCCAATATACTGTATTTTGTTCTGTTGTTGTGATTTGAATTGAGGTGTACATATGGCATTGCATATAACATAGGATAAATACGTGGGTGATTTATCGCTTTATATTATACTCTTTTCTATATTGAACACTTGCGCGAATTGAAATTAAGGGCAAAACCCATACAAGATAAGGTGGGAATTTCATCACCCAAAAACCACCTCCCCACTCATACAACCCAAGCCTTAATAAAATTGATAGACATTGGCCCCTTGGGACATCTCGGACTCATTAAGAGATTGATCGAGGGTGAAACTTATTTTGAATCTTACTCTTGTGAAATCGGTGTTTAAGGTTGGGGATTAAGAGCTTACGCCTCGAAGATACCGTGGTTTGGCGTAATTAAGGGCCGTTGCTTACGCACGGATACCTCCCACCGTATTTTTCCCCTACCTGGCCGATTAGCTTGTGGTCGGATTCATGCAACAACCTCCCCTGGGTAATCGACCAGTTAGGAGTCGTCTAGGTCTAGGTCAACCTTAATATAGGCTTGGTTTTGATTTTCTTTCTTTTTGTTTGTTGTTTGATTTTTTTTTTTGTTTGTGATTGTTTGTGAAATAGAATTCAATAATAACAATTCTTTCAATCCTAAAATGAATCCATATTTCACCTCGACCCCATTTGTTTCGGATAATTCCAGCCCGATTTTTCACAATATGACCAACCAAATACACTGGGTTGAACTTATCCGAATCAATACAACCCATACCCACAATCTTATGACTATAATTTCTAAAATAATTTTAACTCTTCACAGAGTCAATGGGGATTCACCTCCCCCGAGTTAAATTTTCATCCTCCTTGTCCACCGTATCCACCTTATTCACAAATCTAACAATATTTATTCTCCGATTTCACTTCCTATCCTCATTTTCCTATACCTCCCATTGAAGAAAAATCCAAGTTAGAAAAGAGTATAGAAGCCAACCTATAAGAGGCCGAGCGACAACGTCAGAAAATGTTGACCTCTCCAATTCCACAATATTTTTAAGAGTCTTACTCAGTTCCACCTCCTCATAATGAACAACCTTCTGCCCTAGAAACGAGTAAGGAACTCTTGTGTGAGTCCAAGCTTCAATCTCAAAATATGTTCGACTCAAAATCTGAAAATCACCTAGAGGGGGGGTGAATAGGTGATAATGCTAATCAATGCACAATTAAAAATATGATGCAACAATCACCCAAAATAAGACTAGAAGCCGAATGCCCCGCGAAGGGTTCTGAACTCCTTCCTCGTGATTCCTCTAGATATGAGTTGGAGATGCGCAATGCAATCTTGTTGTATGGGACTTTGATTGACCATATGAATATGAAACAAGTGAATATTGTAATGAAAATAGAGAGCAAGTAATAGAAGCAATGAAAGTAAAGCAAGAAGCAAGAGCAAGTAAACCAAACGCAAACACCGAGAATTTTTCTGAGGTTCGAGCACCCAGCTCTACGTCCCCGCCTTCACCCAGAAGGATTTCTAACCACTATAACTTCTCAAAGAATTACAATCACACCGGAGTACCCAACTCCACAATCTCAAGTACAAGTTTTCTCTTGGTAATCAAAAGACCACAAACTCTCTTTTGAAAAATTCTCTTCCCTTACAAAATCCTAGTAGAACAATGAGTAGGATTGAAGCTCTTGTATGTAAGTGAAAAAAGAAAATGAAATCAGAGAGTTTTGAAAAACACTTCAGAAAATGAGAGAGATTTTTAGCACAAAAACCAAGAAATGAAACTCTTTTGAATGCCTTAAACTTTTGAAACTTTTGCAAACTTTTGTTGTTAGGAAACCTCTCTCTAATCACCCCTATTTATAGGAGAGGGCTAGAGATTAAGGAGTAAATCCACTTAATACTAATTAGGAAGTATTAGGTCCAAAAATATCATTTAAACACTTTTAAGAAAGAAAAAGACAAAAATAAAACATGTTTAAAAAGTAGCCGTTATGGCTAAAACGACTCTCTCGGTCGACCAACCGGTCGACTGGGGTTCAAATAAAAGAGCCGTTGCAGGCTCCCGGTCGACCGCCCGGTCGACTGGGCACAAACAGAGAGCAAGTGCACTTCAGTCGGCCTGCCGCCCGGTCGACCGAAAAACGTGCACACATGCACGCACCAAACTGCCAGAAGCTCGGTCGACTGGGTCGGTCGACCGTTCTGACCTAACCTAGTGTCGGTCGACCAGATGGTCGACCGGCTCTGGCCAAAAACTGAGTTGAAAAAGAATTTAGAGGAGATCTTGAAATTTAACAAAATAGTTTTGATTAGAGATATGTATAAAACATAAAATTGAGTTTGTAAGCAAAAGATTGTATTTAAAAATATTTTGTACATATTATAGAGAAATCTTTTAGGAAAGACAAGTGCGCAAAAATGTGTGTGTAGGAACTTTGAGCTTCAAACCTATTCACAATTCTTTAACAAAACAATAAACCAAAAAAAAAACAAATCTAATGAAGTCTTCTTGAGCCAAAATGAAGTCTTGAGCCAAGCAATGCCTTGCTAGAGCCTTCTCTTTTATGTTCCTTCCTTGCTTTGCCATTTGCCTTATATACTCCATGAACCTAGAGATTCTTGTAAAAGCTAAGCAATGGTCTCCAAATATGGTACTAACCTGAAACTTATCTTGAACAAACTTATTAGTACCAAATAGCTCTTATTTGTTTTGTTATCATCAAAACTCTAAACAAATGAAGAGTGTAACCTTTTGGGTCAACAATCTCCCCCTTTTTGATGATGACAAAACAAATAGGCTATGTTTAAAAAATAATAAAAGAGAGGTAAAAGCTCCCCCTCAAATTGTGCTATATTAAACAAAGAGAAAAAAACAATTTATAAGAAAAAAACAATTTAAATGGCAAGCAAAAGCCATGAGACTCAAAACCATGAGGTATAGAATACTTGCAAAACACTTAAACTCAAATACAAGAAATCATAAAAACACTTCACTTTGCAAGAATCAAAATCAAAAACATATATAAACTCATATGGAACCAAAACCATATGAGAACCAAAACCATATGAACTCATATTTCCATATATAAACTCATTCTCTCCCTTTTTGTCATACATCAAAAAGGGTTAAGAAAACATTTTTATTCAATGACACAAACATTAAGTTCACCACAAATAAAGGAAAATCTAGTAAAATCAAGTGGTTTAGTGAAAATATCAGCAAGTTGCAAAGCCGTGGAAACATACTCAATATCTATATCACCTTTCTCAAAATGATCTCTAAGAAAGTGATATCTAATCTCAATGTGCTTGGTATTACTAAGTTGATTTGCATTCTTAGTCATATATATAGTACTAGTATTATCACAAAATATTTTTATATGGTTATAATGCAAATCATAATCAAGGAGAGTATGTTTCATCCAAAGGACTTGTGCACAACAAGCCCCGCGGCAACATACTCCGCCTCGGCGGTTGAGAGAGCTACGGAATTTTGTTTCCTAGAGGACCATGAAACAAGACAATTACCAAAAATTGACATGTCCCACTAGTACTCTTTCTATCTACTCTACAACCCGCATAGTCGGCATCCGAATAACTCGTCATTGAGAAATCTCCGGTTTTCGGATACCAAAGACCCATTCCAATTATACCCTTATTATAACGAATGATGCGTTTTACCGCAATAAGATGGGATTCTTTAGGACACCATTGGAATCTAGCACAAAGACACACACTAAACATGATGTCCGGCCTACTTGCCGTCAAATACAACAAACTTCCTATCATGCTTCTATATAACTTAATATCAACATATTTACCTTGGTCATCCTTATCAAGCTTGGTTGTAGTTGCCATGGGAGTGTTGCAAACTTTTGAGCCTTCAAGTCCAAACTTCTTTACGAGTTTCTTTGCATACTTGGCTTGACATATGAAATTCCCATCTTACAATTGCTTGATTTGGAGTTCAAGAAAGAAATTCAATTCACCCATGAAAGACATTTCAAACTCACATTGCATAACCTTTTCAAATCCTTGCATAAAAACTCATTAGTAGAACCAAAATTATATCATCCACATAAATTTGCACAATTAAAATGTCATTATCAACATGCTTAGTGAATAATGTTGTGTCTGCTTTGCCTTTAACAAAATCATTTGAAATGAGAAAACTAGAAAGCCTTTCATACCAAGCTCTTGGAGCTTGTTTCAATCCATACAAAACTTTATCAAGTTTAAAAACAAAATTGGGATGAACATGTTCAACAAAACCGGGAGGTTGTTCAACGTAAACTTCTTCATTTATAAAACCATTCAAAAATGCACTTTGCACATCCATTTGGAAAAAATTTAAAATTTTAAAAGATGCAAAAGTTAGTATCATCCGTATGGCTTCAAGCCGTGCTACGGGTGCAAAGGTCTCCTCAAAGTCAATTCCCTCAACTTGAGTGTAACCTTGGGCCACTAACCTAGCTTTATTCCTAATGACATTTTCGAACTCATCCATCTTGTTTCTAAAGACCCACTTAATAGCAATTATTAGTCTATCGTGAGGCCTAGGAACAAGGTGCCAAACTTAGTTGCGCTCAAATTGATTGAGTTCCTCTTGCATGGCTAGCTACCAATATGAGTCCCCCTCGGCTTCGAGGATGTTTTTAGGTTCAAAATGAGAAATGAATGCAAAGTTACCACATAAGTCATGGAGTTTGAAGTGAGTTGTTACCCCTTTAGAGACATCACCTAAAATGAGTTCCTTGGGGTGATTTGTAGCGTATCTCCAATCTTTAGGAAGCGGTTGAGAGCTTTCCTCTTTATCCTCTTGAACATCACCAATGGGTTCTTACTTTTCTTCTTGAGCGGGTGAGTCCTTCAAGGATAGTCTCTCCATGTCTTCACCTAATGGGTCAATCTCTACAACATTCTCAACAGCCACATTAGATTCTTCAAATTAACATGCATGGATTCTTTAATGGTAAGGGAAGATCTATTGAATACTCTATAAGCTTTACTAGTAGTAGAGTATCTAACAAAGATAGCTTCATAAGCCTTAGCATCAAATTTACCCAAGTTATCTCTAGTATTCAAAACAAAACACTTGCATCCAAAAACTTTGAAGTATGCAACATTAGGTTTTCTAGAATGATACATTTCAAAAGATGTTTTGGAAGAATTTTTACACAAATAAATACGATTTGGAATATAGCATGCGATGTTTACGGCCTCAGCCCATAGATATTGAGGGAGGTCATATTCACTTATCATGGTCCTAACCATCTCTTGAAGTATTCTATTCTTTCTTTCTACAACTCCATTTTGTTGTGGAGTTCTAGGACATGACATTTCATGCTTGATCCCTTTTCATCACAATAAGTCATGAAGAGTTGGTTAACAAACTCACCACCTCTATCACTCCTTACTTTCAAAATTGAAAAACCTTTTTCTTTTTCAACCCTTTTTCGAAAAATCATGAAATGAGAAAAAGTTTGATCTTTGTGTTCCAAAAAGAAACCCAAGTGAAACGAGAAAAATCATCAACTAAAACAAATACATATCTACTACCATTTAAGCTTTTAGTTTTAGTTGGTCCAAAAAGATCCATATGAATTAATTCTAATGGCCTAGTTGACATGATATCCTTGATTGGTTTGAAGGAAGACTTGGTTTGTTTCCCCAGTTGGCACGCACCACAAATGCGGTCTTTCTCAAACTTCAAGTAAGGAATACCCTTCACCAATTCCTTAGAATTAATCCTAGCAAGATGATCAAAAGATGCATGTCCTAATCTTCTATGCCAAAGCCAAGAATTTCATCAAAAGCATTCAAGCATTTAGTAGAAAAATCTAAATTAAGCATGTCTATGATATAAACATTATTATCACGAAATCCGATAAGAATACAATCATTGGTTTTACAATCAAAAATTTTGCAAGAAGTATCATCAAAAACAATTTTAAGACCACGTTCACAAAGTTGACTTATACTAAGCAAATTATGTTTAAGTCCATCAACAAGAACAACATTTTCTATAATAGGAGATGCACCAATTTGAATGTTACCTATACCGATGATAGTGCCCTTTGAGTCATCTCCGAAGGTGACGGTGCCACCTTCAACGTACCTTGATAGGGTTGTAAAGTTGTTGATGTCCCATGTCATGTGTCTTGAACAACCACTATCAAGGTACCACCGCTCCTTACGTCTTGGAGCCTTGGTGTGTACCTACATCAAATAATTTAGGACTTGATTTTAGTACCGACATTTTCTTGGGTCCTAAAGTGTTAGTGTCATGAACCCCTACAGGATTATTTGTTCTATTTATTTGGTCATAACAAAACTTAGTCAAATGTCCATTCTTACCACAATAAGTACATCTATACACTCTATCATATTTAAAAGCATAATGAGTGTGTGACTTGTGAGCATGTGTAGATTTAGCATGAGTGTTGTTGTAGTGCGAGCATGAGGAATTTTGACATGAGAAGCTTTAGCATGAGAAGTGTGCTTTTTAGAAAACATTTCCTCAAGTTTCTTAGTGTTGAAAGCACAATCCTTCAAAACTTTTTCAAAATCAACAATTCTAGTTTTTAACGAAGAAATTTCTTTTTCATCAATCTTTGAAAATTTTGCTTTGCAAGCAACTTTATAAGCACTAAATTCATTTTGAGTAGAAATAAGATTTGAAGAAATTTCATCATTTTCTTTAGAAACAATAGCAAGTTGATTTTTAAAAAAAGCAACTTCCTTTTCCAATTTTAAACATTCTATCTTTTTATTATCATAGCTTTCTGAAAGTTTAACAAAAGCATGTACAAGCACCTCTTTACTTAATTCATCTTCTTCTTCAGGAGGTTGAGAGGTTACCTTGGTGTGTTTGCCATGAAACACATGTTCGCCGTGTCCACCTCGTCTTCGGATTCGCTTTCCGAATCCCATGTGGCTTTGTAAGCTTTCTTTTCGACCGACTTCTTTTACTTGAAGGAGGAAGTCACCTTTTTCTTGAATTCTAGGCAATCGGCCATGATGTGTCCGGGCTTTCGGTAATTATAGCAAATGATTCTTCTCTCCTCTTTTCCTTCAAATTTCCTTCTAAAGTTGAGCTTGTTCTTCCGGTACATTCTCTTCACGTTTCGCACAAGGTGGCATAGCTCTTCATCTTCTTCTTCGTCTATTTCATCGTCATCAAGAGTGGAGGAAGACTTGAAGGTTATGGATTTCTTCTTTTGAGGAGCCGCTTCTTCTCTTGCCTTCTTTTCCATCTCATGAGTCTTCAAGTTTTCAATAAGACTTATGAGATCTATTTCATCCTTATCATTCAACTCTTTCAAGGTGGTGGCCTTTATCTCCCATGATGAAGGAAGAGCCCGAATCACTTTCCGCACCTTTTGGTTATTGCTAATATCATCACCTAAAGAGGAAAGAGCATTGGTAATTTTAGTAAACCTTATAATCATGCAATCAATAGATTCATCATCAATCATTTTAAAGCTTTCATATTGGGACCTCAAGAGATCTATCTTAACTCTCTTTACTTGTGATGTCCCCTCGTGTGTGACCAACAAGTGTTGCCAAATCTCATAGGCGGATTGACAATGTATTACCCGTGTAAAGTCATCCTCATTCAAGGCGGTTAGGAGGGAATTTTGGACCTTGGAGTTAGCCTTATATTCTCTAAAGGTAAAGTCGGACCAAGTGCTTTCCTCACTATCGGGTATAACATAGGGCTTGGTCAAGGATTTTGCAACTAAGCTACCTAAAGATTGTAAAAAATAGTCATCCTAACCTTTCAAATAGGGAAATTAAGTCCATCAAATTTAGGAGGGGTTTTGATGTTGTCGGCCATGTTTACTAGTGTATGAATGAAGGAATGCAAATGATGATTAGCAAATTTTAAGGATCTCTCTAAGGATGTTAAGCCAAACCTAGAGTCCAAGCTCTGATACCAATTGAAAATCACCTAGAGGGGGGTGAATAGGTGATAATGCTAATCAATGCACAATTAAAAATATGATGCAACAATCGCCCAAAACAAGACTAGAAGCCGAATGCCCCGCGAAGGGTTCTGAACTCCTTCCTCGTGATTCCTCTAGATATGAGTTGGAGGTGCGCAATGAAATCTTGTTGTATGGGACTTTGATTGACAATATGAATATGAAACAAGTGAATATTGCAATGAAAATAGAGAGCAAGTAATAGAAGTAATGAAAGTAAAGTAAGAAGTAAGAGCAAGTAAACCAAACGCAAACACCGAGAATTTTTCTGAGGTTCGAGCACCCAGCTCTACGTCCCCGCCTTCACCCAGAAGGATTTCTAACCACTATAACTTCTCAAAGATTTACAATCACACCGGAGTACCCAACTCCACAATCTCAAGTACAAGTTTTCTCTTGGTGATCAAAAGACCACAAATTCTCTTCCCTTACAAAATCCTAGTAGAACAATGCGTAGGATTGAAGCTCTTGTATACAAGTGGAAAAAGAAAATGAAATCAGAGAGTTTTGAAAAACACTTCAGAAAATGAGAGAGATTTTCAGTACAAAAATCAAGAAATAAAACTCTTTTGAATGCCTTAAACTTTTGAAACTTTTACAAATTTTTGTTGTTAGGAAACCTCTCCCTAATCACCCCTATTTATAGGAGAGGGTAGGGATTAACGAGTAAACCCACTTAATGCTAATTAGGAAGTATTAGGTTCAGAAAATATCATTTAAACACTTTTAAGAAAGAAAAAGACAAAAATAAAACATGTTTAAAAAGTAGCCGTTATGGCTAAAATGACTCTCTCGGTCGACTGACCGGTCGACCGGGGTTCAAATAAAAGAGCCGTTGCAGGCTCCTGGTCGACCGCCCGGTCGACTAGGCACAAGCAGAGAGCAAGTGCACTTCAGTCGGCCGGCCGCCCGGTCGACCAAAAAACGTGCACACATGCACGCACCAAACTGTCAGAAGCTCGGTCGACTGGGTCGGTCGACCGTTCTGACCTGACCTAATGTCGGTCGACCGGCTCAGGCCAAAAACTGAGTTTGAAAAAGAATTTAGAGGAGATCTTGAAATTTAACAAAATAGTTTTGATTAGAGATATGTATAAAACATAAAATTGAGTTTGTAAGCAATAGATTGTATTTAAAAATATTTTGTACATATTATAGGAGAAATCTTTTAGGAAAGACAAGTGCGCAAAAATGTGTGTGTAGGAACTTTGAGCTTCAAACCTATTCACAATTTTTAACAAAACTATAAACCAAAAAAAAAACAAATCTAATGAAGTCTTCTTGAGCCAAAATGAAGTCTTGAGCCAAGCAATGCCTTGCTAGAGCCTTCTCTTCTATATTCCTTCCTTGCTTTGCCATTTGCCTTATATGCTCCATGAACCTAGAGATTCTTACAAAAGCTAAGTAATGGTTTTCAAATATGGTACTAAGCTAAAACTTATCTTGAACAAACTTATTAGTACCAAATAGCTCTTATTTGTTTTGTTATCATCAAAACCCTAAACAAATGAAGAGTGTAACCTTTTGGGCCAACAAAATCTTCACTATCTTTTCAAAATCAAGATTCTTATACTCCATTTCTAGACCATTCACTTGAAGAAAAATCAAGTCTAGAAAAGAGTATAGAAGTCTTGCAGGAGTCCACATTACAATTTCAAAAATCTTCTTCTCAGTCTATTGATAGGTTAGAAACACAATTAAGTAAATTGGTCAACATTTATAAGAATGAAGAAACTCTCTCTTCTCCACCTTTGACCAATTCAAATATCTCTAACTCTATCAATTTGACACATGACTCTTGTTGTTTTGGAAACCAAGATTCTTACACTCCTTTTCTAGAACAACAATTTGAAGATACATCACATCTAGAAAAGAATATAGAAGTCTTGCAGGAGTCCACGCTACAATTTCAAAAATCTTCTACCCAGTCTATCAATAGGTTGGAAACACAATTGAGTCAATTGGTTAGCATTTATAAGAATGAGGAAACTCTATCTTATCAATTTTTAACCAATTCAGCTATCCCTAACTTTATTGATCTGACCTAGGACTCTTCATATTCTAGAAACCAAGATTCAATTTCAGTACACCCATCTGAACTTGTCCAAACTTCAAATGTTAAAATTCCATTGACATTTTGGCAAGTTATCCTTTTCCTGAAATTGAACTTGAGCATGAATATGATCCTGAACTTCAACTTGGTAATTCAATTTCACTTCCTGATTCAATATTGACTGAGGTGTTTTTACCTGAATTCAGGCCTTTTTCCCAAGTCAGTATTGGATCCAGTGCCAGTCCATTGTGAAATTGAATCACCAATCATTTATGATCATCATATTGAACTTGACCAATTTCATACTTTTGAAAGTCCCATTGACAAATTGGCAAGTTCTCATTTTTATAAATTGAACTCAAAAAAGAATGTGACTTTGATTCTTAAATTTGTGATCCAATTAAAATTTCTAAATCAATATTGGCTCCTTTTTTGTTACCCAATTTGAGCAACATTTTAGAGTCAGTTTTGATTCCCATACCTGTCATTCTTAAACTTGAATCACCAATCTTAGAAAGTCACATTCCATCATGGGGAAATGAATGTAGACTTGAGTTTCATCTTCTTGATTTAGACCCTCTTTCTGAACCAATCTCGACTCCCAAACCTTTACTTGACTTAAGTCTTTTTCCTGAGTCGGTATTAGTTCCTGTACTTTCAGAGCCCAAATCAATCATTCCATTCTGGTCAAGGGTCTTGATAAATTTGACTCTAAAATTATTTTAAAATTTTGGAAATTAGATGGGGCTAAATTCTTAATAAAAATCATATATATATACATCATTTTAGCGGGTTGTATTTTAGAGGTCCCTGGTGGGTTCCTCTGGATTTCACGCATATTGGATTGGGCCGCATTTCATGGACAAATCAGACCACTACCTTGATGTGATTTTTCCTTCCCTCTCTATTTATTTCATGCATGCATACATCGCGATGCATTGAGGACAATGTATGAGATAAGTGTGGGGGAGGGTTTACTAACGTAGACTTTTTAAATTTTCTTTCTTTTACACTTCTTTTAGGATACTTTTAGAAATCTTCCCTTTTGTACAAGATTTTTTCTTTCTTTAAAAACTTTTTGAAATAAGAGACAAAGTTTTGATCTATTTTTAAGAAAATTAAGATGATCTTAGAAATTAAGAAAGCCTTAATTATGACATCTTAAACCTAGTCAAAATAATGGATCTTATTTAAAATTATAAGCTAAGTAAGATAAATTGGAGAGATAGTTTTATCTTGAATTTTTTGCCTTGAAAAGTATGCACTTTACACTTACACATTTTTGGGATGAAAACAAAGACCTAAAATGCTATAAAGCAAAAATAAATAAAAAGGAAGAATATATATAAATAAAAAAAGTCACTTATTAAGCTGGATAACTATGCCTCAAGAAGCATGATTATTCACGCTTAACGGTGGTAAAAAAATAATAATCCCCCATAGCTTTGTGGCCTTGTTTACTCGAGTCCTTAAACCCGAGAGATGTTTTCTAATCTAGTGCTCCAAAACCGTCTGGTCTGGGAGTCATCGGTTAAAGGCTCACAACCTGGGTAAATTAGAATGCTAAGAAAACTAAGGTAAGAAAAAAAGAAAAAGAAAAAATATATATATAAATAAATGACTTGATGGTTAGAG
Source organism: Agave tequilana (assembly GCA_038442645.1). Taxonomy (NCBI): domain Eukaryota; kingdom Viridiplantae; phylum Streptophyta; class Magnoliopsida; order Asparagales; family Asparagaceae; genus Agave; species Agave tequilana. The sequence goes on from JAVJIF010001060.1 coordinate 421,533, forward strand.
TTGAAATCTCAGAAATTTTTACTATCACAATGTGCATATTATCTAGATTTTATGAAAGATAAAATATTCAATCCAATTTTGAATTCTTATCTTAATTGAAGACAAGATCTTGCATAGAGACTAAGTTTAAGGAAGAATAATTTTTGGTGGACTTATGACCTTAAATCATATATTTTTGCAAAAATATTTCGTAAACTTGTCTCTATTTCAAAATGTGTTTTCAAAATACTAAGATTTGTCTTCTTTCTTTATGGAATTTGTCGGTGCAATCCGCTGAAAACCCTCAGGAGACAAAACTCCTCCTCTAGGGGTAACCTAGAGTTTAGCGGCTTATTACACACGCTCAGTGCAATCGCGTCACCTGCAAAAGTGGTGTAATAACATGTGTAGTATAGTTTTTCTTTTGTTTTTTTGCTCGGAACGAGCAAAAGATAAGTGTGGGGGTGTGATTAATCTACAATTCTGCATTATTATATCGCATTTTCTCACCGATTTATGAATAAAATGTCGGTCTAAACTGTGTTTTGCTCTCTCTTGCAGATAATCAAGACAAGGAGGGCAAAAGGGTAATAAGTGTTGGGTCCCTCTCTTATACCAAATGTAGGATCTATAATCAAATCAACACAAATACTAGATAGGAAGGATTAATTGTTAAGCAAATAAGTAAACTTGCAATAAGGAAAACAAATCTCAGAAATTGACAAACACAAACGAAGAGATTTATCCTGGTTTGGTCCTTGTGACCTACATCCAGTCCCCAAGCCACCCGCTTGAGATTTTCCTTTATCCTTGATCTTGCCACCCAAAATCAATACAACATGTACACCACTTGTCGAATCCCCTTCTCCAAATGTGTACACCTTCTCTTCCACCAAGAGAACACCTTCTCTTCCACCAAGAGAATACCTTTACCTTTGTACAACTGCCTCTTCAACCAAGAAGCCTCCCGTGTACAAATAAACACTTTGAGAATTACAACTCTTTTTCCTATAGCCTTGATACTGAATGTGTATGTGGACAAGGTACAGTATAGGAAAGATGAACTTCAGAGAACTTCACTAATGGAATTGTCTTTTGGTGAAGAACAGAAGTTAGAAAATCAGTTTTCAGGTTTTTCTGGAATTTGGCTTTGGAAAACTGAATGAAAATCTTGTTTGTCTTAACCTTTGGCCTTAGGAATAACTTCCCTATTTATAGCTGTAGACTAGGGTGAAATAACACCTAGAGGGGGGTGAATAGGTGTTGGCTAATCTAATGGTCACTTATGAACAAATAATGCGGAAGTTAAAACTAAGTTGACCAATTAAAACTTCTTTTAATTAAACACGTATGTATAACTCAAGAGTGTTGCCGAATTCCCCTTGCGAGGCTCTGGACAAGCTCCTCTAGATTCCCCTTGAATGGGTTGAGGTGCCGCGTTGGCTCTCTTGGTTGAATACTAGTGTTAACAAGCAATCCCACGCAAGTATATAACAATATAAGCACAAGGGTATATCAAGCATGTAAAGTAAAGACAATGTAAGTAATGCAAGATATAAAAGAGACTAAGTGAGAAAGAGAGCAAGAGTGAGCAATCGCAAACACAAGGGTATGTTTCGAGGTTCGAGCACACTTGCTCTACATCCCCGCCTTCGACACACGAAGGATTTCCACTATGCAAGATCCCAATGGATCTCTCCCCGGTGCCGCAACACCTACAAGCCCTCGGACTCCCAAGTCCCGTACACACGCAAGTCCACCGACTCGCCGAGGCCGCACCTCAAACCAAAGAGTTCACAACCGAACTCAACCACCAACGAGCACACTTGCCCGTATCCTCAAAGAACAAAGAAAATCTCTTTGATGATCACAACACTTGATCACCTAAAGAGCACTCTCACTACAACACACCTATGGAATATCTAGCAATGGATAGCTCAAGTGTGGTGTGAGAAAAGCAAGGAAAGACTATGGTGAAAATCTCAAAGAATCACTAAAACACTCTCTTGATAAAAACTCCCTTTAAGATGGGAAGTATTTGCACTCAATTATGTGGAGAGAACTTCTGAAATCAGTTGGAAAAACTAGCTCAAAGGTCTCCAAAATCTTCTACTAAAAACAGTTGACAAGACCCCCTTTTATAGGCTGTCAGAAAATAGAGCCGTTGGGGCTCTGTCAGTGCTACCGGTCGACCGGCCCGGTCGACCGCCAACGGTCAAAAATCCGACCGTTGGAGCCTCCAGTCGACCGGCTCGGTCGACCGACCCACTGGAGCAGAGAGTAATCTCTCTGTCGGTCGACCGGACCGGTCGGCCGATATTTCCAGAGAGCAAAGCTCTCCGAAGCGGTCGACCGACCCGGTCGACCGTCCTCCAGTGCACCAAGGCGTGCACGTCTGTGCACGTCGGTCGACTGATCCGGTCGACCGACTTCAGACCCGGTCGACCGGTCCGGTCGACCGCTGAAGCCTGAAACAGTTTGCACAGTTCTGCACAGATACGGGATTTGAAAATAGGTCTTTTCACTCAATAAAAATCCCATAAATTCACAGTAAATCTAAAAAATAGTTTTAATCACAATAAAAACTGTTTTTCTAAAAACATGTCTTTCTAAGACTTGTTTTTCCATAACTTCACAAAATACAAAAACAAGATATTTTGAACTTATAAAGCATAGTGTGTATGGATATGATCCACTACACAATCATAATAAAATATCTATGTTTTTGATCATAAAGCTCTAAACTTGGTTATGGTTTGAAAAGATATATATGATAGAAATACCAAAAACCAAAGTTTATATTTTGTCTCAAAGAAAATCTTTTACTAAATAAAAATTCTTTTCTAAAAAGAAATCTTTTATGAAATCAATTAAATCAAGAGTTCTATCAAGAGTGTGTGTGTGAAATAGACTTGAGCAATCCACCAACTATCTATCCTTTACATTTTTACTAAAATAAAATTACAAATCTTATACCTAGACACAAGTCTTCAACTCCTTGAAGTCTTCCCTTGAAGGCTTCTCATCTTCTTGACTTGGTCCAAGCTTGATCCAAAAGCTCCTTGGATCACATCATGCAAGCTCTAAATCTTGACAATTTATCCTTTGTTGAGCTTTGCACCTACTAAGATCTTGATAAAGAATCTGTCACTAATTAAACACAAGATCATTAGAAATCATAACTTCATGAGTTGATCATCATCAAAACTAGGGTGATAGGCCTTTGGGCCAACAATCTCCCCCTTTTTGATGATGACAAAACTCATGACGTTATATATGCATGGATTAAAGTAAAGCTTCAAAGAAGCTCCCCCTTAACTCATGCATCACTAGAGATAAATAGATATGACATTAAAGCACATAAACATGTATGCAAATGAGTGCATATAAAACAAAACAAATCTTTATCTTATTATTTATTTGCTATGCATGAGTAAAAAACATAAGTATGCATATAAGAACTTAAAATCTTTCAAAAACATAAGTATGCATATAAGAACTTAAAATCTTTCTCCCCCTTAAGTAAGGAAATCATGCATATAACTCAAATACTTCTCCCCCTTTTTGTCAATCATCAACAAAGGGTTCAAAGTTCAAATCATCAAACAAATTTTCTCCCCCTTTTGTCAAAAATAAGGAAATCAAGGAGGGTAAAATCAAATCAATCAATAAGATTTATATGCGATATACATTCATGAAGAGGAAGACGCTAAGTTAACTTCCCTACACATATGCATTACATGAAGAAGGGATGACAAGCCCTAACTCACATAACACATATTATGTAATGCATAAGAGGAGATGTGAAGCTCCCCCTACACACGTATATCATATAAAGAAGAGTTGTCAAGCTCCTCAATTTATAATATACTCAACATGAATCCATATGTAAGAGAGATGTTAAGCTCTCCTTGCATATAGGAAATATAAATCAAAAATTTTGAATATTTCTTTAGCAAGACAAAATTTTGAACTTTTCTTATGAAAACAAAATTTTGAAATATCTTAAAATACACAACTTTCTTTTAAGGTACCAAATGTAGAACAATCAAATTTTGAATTTTGATACCAATTTTGAAATACAATGCATAAGCTTTAAAAAAATAAGATTTGAAGTAAGCTTAGCATTAACAACTATTGTGCTTTAAAATATAAATCCATTTTAATACAAGCACACAACAATCATATATATGTATGAAAAGAGTATACCAATTTAAGTAGATACATACATATATGAAAGAACAACATATGAGTATACACAATAAGAGGTCATATTGATACCAATTGAAACTATCCAATGATACCAATTGAAAATTAAGCTTAAGTGTATATATCATAAAATCTACCACATGAAGAATTCGAACTAGTTAAATGAAGGTGTTTAACAACTAGTACGGAATCCTTCAATCAAGGAATAAGTCAAAAGTTTTTCATGAAATATCAATGAAACACAAGGCACTAAAAAGCACTCTATCCATAAAGTCCATATCAAAAAGAAGTGAGTGTGATAGTGTTATGTGGAACATGGTATCATGAAAAATAGCACTAAAACTCAATATTTCTTAAAATTTTGAAATCATGAAATCCATCACAAAAATTTTATTGAAAAATTACAAAAATTTTTATTAAAAACAAAAATTTATATTTCAAGATATATGTATGTTTTGACAAGACATTAAGTATACATACATATCCTTAGAACACATTTGAGTCTATATATAGATTTGCATGAAAGGCAAATGACTCAAGAGGTATCCATGTATATCTTAATATTTTGGCAAGACAAACATATACATGAAATGAAAGCACATGATCATAGCATAAATCCAAAATGGGAATACAAGTTTAAAATGTAATAATCATCAAAACTTAGGCTATACTAACACACCTAATGGGCACAAATAAGCATTCAAACCCAATCATATATAGATTTATTTGTGATCCATAATGTGTATAAGTATAAATCCAAGTGTTGACAAATGCTAACATTTAAACTAATATTCAAATCATGAAGCATCAAATAAATTTTGAAAATACAAAAGAATTTATCCATATGATTTCAAATAGGATCATGTGAATCAATTTGAAGAATAGATAACTAGTTTAAATGGATTTTTGACAAACTAGTTAAAGATCCTTCAAAAAATACAAGGACAAATGTTTTCCATGAATAATACTAAATACATAAAAGTTCAAGCACTCATAGTCCATAAAGCTCAAAAATTATCTTTTATCATAAAAGGTGAGTGTTCAAAGGTTATGTAAATGGTATTTTCATAAAAATAGAAAGTGAAGCATGAATCTCATGAAAATCTTATTTTTCATCTTAAAACAAATCATATATTTTTCATAAAGCATTGCTAAATACATAAAGATTTAATCACTCATGGTCTATAAAGCTCAAAATATTTTGTATCATAAAGATGAGTGTTCAAAAGATCATGTAAATAGCATTTTTATGAAAATAGTCATTCAAGCTCAAAAAAAAATCATAAATCACATTTTGTTGTACAAATCAAAAACATGAAAAAATTTTTTTATTTAAAATACTAATCTTCATGGTATATGTATGATTTATCCAATTCTAACAATATGCATACATATCCCAAATATGAAAAGAGTCCAATATATATATTGCATGAAGGCAAATGACTCAAGGGGTATACATGTATATTTATTAGATTTGAATTAAACACACATATACATGAAGTAAGATCAAAGTTAGGCATAACAAGTATAAATGACCGAATCATCAAAACTAGCCTATACACATGCATATAGTGGATACAAATGAGCATGAAGTTCAAATATATATGAGTCAATTGTAGTTCACTATTCATATATATATAATGTAAGTTTTGACACATTCTACATTTAAGCATGTAAATGCCACATGAAGCACCCAAAAAAAAAAATATGAACATGCTACATGAAATTAAAAGCATGTGCATATATGAAATAGGAGTTTAGAAATCGTTACCAACTCCAAATCTCCTAGCATGGTGGTTGACCCACCAAAATTTCTTGATAGCAATGCATCCAAAAGTTTGTCCATCATGTCCATTGCATCCGCTATCAAGGCACCAATCCTCTCACGTTTTGTGAGAGCCCTCACCTACATCAAAATCAAAGGGTGGGGGTTTTGGTACCCATACTTTCTTGGGTCCTTTGGGGTTAGCTTTATTGTAAGGATCCCAAAATCTTTTATACTTATCAAAATATAAATGAGGTTTCTTATCAAAACAAAATTTTGCTAAATGGCCTTTGCGGCCACAATGTGTACATGTACACCTTAGTATGCTTATGTGTAGGAGTGTGATCATGTTGTGCAACATAAGCATGATGATGAGAGTGATGTGCATGAACATGAGGAGTTTGTTTCTTTGAAAACATTGACTCCAACTTAGTATGATTAAATGCACAAGAGTTCAAAGTTGAACTCAAATTATCCATTTTATTTTTCAAAACATTTATCTCATTTGTGGTGGCATGTAAAGCATGATGAGATATATGATCATTTTTCTTTTTCTTTTGTGAAACAAAATCTTTTTCTTTTTCAACAAATTTTCTTTTCAAAGTGATATTTTCTTGAAAACATCTTCCTTTTGTTTTTCCACCAAATCAATCTTATTTTTCAAAATAGTGTTCCCTTCACATAAATCATTCAATTTAGCAATCAAGGAAACATTCTCATTTTTCAAATCTTTATTTTCCTTTTCTAAGCATGCAATCTTAAATTTAAAAGAATCATTTTCTTTAAGCATGCAATCAAAATCCTTTTTCAAATTTTTATTATTCTTTTTAATCATGTCATATTTCTCAAGCAATAATGGCAAAATGTATTAAGCTCATCATATGATATATTAACATCCTCATCCTCGGATTCGGAGTTTACCTCAAGGGGGTCATCCCCTTGGACCATAAAGCATGCGTTGGAGGTGTCGCTTCCAACGTCCGAGTCACTCCCCGCATAGTATAGATCTTTTTCGCCGAGGGAGGTGATGATGTTCCATACTACAAAAGCCGATTCAACATTAGAAACCCTAGATAAATAATCATCATTTAGGGTTGACTTAATAGCATGAAGGGCTTTTGCATTAGCCTCAATGTTCTTACCATCTAAAGAATAAGCATTATTAGTAGTGGCAAGATAGACATGAAATCCTAAGGCTTTGAGGTACAATGACATCTTAACCTTCCAAATTTGGATGTTAAGGATGTCAAAGGTGGGTGGTGACATGAAGTCCATGGTGTGTGTACAAAATATTGTGATTAGCCTAAAAATGAGGATCTTTAACTCTAGGTTGTTAGACCTAATATCAAGAGCACTTGGCTCTGATACCAATTGAAATAACACCTAGAGGGGGGTGAATAGGTGTTGGCTAATCTAATGGTCACTTATGAACAAATAATGCGGAAGTTAAAACTAAGTTGACCAATTAATACTTCTTTTAATTAAACACGTATGTATAACTCAAGAGTGTTGCCGAATTCCCCTTGCGAGGCTCTGGACAAGCTCCTCTAGATTCCCCTTGAATGGGTTGAGGTGCCGCGTTGGCTCTCTTGGTTGAATACTAGTGTTAACAAGCAATCCCACGCAAGTATATAACAATATAAGCACAAGGGTATATCAAGCATGTAAAGTAAAGACAATGTAAGTAATGCAAGATATAAAAGAGACTAAGTGAGAAAGAGAGCAAGAGTGAGCAATCGCAAACACAAGGGTATGTTTCGAGGTTCGAGCACACTTGCTCTACATCCCCGCCTTCGACACACGAAGGATTTCCACTATGCAAGATCCCAATGGATCTCTCCCCGGTGCCGCAACACCTACAAGCCCTCGGACTCCCAAGTCCCGTACACACGCAAGTCCACCGACTCGCCGAGGCCGCACCTCAAACCAAAGAGTTCACAACCGAACTCAACCACCAACGAGCACACTTGCCCGTATCCTCAAAGAACAAAGAAAAATCTCTTTGATGATCACAACACTTGATCACCTAAAGAGCACTCTCACTACAACACACCTATAGGAATATCTAGCAATGGATAGCTCAAGTGTGGTGTGAGAAAAGCAAGGAAAGACTATGGTGAAAATCTCAAAGAATCACTAAAACACTCTCTTGATAAAAACTCCCTTTAAGATGGGAAGTATTTGCACTCAATTATGTGGAGAGAACTTCTGAAATCAGTTGAAAAAACTAGCTCAAAGGTCTCCAAAATCTTCTACTAAAAACAGTTGACAAGACCCCCTTTTATAGGCTGTCAGAAAATAGAGCCGTTGGGGCTCTGTCAGTGCTACCGGTCGACCGGCCCGGTCGACCGCCAACGGTCAAAAATCCGACCGTTGGAGCCTCCGGTCGACCGGCTCGGTCGACCGACCCACTGGAGCAGAGAGTAATCTCTCTATCGGTCGACCGGACCGGTCGGCCGATATTTCCAGAGAGCAAAGCTCTCCGAAGCGGTCGACCGACCCGGTCGACCGTCCTCCAGTGCACCAAGGCGTGCACGTCTGTGCACGTCGGTCGACTGATCCGGTCGACCGACTTCAGACCCGGTCGACCGGTCCGGTCGACCGCTGAAGCCTGAAACAGTTTGCACAGTTCTGCACAGATACGGGATTTGAAAATAGGTCTTTTCACTCAATAAAAATCCCATAAATTCACAGTAAATCAAAAAAATAGTTTTAATCACAATAAAAACTGTTTTTCTAAAAACATGTCTTTCTAAGACTTGTTTTTCCATAACTTCACAAAATACAAAAACAAGATATTTTGAACTTATAAAGCATAGTGTGTATGGATATGATCCACTACACAATCATAATAAAATATCTATGTTTTTGATCATAAAGCTCTAAACTTGGTTATGGTTTGAAAAGATATATATGATAGAAATACCAAAAACCAAAGTTTATATTTTGTCTCAAAGAAAATCTTTTACTAAATAAAAATTCTTTTCTAAAAAGAAATCTTTTATGAAATCAATTAAATCAAGAGTTCTATCAAGAGTGTGTGTGTGAAATAGACTTGAGCAATCCACCAACTATCTATCCTTTACATTTTTACTAAAATAAAATTACAAATCTTATACCTAGACACAAGTCTTCAACTCCTTGAAGTCTTCCCTGAAGGCTTCTCATCTTCTTGACTTGGTCCAAGCTTGATCCAAAAGCTCCTTGGATCACATCATGCAAGCTCTAAATCTTGACAATTTATCCTTTGTTGAGCTTTGCACCTACTAAGATCTTGATAAAGAATCTGTCACTAATTAAACACAAGATCATTAGAAATCATAACTTCATGAGTTGATCATCATCAAAACTAGGGTGATAGGCCTTTGGGCCAACATAGGGTTAGTTAGGGTAGTTATAGGACCAATTCAGATGATATAGACGTTGGAAAACGTTGCCAAAAGGATCAGATAAAGAAAACTGTCCAACAGTCAGAAACTGCCTATAGTCGACTTGAGATATGAGTTAGTCGACTAAGTTGGGCAATTTATACTGGGTTAGTCGACTAATATTGGGTATAAGTCGACTACAACATCTATTAGTCGACTATATAAACTGTTAAGTCGACTAACAGTGACAAACAGAGAGTTGGGATCTTTCAGGACAAAAGATAGTCGATTAGGGAAATCTATAAGTCGACTATACCATGTATTAGTCGACTAGGGAAATATATAAGTCGACTAATAACATTATTAGTCGACTAATCATTTTTATAAGTCGACTAATCACCCTATTAGTCTACTAATAGGCAGGGTCAAGTCTACTAATAGGAAGGGTCAAGTCTACTAATAGGCTATGATATATGTGTGTGCATCAAGGCTTTTACATGCTATTTCATCTTTACAAACCACACTCTATCAACTCTCCTTGGCACATCTTGATCATGTAGAACTCTTGATTCTTCATTTGTTTAGAGCTCCAAATGTCATGCATCGCAAACGTCTTCATCGAAACATGTACCAACATTCTCCCCCTTTTTGATGACGACGCTTTGTGTGCACAAGTCCTCCCCTGCAGAAGATATGTTATCTTTTCCTCCCCCTGCAAAAATGGGTTATAACAGATAGAAAAAATATTTTGTTCTCCCCCTGCAACAAATATATTAGTACATATATACGTAATTGATCTTTATCAATTTTTTATATGGTACCTGCAAGATAATCGTTAGTTGGTACCAAATATAAAAGATCATATCTAACCTTTAGGACTCCAAATCCATTTAGAATTTAGTTTCCACCTGTTAGTATATACATAATTGCAAGAATCACATATATCATGCATGTATGAAGCAATATATGTATTTTTATCATAAAAGCTTAAATTCTTTGGAATCCATATAAACTTACTTTTCTTAGTCTTACTTTTTACAAAATGACTATACGGATTACTGTAACATGAAGATTTTGCAATATAACCAATACCATGTTTATCATGTGACAATTTCTGAAAAGATAATAGATCATTTAATTTTTCTTTTCCTTTATTAAACTTAGTCACATTTTGCAAAAGATCTTCATATTTATTTCTGAAAACTATCATGTTTTTATCCAATATAGAAATCCTATCATTCAAAGACTTAGTTTCCTTTTTCAGAAAAATGTTTTCTTTTATAAACTTCTCATTTTCAGTTTCAAAGATGATATGACATTTTCAGTTTCATCTTGTTGAGAATTTATAGAAGAACATTGTAATGCATAAACAGAATTTTCCTGTAAAAGTTTCTCATTTTCTTTTAACAAAAATCTGTTTTTCAGTTTTTCATTTTTCAGATCAAGAAATAATTCATTAAATGCATCAGATAGTTCAGAAAATGATACCTCTTCATCTTCTATGGCCATGTAACATAAGTTAACATGTTCAGTGGATTCTTCTTCATCGGAAGATGAGGAATCACTATGTTCTGAAGATGCCTCGTAGTTCTTCTTCTTTTTGAACTTCTTACTCTTGTACTTTTCTTTCTTCTTGAGCAAAGGACAATCCATCTTCATATATCCTGGTTTATCACAATTAAAACATTTGAATTTACCTTACTTAAGAAATTTCTGAACTTCTTTGAGAGCATTGCCATCTCCTCTTCGTCATTATTGTCCGTGTCGAAGATGCATGGAAGGCGAGTTCTTTCTTCTTTGAATGGTGTTGTCGTTCGTCCTTCTTCCTTTCTTCTAACTGCACTTCATATGCCATTAGATTACCGATTAGGTTTTCTAATGTCATAGTTGAGAGATCATTCGCCTCTTCAATGGCGGTTGTCTTCTTCTCCCATTCTGGTGTAAGTGCACGAAAGATCTTTCGAACTCTTTCAACTTGGGTGTAGTCCTTTCCAAGGGATGCTAAGGTATTGGTGATGTCGGTGAATCTTGTAACCATCTCGGATATGGTTTCATTCTCCTCCATTTTGAATAACTCAAACCTGTGGACAAGAACAGAAATTTTAGACTCCTTAACTTTATTAGTGCCTTCATGTGTTACCTGAAGAGTATGCCAAATTTGATGTGCAGAAGTCGTTGTTGACACTCGGTTGAACTCTTCTTTGGTAAGGGCAAAGAATAGAGCATTCATTGCTTTTGCGTCAAGGTTCGCGTTCTTCTTTTGATCTTCACTCCAAGCGTTGTAGTTGGTTGTAGGCTTGGTGTATGTTGCTTCTACGATGTTCCAAAGGTCGCAGTTGAGTGACTGCAAGTAGATCTTCATTCTACACTTCCAATAGTTGTAGTTGGTTCCATCAAATAGCGGTGGACGTTGTGTAGAATGTCCTTCCTTGTATTGGGATGATGAGAACTCCGTTGCCATCTTTGTTGTTGACTTGTACCCGAGCTTGTACGCTGGTTCAGGGTATGCAGGGCTCTGATACCAATTGTTGGGTCCCTCTCTTATACCAAATGTAGGATTTATAATCAAATCAACACAAACACTAGATAGGAAGGATTAATTGTTAAGCAAATAAGTAAACTTGCAATAAGGAAAACAAATCTCAGAAATTGACAAACGCAAACAAAGAGATTTATCCTGGTTCGGTCCTTGTGACCTACATCCAGTCCCCAAGCCACCCGCTTGAGATTTTCCTTTATCCTTGATCTTGCCACCCAAAATCAATACAACATGTACACCACTTGTCGAATCCCCTTCTCCAAATGTGTACACCTTCTCTTCCACCAAGAGAACACCTTCTCTTCCACCAAGAGAATACCTTTACCTTTGTACAACTGCCTCTTCAACCAAGAAGCCTCCCGTGTACAAATAAACACTTTGAGAATTACAACTCTTTTTCCTATAGCCTTGATACTGAATGTGTATGTGGACAAGGTACAGTATAGGAAAGATGAACTTCAGAGAACTTCACTAATGGAATTGTCTTTTGGTGAAGAACAGAAGTTAGGAAATCAGTTTTCAGGTTTTTCTGGAATTGGCTTTGGAAAACTGAATGAAAATCTTGTTTGTCTTAACCTTTAGCCTTAGGAATAACTTCCCTATTTATAACTGTAGACTAGGGTTAGTTAGGGTAGTTATAGGACCAATTCAGATGATATAGACGTTGGAAAACGTTGCCAAAAGGATCAGATAAAGAAAACTGTCCAACAGTCAGAAACTGCCTATAGTCGACTTGAGATATGAGTTAGTCGACTAAGTTGGGCAATTTATACTGGGTTAGTCGACTAATATTGGGTATAAGTCGACTACAACATCTATTAGTTGACTATATAAACTGTTAAGTCGACTAACAGTGACAAACAGAGAGTTGGGATCTTTCAGGACAAAAGATAGTCGACTAGGGAAATCTATAAGTCGACTATACCATGTATTAGTCGACTAGGGAAATATAAGTCGACTAATAACATTATTAGTCGACTAATCATTTTTATAAGTCGACTAATCACCCTATTAGTCTACTAATAGGCAGGGTCAAGTCTACTAATAGGAAGGGTCAAGTCTACTAATAGGCTATGATATATGTGTGTGCATCAAGGCTTTTACATGCTATTTCATCTTTACAAATCACACTCTATCAACTCTCCTTGGCACATCTTGATCATGTAGAACTCTTGATTCTTCATTTGTTTAGAGCTCCAAATGTCATGCATCGCAAACGTCTTCATCGAAACATGTACCAACAATAAGAGCTTAATTAAACACGTTTTAGGGTAATTAAATCCGCAATTCTTGGAGGCCAAGCAAGGGATCTTTTAGAAGATACGTCGAACCTAGACTCTTGCGCACGTCAGACGAATATATGGATTAAAATACCCGAAATGGAGTATACCAAGAAGGTCCTAGAAGCGACACGAAGTTACGCACCAAAACAAGGGACTTATGTCTCTGGTATTGCCGCGGATCCACGGCAAATGCCGCGTTTCTACAGCAATTGGGTGGAGCCACGTGTCGATCTTTGACGCGTGGCCCCGTCTCATCTTCTAGAAGCCCTATTCGCCTATAAAATCCCCTGTAGAGGCCTGAAACGAGGCAGTTTTGATTTATGCTAGGTTTTCTATCTTTAGTGTAGTGTAGGGTAGGTGTTCTTCATTTCTTATATTTTGTAGTTTCTTTTCTTATTAGGTCTTGTAGTAGGGCTGAGAGATTCAGAGAGAGAGATAGAGAGGGATTGATGTAATAGATGGTGACAATCTATGTAAAGGTGCCTCCTTTCTTCTCTATTGTAATCTTCTCCATCTTCTACATAATGCTTATCTAACTTTTCTTCTCATGGCAATCTAACTACTAGTCACTAACCATCTAACCACTTACTTGATAATCCATATGAATTTAATAGCCTCTGCAAGACCTTGCTCTTGCAAGAGCCATTGATGGCTCATGATGATGAATTCTAACATTCTAACATTTCTAACATCTAACCCATTAACTTGCTAACTTGTAATGTCTTCTTTATTTCATGCTCACCTCTAACCGGTTTTGATGATTTAACAGTAGCTTGCAACTTGTTATGTGGCATTGATGTGTTTTTTGAATGTGGAAGAACAATCTTATGGGCCATGCTTTATATCATCTCTTGAAGCCAAGGATTAGTGATGGCCAAGGATCCATGTGAGGCAACTATCACTAAGAGGTTAGCATGGTTAGTGGAGTAATTAGTAGTTAGTAGCCATGAGTTTTCTTTCATAGTTTTCTTCTCGCTTTTTACTTTGCTTTAAAAATCATTTCCAAAATCTTTTATCATTTTCCCATTGTTGTTTTCACTATTTTCTTAGTTCATCTTTGTTCTATTTTTATTTTGTTTTTCAAACCATTTCTCCTTGTTTTCACATCGCCGTTTTCATCGCCTTCTCCACCTATCACTTCTAGATTTCTTTCCTTTTCTTTCTTTTCTAATTCTTTAACAAAGAAGAACTGTTAACATATCACGTGAATAAGAACTGTTAATACTTCTATCGCCTCATGTCCCTGTGGATTCGACCCGTTGAGCCAATGCTATAACGGAAGTATCAAGGGAACATTAGCACATACGAGCTTTTACATTGATTTTACAAAACACATATTTTCGAGTGCTCATTCCGCCTCGATCAGTAGCACATGAAATATCATGTTTGCGATGATAGATTTTGATACTTGTGTTTGGATATTTTTAGAAATTTTGAGTTATTTGGATATGAATTGTGAAATTTTGATATAATATGAATTTTGAAATAAATTGTGTTATTCTGATATGAAATGAATTGTTTTTTTTTTTTTTTTTTTTTGATATGATATGATATTTGATATTTGTGATATAAGTTGCGTACTATAATATTTGTGAGATTAGTGGTTCGTGGTATTTGTTTAAACTTTTATGATATTGTGAGATTTGTATAGGTTGTGATATTTATGATATAGAGACATGTTTATATCAGTTGGGGAATAAAAGTTTTTGCTCAAGTATTCTTAGTCCAGGGTTAGCAACCCCGCAAAGCAAAAAAGAAGGAAAAAAAAGAAAAAAAAGGCTTTTTTCAAGGTTGGCAACCTCAGACAAAGTGAAAATAATAAAAAAAAGGAAATTTCTTTGTCCAGGGTTGCCAACTCCGGACAAAGAAAAAACCGATTCTGACTATGCAGGTGCCACGCTAGCAGGGCTGGTTGAAGAAAAAATTGACCCCGGCAGTAATGGGTGCCATGCTGGGGTGAACCGCCTTATGCCGCCGACATAGCATGTCAAAGTTCGATTTTTGAAATAACTTTAAAAGTCAATTTTTGTAATAATTTATTAAAAAAGATTTTTTTTTTTTGAAAAATCACCCATGAAAAAAAAAAAAACTACCCATGAGAATAGTCGTTGGTAATGTTCTGTGGGTACTATCTTTCCCCATAAAAATGAACTTTCTCCACGGACATTCGTCACGAATTTAGTACATTACCCACAGGACCCTGCACCCACGCCATTACCCACAGTTTTGATAAATACCTGTAGGTAATGCTTCATTACCCACGATTTTGGGTTACATTGACCTCGGGAAATGTACAATTTTCTAGCAGCGGTTGTTGATAGGAGAGAATGTGGTTAGCACAACGTATTGTTCTGTGAGCTCGCAAGAAGTGGTGGAGGTCCTGCCAGTGACGTCAAAGGAGAGGAAGAAATTTAGCCAATGCTTAAGGCGAAAAGTAGCTCGGCGCTAGGCACACGTTATACGAGTGTAACTCACCGCAGATTCATTGTTGGTTTGATGACAACGATCAGTAGAAGAAAATTTTAATGGCGGAAAAAATTTCAAAGAGATGACTAATACAATGTTAGCCTTGGAGAAAAAGACTGCTTGACAACTTATCCTAAATGAAAATTCTCTCTCATTTATATAAACAATAAATAAACACAAAATTAAAAGAATATTCTTTCTCGTGTTACACACAATTAATCCTTACTTTAACAGTTATAAATCACACGTCTTACAAATTCACGTCAATTCCTTCTCTCAATTTCCAGTTCATGGCAGTAACATGATCCAAATGCTATCAGAAACAAAGATTGTAATAGCCTGATCAGTTTCCTATTTTTCTAGCACTTGTTAATGGGTAGATTTCTTGCATATGATTGCAATAAGAACATGGAACATTGTAAAATCACCATGGTAGGTATTTAAGCGAAGAAGGGGTGCCGGCTGAAGATTGTGTCCCTGGGAGCTCTTTTGCCGCGCTGTATACTAAATGATCATGAGGCTTGATCTTCCGGCAAGTGAACATTGCTAGCAAGGGTGAGGGAGCTGCCATCATCAAAGATAGCAATAGGTGTCCGAGTCTCCCAAGAAATTTCTTCCTATTTTTCAGCATTTTTTTTATCAAAAACAACTTGAATTTGAAGGATCTGACATCATATCACCTGGAAATACTGCTTGTTGGTGCCATCTTGGACAATCCTATAGATAAAAAGAGCCTAAAATTTCTCTCACAAATAAGTAAAAAGCGCCCAAATTTGTACAAAATTTTCATCTAGAGAATCTTTTCAAAAGATTAGAAATAGTTGCTTGCATAGAAACATGCCCTTTGCTTCAATGAATGGCTTCAAGCATTACTCTGTTTATGAGCTATTTTGAAGGTAAAAAGGAATAGGGAAAGTATAGAAAAACCCCATAATGTTTGGACCACGTTGACAAATACCCCCGAACATCAAAAACCTTAACTTCCCCCTATCATCGTCATCTCTAGCACTTCTGTTAAATTCAAATTGTCTATTTTTTAAAATGGTTATTAGTGTTATAACAGATATGAGTCATCTTCTTCATCCCAAAACTCAAATCCCACCACACCAATTGTTGCCCTAGCTCCCTAACTCTTAAATTGTTGCCCTAGCTCCCTAACTCTTAAATTCATTTCTTCAAAATACTCTCAGGCAAAATCAACTCCTTTTCTTCTCTCCCAAACCAAAATCCAATTTCCCAAACTTTTAATTACAAACTTGCTTCCTCCGCCTACCATTACTACACCCCCCATGTAAATTGTCAGCATTCTTCTCTATTAATATTTCAAATCAAAACTAAACTCATGTTTAATCTCATTTCTATCAATTTGTTAAATAGCTAGATGCCTCCCCCCCCCCCCCCCCCCCCCCCCCACCCATGTGTCTCTCTCTCTACACACACAAGGGCGGAGGGAGGTGGTGACAATGAGTCATGTGCCCCGGACCCCACCCCAAATAAGGCTTCTGCTTATATTTTTTGTGGCCTCCGTAGGGCTGAGCCTCTCTTGGGCTGGGCCCGTGGGCTCGGGCTGCAAATAAAATTCGCAGCGGGCAACATCTGCCGGCCACATCTTATTAAATAAATTCAGTCTAGGCCCGCAAATTCAGCCTAGGTTTGCTTCTAGGCTGATATGCATAAAATTAAAAAAATAAATTTATTAAGCTGGCATATACACTCTTCCTCATCTGATTAAATGGGATCTCTGTCGGCCGACTGCTCCCCTCCACGGCTCCGCCAGTGGCAATGATGAGTCTTGACGGCTCTTGGCTCCTCTCTCTCTCATCTGATCAAGGGGATATATGCCGACCAATTGCTCCCTCCACCACGGCTCCACCATGGTGAGTCGTGATAGCTCTCTACGACTTCTCTGTCACACTTTCATATCTGATGTGATCTCAGTGGCTCAGCTTAACCTTTCTCTATTTGATCTGATCTCTCTCATCTCTGTCTCTCTGATCTAGTCTCTCCGCCAACTATAAAAATCCATCGACGATAATTTTGCCATCGAATCGATTGATATTTTTACTCCTAATTCTGGTTGATCGTCTTTTTCCTACTCCCTCTCTCCCATCGCTGCGATTTCTTTGAGGTACTTTCATCCAAGAAATATTTCAATTTTGGAGGTCGATTTTTACTTATCTTTTTCTCTTATGGCTTCTGAATCAAATGCTGGTGCTTTTGGAGAGATCAGGGCTTCTATTTATGGTAGTTTACCGGATTAGCTGTCAGATCGGTACAATTAGGACTGTAAATGGTACCCGAAAACCTGAAAACCCGATCCAATCTTTCACAAACAGGCCGGTTTGGATCTAAAAACTAGACCCGAAATTCTTATTGGGTCGGATTCGGATATTACTATTTCAAATCCGAAACCTGATAACAAACCCGAAAAGAGAGTAAATGTTATAAAATGATACTTATTATCATACATTTCACTATATTTAAATTAATAAAATTATAAAAATGAGAACTTGATCATATTATTATAAAAGCAAGTATATAAATATTCATTTTGTATCTAATAAAATTGAAATACACTTTAAAAAATAACTCTCATTGGACCGTTAATAAACCGACCTGAACCCGATAAGAAAGAAGAAATTATGATCCGAACCCGAGTCCGAACCTGAATTCTTTATCGGGTTCGGGTTCGGATACGACACGGATCCGACCCGTTTACACCCCTAGGTACAATGTCGGGACCACTCGATTGATCCGCCAGGCCTTGTAAGCTGCTAAATTTGATTGATTTATTTATTTATTTATTATGTTTTTTTGAAATTCTTGCAGTTTGATTTTGATTTGGTTAGTGTTTTTTGTTTAATTGGAGAGATAACGAGGGTTTTTGGTCTGGATTTGTGTTTCTGAACTTTAAATTAGGAAAGTTTCTGATTTTTATTAATTTAAAAGCATGTTGGATATACATTGTGAATCTGTTAAAATTAGTTAATTAGTAATTAGCACATTGAATATTATTTTGTGCCTCCCGTCTTTGAAATCCTGATCTGCTATGTTCCCTAGGCCGCAAACACACACAAAAGATAAGAAGCAAAAAAGTAAGCATGCAATTTGGCATAAATTATGAAGAGGTCATGAGATGGACAACCTCCGCTTAATATCACATATTTTGGGATTTTAATATCAGAACAAGGGTTTTATAAGATTCCACTCTGAATCCCAAAAAAATGAAACCAGAAATTGTTAGTAAAACATAGGTTATAGAGATTGTAGTCTGAACCAAGTTTTTACAACCATAAATTTTTTGAAACTAAGGTGTAAGAATTAAATAAACTTTAATGCGGATAAATTGCCATGGATCTAGAATCAATCATCTCAAGAAATCAAATACATAATTAAATCAATACTAAATTCTCCATACCTGAAGCCATTGATGAACTGAAGAGAATAGATGGATGAAGACTTTGATCCTTCTCTTTAATCCTGCAAGAACCCTAATGCAGACCCTTCTTCTCTCTGTCTCCTTTTCTTTTCACAACCTTTTCTAATATGATGGATTCTCTCATTGCTCACAAATAATGAGCCTAGGTTATATTCTTTTTAGGAGGAGAGATGAGGGTCTACATTTACAAATAAACCCCTGAGATAAAACCACCCATCATGGTTTCCTTTTATACCTCAAATTTATTTAACTTATATAAATGTAACTTAATATGGGCAACTTACTATATCAGTTAACTTTAATTAGGAATCCAATGTTAATTAACCAAGGTTATTGGGCCACCTTAATGTGAGATTAACATTCTCCCACTTGGACCATTAACCGATTAGGTTAAAACTTTAGAAAACAAATAAAAGAAAAGACTCATTTTCAAAACATTTTGACTCCATTGGATTCCATACTGAAAACTTTGACACGTGATCACGAATTTTAAAAACAACAACTGATAAGCCCAAATATGAAATACTGTAATACTGCAATTAGCTTGGACCATCAATGCGAGTCATAGCGGTTATACAACATCCATGTCATACTCCCTTCTATGTACCACAACATTGATAACCCTTACTAATTGAGTCCATAACCAAAATGACCCCTGTAATTGTCTTGTAAAGACATTTCCTGTTTAACAAGCATCCATACATAATATGTGCACACATAATTGGATAACAGGAAACACAGAAACAAACTTTTATTGCGCAATAATGTCAATTACATAAGTACCAAAACATACATTTACAGATTGCTCAAAAGACCCATTCTAACAACATGTTCCTTGAATGTCTTTGGAGGCAATCCCTTTGTCATTGGATCAGCAACCATTAAAGTAGTACTTATACTTTCAATTGACACTTTCTGTTTCTCAACTCTTTCTCTAACCACCATGTACTTCAGTTCTATGTGTCTAGAACCATTAGAGTACTTACCATTCTTAGAGAAGAAAACGGCTGCTGTATTATCACAATATATCTTCAGCGGCTTGGCAATAGAGTCAACTACACCAAGTGCTGAGATAAAATTCCTTAACCATAATGCATGATTCGAGGCTTCAAAACATGCTATGAACTCAGCCTCCATCGTGGATGAAGCAGTGATAGACTGCTTTATACTCTTCCACGAGATTGCCCCACCTGCTAGCAAGAAAATAAAGCCTGAGGTAGACTTCCTGCTATCTGGGCAACCAGCAAAATCTGAGTCCGAATAGCCGATCACTACCAACTGATCAGATCTCCTATATGTGAGCATTAGGTCCTTCGTTCCCTGAAGATACCGCATCACCTTCTTAGCTAATTTCCAGTGCCCATTCCTGGATTGCTCTGGTATCTTCCCAATATCCCAACAGCATAACTGATATCTGGCCTGGTACAAGTGTGTGCATACATCAAGCTCCCAACTGCTGACGCATAAAGAACTTTCTGCATTTGACCCTTTTCTAAGTCATTTCTAGGACACTAGTTCCCACTTAATTTGTCACCCTTCATGATGGGTGCACAACTGACTGAACACATTTTCATATGAAATCTTTCCAAGACTCGATTGATATAACCTTTCTGAGACAATCCTAGCAATCCTCGAGATCTATCCCTGAAGATCTCTATGCCAATAACATAAGTTGCCTCACCCATATCAACCATCTGAAAGTTCTTGGTAAGATAGCTTTTAGTTTCATACAGCAAACCAATATCACTACTGGCTAACAAGATATCATCCACATACAGAACCAAAAATATAAACTTGCTCCCACTGATCTTTAGATATATACACTGATCAACAGTGTTTTCTGTAAATCTAAAAGAAGTAATGGTATCATTAAACTTTATATACCATTGCCTGGAAGCTTGTTTAAGTCCGTATATGGATTTTTTTAATTTGCAAGCCAAGTGTTCTTTACCTTTATTTGCGAACCCTTCGGTTGCTCCATGTAAATTTCCTCATCCGAATCTCCATTTAGAAAAGCAGTTTTCACATCCATTTGATGTAACTCCAAATCATAATGAGCTACAAGGGCCATAATGATTCTAAGAGAATCCTTCTTTGATACTGGAGAGAAGGTTTATCTTAGTCAATGCCTTCTTTCTGAGTGAAACCTTTAGCCACAAGTCTGGCCTTATATCGTTCGATATTGCCTTCAGAGTCACGCTTGGTCTTAAAGACCCATTTATACCCGACTTTCTTACAGTTATTAGGCAATTCGACGAGATCTCAGACTTTATTTTGGTCCATAGATTTCAACTCTTCATTCATAGCATCAACCCATTTACTAGAATCATTGCATTCTATGGCTTGTGAAAATTGAAAATCACCTAGAGGGGGGGTGAATAGGTGATGATGCTAATCAAAGAGCAATTTAAAAATTATGATGCAAATGTAATGCAACAATCTCCCAAAACAAGACTAAGAGCCGAATTCCCTATTAAGGGCTCTGAACTCCTTCCTCCGGCTTCCTTGTAAAATGAGTTAGAGGTGCGCAATGCAACCTTGTTGTATGGGATAATGATTGACAATATGAATGAAATGAATATGGCAATGACAATCTCAAGCAATAAGTAATGACAAGGAAAAGTAAACCAATCGCAAACACAAAGATATGTTATCGAGGTTCGAGCACCCAGCTCTACTCCCCGCCTTCCCCAGAAGGATTCTAGCTACTTCCACTATCACAAAGATCACAAATACAATGGAGTACCCAACTCCACAATCTCAAGTACAAGGAATTTCTGAGTAGTCAAAAGACCACAAACTCTCTCTTTCAATTGTCTCTTCCCTTACAAAAGGTCCTTAGAGAACAATGAGTAGGAATGAAGCTCTTGTGTGTAAAGAGAAAAGAAAATGAAATCAGAGAATTCTTGAAAACACTTCAGAAAATGAGAGAGAATTTCAGCACAAAAACCAAGAAACCAAGCTCTTTTGAATGCCTTAAACTTTTGAATTTTTCTTGTAATAATTAGGTGAACCAATCTCTCCCCAAACACCCCTATTTATAGGAGAGGGCTAGGGTTAGAAGATAAAACATTTTTAAGGCTAATCAGAATGTATTAAACCCAAAACAAGTCATTTAAACTCACTTAAGTGAGAAAAAGACAAAAATAAACAGCTCAGAAAAAAATGCCCGTTACTGTTCAAACGGCTCTGTCGGTCGACCGGTCGGTCGACCGCAAGTTCAAAAATGTGACCGTTGCAGGCCATCGGTCGACCGCCCGGTCGACCCAATCTAACCGAGAGCAAAGTTGCTTACAGTCGGTCGACCGGTCGGTTGACCGATACAACGTGCACACAGATACGTGCACAGCCAGAGCCACGGTCGACTGGGACGGTCGATCGGCCAAACCTGTCATAGGTCCGGTCGACCGGCCGGTCGACTGGCTCAGGTCAAAAATCAGGATTTTGAAGAAAATAAAAGGGGATTTTGATTTTGACAAAAATAGTTTTGAACATAGATTTGTATAAAACACAAATATATATCTGTAGGCCAAATCTTGTAAACAAAATGTTTTTGTATAAATTATAAGAAAACATTTTGGAATAAACATGTGCGCAAAAACGTGTGTGATAGAGCTTCAAACTTATCCACTATTCTTTAACAAACTATAAAACTAAAAATACAATGATTAAATACTCTTTGAGCAATCTTCAGGTCTTTGAGCCATCCAATGCTTTGCTTGTGCCTTCTCTTCTATGATCCTTCCTTGATTGTGCAATTTGCCTTCCTTGCTATGTGAAACTTAGAAGTTCTTGCAAAAGCTAAGCCAATGGTCTCCAAACATGGTACAAAACCTGAAACTTATCTTGAGCAAATTCATTAGTACCAAATAGCTCTTATTTGGTTTGTCATCATCAGAACACAAAACAAGAGAGTGTAACCTCTTGGGCCAACAATCTCCCCCTTTTTGATGATGACAAAACAAATAGGCTATAGACAAAAATATGGGGGAGGAGAAGACTCCCCCTCAAATTATGCTATATGAAAAAAAACACAAGAATTTATTAAAAACACAAAAACATACTTTTGATGCCAATTGAAACCAAATTGAAACAATACTAATAAAACACAAAATACAAGAGTTCTCAAATTCATAAAACACAAGACTCATAACAAAAACTCATAAAACTCATAAAACCAAAACATATAAATTCATATGGAACCAAGACCAAATGAACTTATTTTAGTCCCATGTTCCCATGTAAACGTATTCTCCCCCTTTTTGTCATACATCAAAAAGGGTTATGAAAAACATGTTTAATCAATAACACAAACATTAAGTTCTCCACAAATAAACGAAAATCTAGCAAACTCAAGTGGTTTAGTGAAAATATCGGCTAGTTGTAAATCCGTGGAAACATAATCAATATCTATATCTCCTTTCTCAAAATGATCTCTAAGAAAGTGATATCTAATCTCAATGTGCTTGGTCTTACTATGTTGATTTACATTCTTAGTCATGTGTATAGTACTAGTATTATCACAAATATTTTTACATGATCAAAATGCAAATCAAAATCAAGGAGAGTATGTTTCATCCAAAGGACTTGTGCACAACAAGCCCCTGCGGCAACATACTCCGCCTCGGCGGTTGAGAGTGCTACGGAATTTTGTTTCCTAGAGGACCATGAAACAAGACAATTACCAAGAAATTGACATGTCCCACTAGTACTCTTTCTATCTACTCTACAACCCGCAAAGTCGGCATCCGAATAACTCGTCATTGAGAAATCTCCGGTTTTCGGATACCATAGACCCATCCCAATAGTGCCCTTAATATAACGAATAATGCGTTTTACCGCAATAAGATGGGACTCTTTAGGACACGATTGAAATCTAGCACAAAGACACGCACTAAACATGATATCCGGCCTACTTGCCGTTAAATATAAAAGACTTCCTATCATGCTTCTATATAATTTAATATCAACATTTTTACCTTGGTCATCTTTATCAAGCTTGGTTGTAGTTGCCATGGGAGTGTTGCAAGTCTTTGAGCCTTCAAGTCCAAACTTCTTTACAAGTTCCTTTGCGTACTTGGCTTGACTTACGAACGTCCCGTTTTGCAATTGCTTGATTTGGAGTCCAAGGAAGAAATTGAGCTCACCCATTGAAGACATTTCAAACTCAAGTTGCATTACCTTTTCAAAATCCTTGCACAAAAGCTCATTAGTAGAACCAAAAATTATATCATCAACATAAATTTGCACAATTAATATATCATTATCAACATGCTTAGTGAATAGAGTGGTGTCTACTTTGCCTTTAATAAAATCATTTGAAATGAGAAAACTAGAAAGCCTTTCATACCAAGCTCTTGGAGCTTGTTTCAATCCATACAAAGCTTTATCAAGTTTAAAAACAAAGTCGGGATGAACATGATCAATAAAATCGGGAGGTTGAGAAACATAAACTTCTTCATTAATAAAACCATTCAAAAATGCACTTTTCACATCCATTTGAAAAAGTTTAAAATTTTTGAAAGATGCAAAAGCTAGTGTCATCCGTATGGCTTCAAGCCGTGCTACGGGTGCAAAGGTCTCCTCAAAGTCAATTCCTTCAACTTGAGTGTAACCTTGGGCCACTAACCTAGCTTTATTCCTAATGACATTTTCGGACTCATCCATCTTGTTTCTAAAGATCCACTTAGTACCAATTATTGGTCTATCGTGGGGTTTAGGAACAAGGTGCCAAACTTGGTTGCGCTCAAATTGATTGAGTTCCTCTTGCATGGCAAGCAACCAATATGGGTCCGTCTCGGCTTCGAGAATGCCTTTGGGTTCAAAATGAGAAATGAAAGCAAAGTTACCACATAGGTCATGGAGTTTGGAGCGCATTGTGACTCCTTTAGATGCATCACCCAAGATGAGCTCCTTAGGATGATTTGTAGCGTATCTCCAAGCTTTAGGAAGCGGTTGAGAGCTTTCCTCTTTATCCTCTTGAACATCACCAATAGATTCTTGCTTTTCTTCTTGAGCGGGTGAGTCCTTCAAGGATAGTCTCTCCATGTCTTCACCTAATGGTTCAATCTCTACAACATTCTCAACAACCACATTAGATTCTTCAAATTTAACATGCATGGATTCTTCAATGGTACGAGAAGATCTAATGAATACTCTATAAGCTTTACTAGTTGTAGAATATCCAACAAAAATTGCTTCATAAGCCTTAGCATCAATTTACCCAAATTCTCTTTAGTATTTAAAACAAAACACTTGCATCCAAAAACTTTGAAATAAGCAACATTAGGTTTTCTAGAGTGATACATTTCAAAAGATGTTTTGGAAGAATTTTTACACAAATAAATACGGTTAGATATATAGCATGCGGTGTTTACGGCCTCGGCCCATAAATATTGAGGGAGGTCGTATTCACTTATCATTGTCCTAACCATCTCTTGAAGTGTTCTATTTTTCCTTTCTACAACTCCATTTTGTTGTGGAGTTCTAGGATAAGACATTTCATGCTTAATTCCCTTTTCATCACAATAAGTCATGAAGAGTTGGTTTACAAACTCACCACCTCTATCACTCCTTATTTTCAAAATCGGAAAACCTTTTTCTTTTTCAACCCTTTTTCGAAAAATCTTAAAATGAGAAAAGGTTTGATCTTTGTGTTCCAAAAAGAAAACCCAAGTGTAACGGGAAAAATCATCAACCAAAACATATGCATATCTACTACCATTTAAACTCTTAGTTTTAGTAGGTCCAAAAAGATCCATATGAATTAATTCTAAAGGCCTAGTTGACATGATATCCTTGATTGGTTTGAAGGAAGACTTGGTTTGTTTCCCAAGTTGGCACGCACCACAAATGCGGTCTTTCTCAAACTTCAAGTAAGGAATACCCTTCACCAATTCCTTTGAATTAATCCTAGAAAGATGTTCAAAAGAAGCATGTCCTAATCTTCTATGCCAAAGCTAAGAATTTTCATCAAAAGCATTCAAGCATTTAGTAGAACACTCAATATTAAGCATGTCAATGATATAAACATTATCATCACGAAAACCGGTGAGAATACAATCATTTGTTTTAATATCAAAAATCTTGCAAGAACAATTATCAAAAACAACTTTAAGTCCACGATCACAAAATTGACTAATGCTAAGCAAATTATGTTTCAAACCTTCAACTAAAACAACATTCTCAATAATAGGAGATGCACCAATTTGAATGTTACCTATACCGATGATAGTTCCCTTGGAGTCATCCCCGAAGGTGACGGAGCCACCTTCCATGTACATTGATAGGGTTGTAAAGTTGTTGATATCCCACGTCATGTGTCTTGAACAACCACTATCAAGGTACCACCGCTCCCTACGTCTTGGAGCCTTGGTGTGTACCTACATCAAACAATTTAGGACTTGATTTTGGTACCCACATTTTCTTGGGTCCTTGAGGGTTAGAGCCATGAACCCAAACAAGATTATTGGATCTATTTAATTGATCATAACAAAACTTAGCTAAATGTCCATTTTTATCACAATATGTGCATCTATATACTCTACCATACTTAAAAGCATAATGGGTGTGTGATTTGTGAGCATGAGCTTTGTGAGCATGAGCATGAGAAGTGTTAGGTGTAGTGTGAGCATGAGGAATCTTAGCATGTGATGTGTGCTTTTTAGAAAATTTTTCCTCAAGTTTCTTAGTGTTAAAAGCACAATCTTTCAAAACCTTCTCGAAATCAACCATTTTGGTTTTTAAAGAAGAAATTTCTTTTTCATCAACAATAGGAAATTTGGCCTTACAAGAAACCTTGTAGGCACTAAATTCATTTTGAATAGAAATGAGGTTGGAAGAAATATCATCTTTTGTAAGTTCACCTAGAGGGGGGGTGAATAGGTGATGGCTAATCTAATGGTCACTTGTGAACAAATAATGCGGAATTAAAACTAAGTTGACCAAATTAAACTTCTTTTAATTGAACACTTATGTATAACACAAGAGTGTTGCCGAATTCCCCTTGCGAGGCTCTGGACAATCTCCTCTAGATTCCCCTTGAATGGGTTGAGGTGCCGCGTTGGCTCTCTTGGTTGAATACTAGTGTTGATAACAATCCCAAGCAAGTATAGCAATTATGAGCACAAAGATATATCATGCATATAAGAGATAAAGACTATAAAGTAATGCAAGATATAAGTGAGACAAAAAGAGTAAGAGAGCAAGAGTGAGCAATCGCAAACACAAAGGGTTTATTTCGAGGTTCGAGCACACTTGCTCTACATCCCCGCCTTCGACACATGAAGGATTTCCACTATGCACGATCCAACCGGATCTCTCCTTGGTGCCGCAACACCTACAAGCCCTCGGACTCCCAAAGTCCCTTACACACCACAAGCCCACCGGCTCGTCGAGGCCGCACCTCAAGCTACAAGAGTTTGCACCCGAACCCTAAACAACCACGAGCACACTTGCCCGTCTCCTCAAAGTACAAGATGAAATCTTGGTGATCTAAACACTTGATCACCTACAAAAACTCTCACTACAACACCTATAGGATGAATAGCTCAATGGATGCTCAAGTGTTTGTGTGAGAAAGCAAGGAAAGAAAGCTATGGAGGAAAACTCAAAGAATCACTTTTTACACTCTCTTGATAAAAACTCCCTTTAAGATGGGAAGTATTTGCTCTCTATTTTGTGGAGAAAACTCTTCTCAAAGTATCAGAAAAACAGGCTCAAGAAGTCTCCAAAATCTTGTGTTGAAAACAATGACAAAACCCCAATTTATAGGCTGCCAGAAACCTAGCCGTTGGGTTCTGCCAGTACAGTCGGTCGACCGGGTCGGTCGACCGCCAACGGTCAAAAATCCGACCGTTGGGGCTCTGCGGTCGACCGGCCCGGTCGACCGAATCTACCCGTGAGCACCGCAGTCTCCAGCGGTCGACCGTCCCGGTCGACCGGCCACTGTGCTGCCAGACGTGCACAAGTCTGTGCACGTCGGTCGACCGCGAGATCGACCGGCCATGGAGCGGTCGACCGACTCGGTCGACCGGAAAGGCCTGTCAGCCAGTTCCAGGTCTGCACAGTTACGGGATTTGAAAATAGGTCTTTTCACTCAATAAAAATCCCATAAATTCACAGTAAATCTAAAAAATAGTTTTAATCACAATAAAAACTGTTTTTCTAAAAATATCTTTTTCTAAAACTTGTTTTTCCATAACTTCACAAAATACAAAAACAAGATATTTGAGTTCATTTAAAGTATAGGATCCACTACACAATCATAATGATATATCTATGTTTTTGTCATTAAGCATATAACTTGGTTTTGGTTAAAGATGTGTATAATAGAAATACCAAAAACCAAAGTAGATATTTTGTCACAAAGAAAAAATCTTTTTCCAAAATAAAAATTCTTTTCTAAGACATAAAAATCTTTTATGAAAGCAATCCTATCAAGAGTTCTATCAAGAGTGTGTGTGTGATATAACTTGAGCAATCCACCAACTATTCTATCCTTTACATTTTAACTAAAACAAATACAAAATCTTATACCTAGACACAAGTCTTCATCTTCTTGAAGTCTTCCCTTGAAGGCTTCTCATCTTCTTGACTTGGTCCAAGCTTGATCCAAAGCTCCTTGGATCACCCCGTGCTAGCTCCAAATCTTGACATTTAATCCTTTGTTGAGCTTTGCACCTACTAAGATCTTGATAAAGAATCTGTCACTAATTAAACAAGATCATTAGCAAATATAACTACATGAGTTGATCATCATCAAAACTAGAGTGATAGGCCTTTGGGCCAACATCTTTTTCTTTGGAAACCATAGCAAGTTGATTTTTAAGAAAAGCAACTTCCTTTTGTAATTTAAAGCATTCAATTTTCTTATTATCATAAGTTTCAGAAAGTTCAACAAAAGCATGTACAAGAACTTCCTTACTTAATTCATCATCTTCATCATCAAGGGGATGAGGGGTTACCTTAGGTGTGTTTGCCATGAAACACATATTTGCTACATCCGCCTCTTCCTCGGACTCGCTTTCCGAATCCCAAGTTACCTTATAAGCTTTCTTTTCTTCCGATTTCTTTGGCTTGAAGGAGGTCATCTTCTTCTTGAACTCCGGGCAATCCACCATGATGTGTCCGGGCTTTCGGCAATTGTAGCATATAATTTTCCTCTCCTCTTTGCCTTCAAATTTTCTCCGGAAGTTGAGCTTGTTCCTCCGGTACATCCTTTTGACATTTCGCACAAGGAGGGAGAGCTCCTCATCTTCTTCTTCATCTTCTTCATCGTCTTCAAGAGTGGATGAAGACTTGAAAGCTAAGGACTTCTTCTTTGTTGGAGCGGCCTCTTCTCTTACTTTCTTCTCCATCTCATGGGTCTTTAGGTTCCCAATGAGACTAATGATGTCCATCTCATCTTTGTCGTTCAATTCCTTCAAGGTGGTGGCCTTTATCTCCCAAGATGGAGGAAGAGCCCGAATCACTTTGCGCACCTTTTGATCGTTGGAGATGACGTCACCTAAGGAAGAAAGACCATTGGTGATTTTAGTGAATCTAGTAATCATACAATCAATAGATTCATCATCAAGCATTTTAAATGATTCATATTGAGACCTCAAGAGATCTATCTTAGCTCTCTTGACTTGTGAAGTCCCTTCATGTGTGACCAATAAGTGTTGCCAAATCTCATAGGCGGATTGGCAATGAATTACCCGTGTAAGGTCATCCTCATTTAAGGCGGTTAAAAGGGAGTTTTGGGCCTTGGAGTTAGCCTCATATTCTCTAAAGTTGAAGTCGGTCCATGTGCTCTCATCACTATCGGGTGCTACATAGGGTTTGGTCAAGGACTTAGCCACTAAACTACCTAATGATTGCAAAAAGATAGTCATCCTAACCTTCCAAATAGGGAAGTTGAGTCCATCAAATTTAGGTGGGGATTTAATGTTATCGGCCATGTTTACTAGTGATGAATGAATGAAATGAGAAATGTTGATTAGCAAATTTTAAGGATCTCTCTATGGATGTTAAGCCAAAACCTAGAGTCCAAGCTCTGATACCAATTGAAAATCACCTAGAGGGGGGGTGAATAGGTGATGATGCTAATCAAAGAGCAATTTAAAAATTATGATGCAAATGTAATGCAACAATCTCCCAAAACAAGACTAAGAGCCGAATTCCCTATTAAGGGCTCTGAACTCCTTCCTCCGGCTTCCTCGTAAAATGAGTTAGAGGTGCGCAATGCAACCTTGTTGTATGGGATAATGATTGACAATATGAATGAAAATGAATATGGCAATGACAATCTCAAGTAATAAGTAATGACAAGGAAAAGTAAACCAATCGCAAACACAAAGATATGTTATCGAGGTTCGAGCACCCAGCTCTACTCCCCGCCTTCCCCAGAAGGATTCTAGCTACTTTCACTATCACAAAGATCACAAATACAATGGAGTACCCAACTCCACAATCTCAAGTACAAGGAATTTCTGAGTAGTCAAAAGACCACAAACTCTCTCTTTCAATTGTCTCTTCTCTTACAAAAGGTCCTTAGAGAACAATGAGTAGGAATGAAGCTCTTGTGTGTAAAGAGAAAAGAAAATGAAATCAGAGAATTCTTGAAAACACTTCAGAAAATGAGAGAAAATTTCAGCACAAAAACCAAGAAACCAAGCTCTTTTGAATGCCTTAAACTTTTGAATTTTTCTTGTAATAATTAGGTGAACCAATCTCTCCCCAAACACCCCTATTTATAGGAGAGGGCTAGGGTTAGAAGATAAAACATTTTTAAGGCAAATCATAATGTATTAAACCCAAAACAAGTCATTTAAACTCACTTAAGTGAGAAAAAGACAAAAATAAACAGCTCAGAAAAAAATGCCTGTTACTGTTCAAACGGCTCTGTCGGTCGACCGGTCGGTCGACCGCAAGTTCAAAAATGTGACCGTTGCAGGCCATCGGTCGACCGCCCGGTCGACCCAATCTAACCGAGAGCAAAGTTGCTTACAGTCGGTCGACCGGTCGGTCGACCGATACAACGTGCACATAGATACGTGCACAGCCAGAGCCACGGTCGACTGGGACGGTCGACCGGCCAAACCTGTCATAGGTCCGGTCGACCGGCCGGTCGACTGGCTCAGGTCAAAAATCAGGATTTTGAAGAAAATAAAAGGGGATTTTGATTTTGACAAAAATAGTTTTGAACATAGATTTGTATAAAACACAAATATATATCTGTAGGCCAAATCTTGTAAACAAAATGTTTTTGTATAAATTATAAGAAAATATTTTGGAATAAACATGTGCGCAAAAACGTGTGATAGAGCTTCAAACCTATCCACTATTCTTTAACAAACTATAAAACTAAAAATACAATGATTAAATACTCTTTGAGCAATCTTCAAGTCTTTGAGCCATCCAATGTTTTGCTTGTGCCTTCTCTTCTATGATCCTTCCTTGATTGTGCAATTTGCCTTCCTTGCTATGTGAAACTTAGAAGTTCTTGCAAAAGCTAAGCCAATGGTCTCCAAACATGGTACAAAACCTGAAACTTATCTTGAATAAATTCATTGGTACCAAATAGCTCTTATTTGGTTTGTCATCATCAAAACACAAAACAAGAGAGTGTAACCTCTTAGGCCAACAAAAATGAAACTGGATCTTTATTAATCCCAATGTCATAATCAGATTCCTGTAGATACACCACATAATCATCTGAAATAGCAGATCTTTTTTCCCTTTGAGATCTCCTCAAAGCTGCCGGTTGTGGTGGTTCTACTACATTTTCAATGGCAATATCCTCAAGGAGTGGTGAACCAACATCATTATGTTGTTCTGGTATCTCAACTTGATGATCAAGTTGAGGGACAATAATTTCTCTTGAAGGAAAGGGTATTGGGATATTTACCCTTACCTCCTCAAGATCTACCTTTCTTGGTTCATCACTCCCACTAATTTGGCCATTCTTAAGGAATCTGGCATTACCAGCTTCAACTATTCTTGTACTATGGTTAGGACAATAAAATTTGTACCCCTTAGATTTATCTGGATAACCAATGAAATACCCAGATATTGTTCTTGAATCTAATTTCTTTTCTTGTGGATTATATATTCTAGCCTCTGCTGGACAACCCCAAACATGTAAATGTCTTAAACTAGGTTTCCTACCAGTCCACAACTCGAAAGGAGTTGTTGGGACTGCCTTACTAGGAACCCTGTTCAAGATATACATAGCAGTCTTTAAGGCTTCATTCCACAATGAATTGGGTACATTAGAGAAGCCCATCATGCTCCTAACCATATCCATAAGTGTCCGGTTTCGCCTTTCAGCAACACCATTCTGCTGAGGCGTACCTGGCATTGTGTATTGAGCACAAATACCACGCTTTTCTAGAAATTTGGCAAATGGGCTAGGATTTTGTTCTGACTCATCATATCTACCATAAAATTCACCACCTCGATCTGATCTTATAATTTTAACTTTTCTATCTAATTGTCTCTCGACTTCTGTAATGAACACCTCAAGGATGTCAACAGCCTGAGACTTTTCATTAATTAGATATACATAACCATAACGTGACAGATCATCTATAAAGGTAATGAAATATCTCTCTCCCGTAAAACATGGAATGGAGAGTGGTCCGCAAATATCTGTATGAATTATTTCAAAAAGCTCTTTACTTCTTGTGGCACCTTTCTTGGTGTGTTTTGTTTGCTTTCCTTTTATGCAATCCACACACACATGAAAATCAGTGAAGTCTAGGTTATCCAAAATCCCATTCTTCACTAATCTTATTATTCTATCTCTGGAGATATGCCCCAGTCGTCTATGCCACAAGATAGAGGAATTTTCATTAATTAAGCCACGTTTAATACCAACATTCGAATGCAGAGATAAAAGAGATTGTGCAAACTCATCATTCAATGAAATTTTATATAAACCATCACATAAAATTCCATGTCCAACCGACATTGAATTATACATTAAACTGAGTTTTCCACAACTGAATAAAACAGAATATCCAAAAAAATCTAATTTGGATAATGACATTAAGTTCCTAGAAATCGAAGGTACATAAAAAGTATCTTCAAGATTCATCTGATGACCCGTCTCTAAGAGTAGTCGGTAAGTACCAACAGCCTTGACCTCCACTTTAAGACGGTTCCCCATAAAGACGAATCTCTCACTTTCCTTCGGTTTCCGGGTTGTAAGGAATCCCTGCATTGAATTAGTTATGTGAGTTGTGGCTCCAGAGTCAATCCACCAAGTATTAGAAGGTACTTCAGTAAGATTTGATTCATAACATACAAAAGAAAGATTTATACCTTTCTTTTCGAACCAAGCTTTCCTCTTGTTGCAGTCCTTCTTCACATGTCCTTTTCTGCCACAGAAGTAGCATTTGACAGTGAAAGCCTTTCCATGACCTTGGCTACTTTCTCCACGGTCATTCCCTTTCTTTGATGGAAATCTCTTACCTCTTCCATATTTACCTTTCTTATGGATAGCCCCTTGAGTTACTGCCAACACTGAGTGATGCCCTTCTTGCCTCAGTCTCACTTCCTCTTGTACACACATACCAGTCAGCTCATTCAGATTCACTTATCCTTATGAGTATTATAGTGGATCTTGAATGGCCCAAACTGAGAGGGAAGTGAGTTGAGGATGAACTGTACTAAGAAGGATTCATCCACTTTCATACCCAGTGATCCTAACTTAGCAGCCTTATCAGTCATATTTAGAATGTGTTGTTGAACTCCTCTATTACCATCATATTTCATGGTAGTGAGTTCAGCCATAAGGGTGCCAGCTAATGACTTATCTGCAGACTTAAATCGGTCTCTTACAGCAGATAAAAGTTCAGATGCACTAGTGGTATGTGGGAGTGAAGTCTTGATGTTATTGGCTATGGTCATCTTTATGAACATGAGACTGAGTCTATTCGACCTTTCCCAAGCTTTGGCATGGCTAACCTGCTCTGCTGTGCTTTCAGCAGTCACTTCATCAGGTTTCTCTACTAAAAGAGCCATGTCTAGGTCCAGAACACCCAGTGTAAATTGTACATGTTCAAACCACTCAGAAAAGTTGGTACCATCCAGGGCTAGAATGCTAGTTGCATGAGTGTGAAGGGAAGTGGGAACGTTCACTGAAACAAAATAGGACATAGCTCACATTAAGGCCTCGAATCAATACAAAAACTTTAAATTTAATGAAGATGAACTATTGATATCACTCTGATTCCTCCTTTGGGCGAAACCTAAGCATATCCAGTGTTCACTCTTTAGGCGAGACTCTTTTATCACCTACGTAGGTCTAATATAATTTATGCTACTTAGACAGTAAGTCATGTTACCTTTGGGTATCCAATTCTACACCACTAAGTTGCATAAATTACACTATCCTACCCCGGTTCCTAATTATTTGAAAGAGACTTTCCTTTGGGCCAGTCCCAATCTCCTAACTAGAACCGCCATCGAGAATATTATTGTCTTTAATGTCACCTACATTGACAAGTCTTTTATGTAGTTGTATATTCATAAGGTTTACTAACATAGGTCACTTTGGCAACTACTAAATCAATAAGCCTTATGAATACAAAACTAACCAATAATATTCTCTAATCTTTTATTTGAGTAATACTATAATACTCCAATTCTATTACTTGACCAACATCAATCATTATTAACACAATAACTTTAATGTGTAACATACTTTAATGATTGAATTAAACAACCATAAGTCGACTAGGGCAAAGAAAAGTTAGTCGACTATACCAATATTATTAGTCGACTATAAATATTTATTAGTCGACTACACATTTTATTAGTCAACTCCTATTGGAAGGCAACTCTCGGTTAAATTATTAGTCGACTTGGGAAAAGAGTTAGTCGACTATACATTTTATTAGTCGACTACTCAAAATAATTAGTCGACTCCTGTACCGAAACAGAGAGTTCTTAAGTTTCTGAAAAAATACTTAGTCGACTAGTGTTTCGGGCTAGTCGACTAATAGTCGACAAAACTGTTATCGCGGGCAGTTCCAGACAGCCGACGGAAAATTTTAATTAGGGAAAAATTAGGGTTAATAATTCCTGAAATTTGATCCCAATCAATTGTACAATTAGAGGAAATTGAACAGAACATTAGGGTTAATAAATCCTCTTAAAATTCTACAATTAAAAGATCAAAAATTTGATTTTTATGAACTGTTAATCAAAAACCCTAATTTTCCATAATCTATAATCCAAGATGTATTGATTCTAAAATCCAGGCTCTGATACCAAATGTAAGAATTAAATAAACTTTAATGCGGATAAATTGCCATGGATCTAAAATCAATCATCTCAAGAAATCAAATACATATTTAAATCAATACTAAATTCTCCATACCTGAAGCCATTGATGAACTGAAGAGAGTAGATGGATGAAAACTTTGATCCTTCTCTTTAATCCTGCAAGAACCCTAATGCAGACCCTTCTTCTCTCTGTCTCCTTTTCTTTTCACAACCTTTTCTAATATGATGGATTCTCTCATTGCTCACAAATAATGAGCTTAGGTTATATTTTTTTCAGGAGGAGAGATGAGGGTCTACATTTACAAATAAACCCCTGAGATAAAACCACCCATCATGGTTTCCTTTTATACCTCAGATTTATTTAACTTATATAAATGTAACTTAATATGGGCAACTTACTATATCAGTTAACTTTAATTAGGAATCCAATGTTAATTAACCAAGGTTATTGGGCCACCTTAATGTGAGATTAACATAAGGTACATACAAAGCTTGGTGTGAAGACTTTGTTGCCAACCTTGATCTTTACTTAATCATATCTAAACATTATTTTTTTCAAATTAACCAAAAGAGATTGGCAGCCACGTATTGATAAATGTTACCACTGAATGTATTGTTGGAAAGGTAATTTGTCTGTGGATGGCAGGCTTATATTGGTTAATTCAGTTCTTTCTGCTCTTCCTCTCTAGTATCTTTCTTTCTTTAAACTTTCTAAATGGCATTAAGAAGATTGATGCAATGAGAACATAGTTCTTTGGGAGTGGTAATAGAAACACTTCTTCCTTTGGTCACCTTGTGAATTGGAAGTCTGTATGTCTATTTAAATCTGAGGGTGGGCTTGATATCATCAATTTGAAGTTGTTCAATAATTCTTCTTTGTAAATGGCTCTGGAAAACTCTGATTAAAGAGTCAATGGCTGGTACAATTTTGTATTCCTTGTACTCTAATTCCTCCAAATTACTTCAATCTAATGAGAGAAGAAATAACAACTCTATCTTTTGGAATGATGTCCTTACAGTGAAGGATCCTTTCTGGCATAATATTAGATGGAAGTTGGGGTCTAGCTCTAAGGTTGGCTTCTGGTTGGATAAATGGATGGGAGATTGTTCTTTGAAGGCTTTATATCCTCAGGTATCTGTTTTGGCATTTAATGTATAAACCACAGTGGATAAGCAGGGGCTTTAGTTGAAGAATGGATGGAGGTGGCAGTTGTTGATTCACAGACCATCTATTGGTCTGGGTGTGGAAAAAGAGTTGGTTCAGCTTGTATCTGGATGTAGGCCTATGCATGAAAGGGATGATCAGCTTACTAGGTTATTCAATTCTAAAGGACAATTTTCTGTTAATTCTTACTATAAGTTTCTTAATTGTAGGGGTATGCAGGTTGTGTGGGCTTCTATAATTTGGAAATCTATAGCCCCTCTTAAAGGTTTTCTTTTGGTTGTTGCTCAGAGATAGATTGCAAACGAAAGATCAGTTCACTAAGAACAGGTGCACTAGAGATCCTTTACGTATCTGTGGGGGAGAATTGGAGACCAGGGATCATGTATTCCTGAAGTGTAGTTTTGCTCAAAATATGTGAAGATCGTGGGCCAGTCTTTTCAATTCTCCTCAATAGCCTAACTCTTTGGATCTGTTTCTTTTAGACTGGCAACCTGGTAATATTCAAAAACAGTTACAACCAGCTTGGGAGATCTTAAGTGTGGATATTTGTTGGCTAATTTGGAGAGAAAAAACATGAGATGCTTCCATGTAAAATGAAAAATCATGTTAATCTCTTTTCTGATTTTTTTTTTTTTGTTAACCCGTGGTTAGGCCCTATTGCAAATAAAAGAAAGGAGGTTATTATGCCTGTGATAGCAAAAGCAAATCTTCCTTCTGCTTGGATTGTCGATGC
Source organism: Agave tequilana (assembly GCA_038442645.1). Classification (NCBI taxonomy): domain Eukaryota; kingdom Viridiplantae; phylum Streptophyta; class Magnoliopsida; order Asparagales; family Asparagaceae; genus Agave; species Agave tequilana. Next base: position 458,757 of record JAVJIF010001060.1, read on the forward strand.
TGAGCTCGATAATTTGACAGATCAAGCTGCCTTTACTCTCTGAAGATGGAGTAAGGGATATACTTGTTTTGCTGAGCCATGGGAGAATAAGGATATCTTTGTCCTGCTTTTTTATTTTTCTGTTTTATCCTTTTGGGGTTGTACATAATACTTTTATGTTAGTGATGATTGTGTTGCTGATGTAGCAATATTTTGGTTATTTGATCAATCATTTATTAACTAGTAGAAGGTTGGTTTTGGCCTTCTTAAGTATCTATGTTGTGTCATGAGTGACGACAAGATCCGTTCCTCATCCTTATGGATGCTTATGGCGATAGAAAGTCTAACTACGTAATGTCTTTAGAAGGTTGAAGCATATTCCCTTGGAGATACTATTTTGTATTCTTTTATATATATATATATATATATAGACTTGTATCCTTTCAAAAGGATTTGATCCTGGATCCTTCCCACTCAAATTCAACCCTCCAACATTCGAATACAAGATCCACTCCGTTGAAGTTGATCTATACTATTTCAAGTATCTATAAACCAAAAATCAAGTGTTTTAAATACTTTTTGCCCATCCATCAAGTAGGGGAAAAACGGACGGCCTAAATAGTGAGTTGGTTAGTTTAGCGGTGTAGAACATTTGAAATCTAATAAAAATTAGTTTATAGGGGTTTTTAAATGTTTAGATCATAATGAAATGGCCGGATCGAGAATTTGTATGTCTAAAGACATAGATCTAACCAACTCACTACTTTCGGCCGTCCATTTTGCGTCGCTTGATGGATGGGCAAAAAGTATTTAAAACACTTGATTTTTGGTTTATAGATACTTGAAATAGTATAGATCAACTTCAACGGAGTGGATCTTGTATTCGAATGTTGGAGGGTTGATTTTGAGTGGGAAGGATCCGGGATCAAATCCTTTTGAAAGGATACAAGTCTATATATATATATATATATATATATATATATATATATATATATATATATATATATATATATATATATATATATATAAAGAGAGAGAGAGTAGCGATCCGGTGAGAAAGGCTGCTTTGGTGAGAAGATAAGAAGGGATCATAGGAGCCATCAGATTATCTTTTGGGCGGTTGAGATTAGTTTTGGGTTGGTTAAATTAGTTTTGGGTTGGTTAAGTTAGTTTTTTGGCTTTTAGTTTTATTTCCTCCAAATCTAATCTCAACCACCCAGAAATTAATCTGACGGTTCCTATGCTACTTTCTCATCTTCTCACGTAAGCTAGCTTTCACAACAGATCACTACTCTCTCTCTTTCTCTTTCTCTTTATATATATATATATGTATATATATATATGTATATATATATGTATATATATGTGTATATATATATATGTATATATATGTGTATATATATATATGTATATATATGTGTATATATATATATGTATATATATGTGTATATATATATATATATATATATATATATATATATATATATATGTGTATATATATATATATATATGTGTATATATATATATATATAGATAGATAGAGAGAGAGAGAGACAGACAGACAGACTTGTGTCATTCCAGAAGAATTCGAGGCCGTGTCATTCCCGAATCCATCCTTCCCACTCAAATATAACGTACAATATCCGAATGAAAGATCCATTCTGTTGAAGTTGATTTACAATATTTCAAGTAGCTAAAAACCAAAAATCATGTATTTTGAATACTTTTTGCCCATCCATTAAGTAGTTGCAAAATGGACAAGTCAAAAATAGCATATTGCTTAGATCTACATTTTTAGACATACAAATTCTAGATCTGACTATTTCATCATGAACTAAACACTTAAGAAACCTCATATATCAATTTTGTTAGATTTCAAATATTCTGCACCATTAAACTAACCAACTCACTATTTCGGCCGTTTATTTTGCGTCACTTGATGGATGGGCAAAAAGTATTCAACGTATATGTTTTTTTTTTTTTTACTTTTAGCTACTTGAAATGATGTAGGTCAACTTCACTAGAATGAATTTTGCATTCAGATGTTGTAGGGTACTATTTGAGTGGGAAGGATTCGAGACTGATTCCCACTCAAATACTACCCTACAACATCTGAATGCAAAATCTACTTCGTTAAAGTTGATTTAGATTATTTCAAGTAACTAAAATAAAAAATCATGTATTTTAAATACTTTTTGCCCATCCATCAAGTAGGCGCAAAATGGACGGCCAAAAAGTGAGCTAGTTAGTTTAACGGTGTAGAATATTTGAAATCTAATAAAAATTGGTATGTGAGGCTTTTTAAGTGTTTAGATCATGATGAAATCGTCGGATCGAGAATTTGTATGTCTAAAGACATAGATCTAAGTAATATGTTTTCGGCCATCCATTTGCGTCTACTTGATGGATGGGCAAAAAGTCTCCAAAATAATTGATTTTTTATTTTTAGTTATTTGAAATAATGTAGATCAATTTCAACAGAATAGATTTTGCTTCGGATGTCGTACGGTTGTATTTGAGTGGGAAGGATTCGACCTCAAATCCTTCTAGAATGACACAAGTCTGCTTGTCTATATATAGTTGAGCTGGGCTACTTTCAGAAGTATCAAGAATGTCGATACTCACACTTTAATTTGGTTGATACACCACCCATATGCAAGATCCAAACCGTTGGATGTGATCTACTAACTATAAACTAGTTAGGAATAAGATTTCACATATTTTCGTTATCATTTACTCATTCATCAAAGTGATCTCAAAGCTGAGCAGTTTTAGGTCTCTCAAAAATATCGATTTTTTAGTCACTTTGATGAACGTGTAAATGATAACGAAAATCTGTAAAATTTTATTCCTAACTAGTTTGTAATTAGTAGATCACATCTAACAGTTTGGATCTTACATATGTGTGGTGTACCAATCAAATCTAAGTGAGAGTATCGACATTCTTGATACTTTCGAAAGTAGCCCAGCTCAACTCATATATATATATATATATATATATATATATATATATATATATATATATATATATATATATATATATAATGTAGAGCTTCCTGCGCTACTTTTTCATGTCATTATTTTTTGTTGGTTATCTGCTTAACAGAAATCAATCAGACAACTAATCAAGCTCACTGAGATATCAACAATCTAATTGGCCAGGTCGGCAAATATCAGGTGGGAGGTTTTCCGTTCAATAGAACGTTCCTTAATTTAAGAACCACCTTTCAATTTCCTTCCTTGGTTAAACACCAATTAGACTGAATCTAAATCAGTCTCGATATACTATAAAGTATATCCCCTATATAAAGGACTTAATCCACTTATACAGTATTTGGAGTGAGGTACGCTTAGAGCGAATCTCCTTAAGACAATTACGTCCCCCGCACCGGTGCTAACGGGATAATGGACGTTGGTCTCCCAAGATACAACACTCCTTCACGGTATTTGGATAGCACTACCAAATCACCGTACGGTCGAACCGTAGTCAACCAGTACCTTCACAGGATCGTTGAAGCAGCGGTACAAGGACAAATTTTGGATGAATATTTGCCTTTACTTTGAAGTAGCACCCACTGTTGAGGACAAAGGAAGGTTGAAGAATATTTTTCTTCAGAAGTACCAGATTCAGACAACAATTCTATAACAGAATCTGTTGAATTTTCTGATTCCTCTTTCAGAACAAATTTCGCAGAATCTTTTTTGGAAGTCGCTTCGGATTCCCACTTCTCGCTGGAAGTCACTTTCCTACTTCTCAGTTCAGAACTTGCTTCAGAACTTAGATCAGATAGAAAGAGAGAGAGAGAGATGTATTTGTCTTGGTGTGTTGGTGTCTTTTCAATTGAGAGATGGGAGCGCTTTATATAGCGCTCCAGGAGGGGCCAACAGGTTCGAACCCAACGAAAGGTTGCAACGGTTCGGTCTGAACCGTTGCAACGGTTCGACCCAACAGTCACACCTGTTGACTGTCCAACAGTTGCGAGCGTTGGCTGTCCAACTGGAGCTTTGGATCCGGATAGCGGGTCGGGTCTCGGAGCGGAGCGGGTCTGGTTCGGGTAGCAGAGTGGCCCATACCCTTGAGACCCGATTCAAAAAGAACCAGGCCAGGTAGGGAACCCAAACCCAAACCCGGACCATAACCCGGACCAGGACCCGGACCCAAGCCCGACCCGGCACCGGCGCCGGCCGGCCGGCCGCCTCCAGCGGCGGCGCGCGCGCACGCACGCACGCACGTGCGGGCATAGATCCCTCCTTTTCGCGCGCGAAAACTCCAAGTACCCAAAGGGCACGCCCTTTGTTCTCAACTTTCTCTATTTATACACCACAAACTTCCATCCCATGGCCAATGTGGGACTAAATGCTTTTAGCTACCTTTAGTCCCGTTTTGGCTTTGAATTAGGCAATCTTTAGACTTGAATATCTCATTCATTCGAAGTCGGAATTGAACATGTGAATATACCACGTTCATCCCCAATGGAAGGAGAACACACTCCAACCATCATCCAATTGATTCTATCAACGGATCTCGCCATAATTCAACTCGAAGATTCATACTTATATTCTTCAATTCCAACAATCCCCCACAATGAATGGAGATTCAAGGAAATGACACACAAAGAGACTGACTCTATTGTGAAAGGTACTTGAGAAAAGAAACTGCATAAGGATAGGTGAACTAGGTCTTGAACCTTCCATAGCGAAAGCTTTATCGGACTTACTGGCTAATCAGTGAACTAGGTCTTGAACTGTTAGCCGTTAGTGTAAGCCAAGTCAACAAGCTTCACACAGTGACTTTTCAAATTAACTTTGGTTCTCGGTTGTGTCCGTTTTGGCCCTGGATATTCTTGATTTCAGAGAGTATCTTTAGGGAATAACAGCCTCCATAGAAATTCCCAAAGAGCCGACCCAACTCTATACTCACATAGGTGATCGTCCTATTAAGAGTAGTCTACTCTACTCCACTTGTTTAGTAACAAGATATAGGCATCATTAAAAGCGTTAAGCTTATCCTTAATCCACTTGTAGAAAAGCACTTATGTGCACCTTAGGAATGGATTAGAGTCAAGCTCCCAAGTGCTTACTTGGTGAGTCAATCATAACTAGTTTTTTCTCTTGAACTTAGTCCGTGGGATCTCTAGTCGCTAAGTGAGGTTTCCATTAAGCTGACTCGGTAAGGTTAGGCTTTTAGACCCATTCCCCTCGATGCGCAGTTTATACGCTCTCCACTTAAATCTTTAGTAAGCGGATCCGCTAAATTATCCTTTGACGATACAAAGTCAATAGAGATGATTCCATTTGAGAGCAACTGCTTCACGGTATTATGTCTACGACGAATATGTCTAGACTTACCGTTGTATATAACATTTTGTGCTTCTGGGGTTAACATAGCCTCTTTAAATGTTTGAGGCTCGCTTTCAATAGCGTATGCTATGAAATCTGGACCAAAAGATTTTGAGATTCTAGATCTCTGACTTCTTCTTGGTTCAATTTCCGCATTAACAGTTGGTTCCTCGGGGCTTTCGTCCCTGAATGCCATCTCATGTGTTCTTTTCCCAGAAGTCTTATCTGTTTCCCGTTTATACGGAAAGATATCTTCAAAGAGCACAGCATCTCTAGATTCGATAATCATGTTTACATGAATATCTGGTATTTCTGATTTATGAACCAGAAATCTGTAGGCACTACTATTCAAGGCATAGCCTATGAATATGCAGTCCATAGTTTTTGCTCCCAACTTAGTCTTTTTAGGTAATGGTGCCAGCACCTTTGCAAGGCACCCCCACATTTTGAGGTAATGGTAGGAAGGTGTCCTTCCATGCCATAACTCGAATGGTATTAGACCAAGTTTCTTGTGGGGTACTCTATTTAGAATATAATTTGCAGTTAATAGAGCTTCCCCCCACAAGTTCTGCGGAGCTCCAGAACTTACGAGCATGGAATTTACCATCTCCTTCAAAGTTTTGTTCTTCCGTTCAGCAATTCCATTCTGCTGAGAAGTGTATGGTGCTGTAGTTTGATGGATTATACCAAAATTAGCACATAACTCACTAAAATCATTTGATTCATATTCTCCGCCTCTATCGGATTTTAGAATCTTGATTTTCTTGTTGAGTTGATTCTCAACTTCGGCTTTATATGTTATAAACATATTTATTGCCTCATCCTTACTGTTTAAAAGATACACATAACAGTATCTTGTACAGTCATCAATAAAAGTAATAAAATACTTTTTCCCGCCTCTAGTTGGCATAAATTTCAAGTCACACAGATCGCTATGAATTAACCCTAAAGGTTGTGTATTTCGATCAATTGAGTGAAATGAATTTTTCGCCAACTTGGCCTCAACACAAATCTCACACTTGCGAATTTTTTCCAAGTTGAGTTTAGGAATATATCCCAGATTAGACAAGTTTTTCAAAGACTTGTAATTTACATGTCCTAATCTAGCATGCCACAAAATAGGAGACTCAAGCAAATAAACAGAAGAATTTCTTTTATTTATAAGTTTCGGGTACAAATACACAGACTTTTATCTACCACTGCAACATTGGCTTTAAAAAGTCCATCAACAAGATAACCCTTTCCCACATACATCCCTCCCTTAGTAAGTACAAATTTATTGGATTCAAAAACCATTCTAAATCCTTTCTTACTAAGTATTGATCCGGAGATCAAATTCTTGCGGATGTCTGGAACATGAAGCACATCGTTAAGAGTAAGCTCTTTACCCGATGTCCACTTCAGGATAACCTTGCCTTTTCCTTCAACCTTTGAGGAAGCTGAATTACCCATGAATAGTTGCTCATCTTGCTCTAGCCTTTGATATTCTGAGAATAACAATTTCTCCGAGCAGATGTGCCGAGTAGCTCCAGTGTCTACCCACCAATCCTTATTGTTGGTTGTCAGATTCACTTCTGACACCACAGCTGAAAGGCTTGGAGACTCATGGTCGGTCAAGTTTTCCTGTGGGTGGCTTTTCTTGTTCATTTTGAGACGGCTACAACATTCATTCGCCTTATGCCCCTCTTTGTTGCAGATGTAGCAAGTTTCCTTGAAGCGCATGTTCTTGCCTTCTTGGACCTTGCTTTTGTACTCCAGGGAAGTCTTCTTCCGCTTTAAAGCCTTTGGAAGTAGACACTTTCCCCTTTGAGTCTTCGATCACATTGGCTTTTGCTTCGTAGGAGTTCTTACTGCTCCTTGTCTCGGACTTTCTGTTGTCCTCCTCGATTCGAAGCCTCACAATGAGATCTTCCAACTTTAACTCCTTTCGCTTGTGCTTCAGGTAGTTCTTGAAATCTCTCCACGCAGGTGGGAGTTTCTCCACGATAGTAGCCACCTGAAAAGTTTTCAGGTAGGATCATACCTTCGGCTTCTATCTCATGCAAGATAAGTTGGAACTCTTGCACCTGACTGATTACAGTCTTGCTGTCCACCATTTTGTACTCCAGAAATCGTCCTACGATGAACTTCTTGGTACCAGCATCCTCAGTCTTGTACTTCTTGTCAAGACTGGCCCATAACTTCTTTGCCGTTGTGATAGGACTGTAGACATTGTAAAGAGAGTCATCCAGTCCATTTAAAATATAATTTCGGCAAAGGAAGTCACATTGAGTCCATGCATCAGTTGCAGGCTCTGGTGGATCTTCTTGCAGGAATCTGGCCAGATGAAGAGTGGTCAAGTAGAAGAGCATCTTCTGTTGCCACCTCTTGAATTCTGTGCCATCAAATTTTCCTGGCTTCTCCGGCTTCGGGTTAGGAAGTGGAGTTGGCATCAAAGCTTGTAGCAGCATGTTTGGTGCCTTACTTGAGCTATCTTGATTTGTCTCAGACATTTTCTGCAAGTTCAAGCAGAACAGAAGTAAGAAACTTCAATAATAATTGTCTTAAGATTGTTGGTTATATGCTTAACAGAAATCAATCTGACAACTAATCAAGATCACTGAGATATCAACAATCTAATTGGCCAGGTCGGCAAATATCAGGTGGGAGGTTTTTCGTTCAATAAAACGTTCCTTAATTTAAGAACCATCTTTCAATTTTCTTCCTTGGTTAAACACCAATTAGACTGAATCTAAATCAGTCTCGATATACTATAAAGTATATCCCCTGTATAAAGGACTTAATCCACTTATACAGTATTTGGAGTGAGGAACGCTTAGAGCGAATCTCCTTAAGACAATTACGTCTCCCGCACCGGTGCTAACGGGATAATGGACGCTGGTCTCCCAAGATACAACACTCCTTCACGGTATTTGGATAGCACTACCAAATCACCGTACGGTCGAACCGCAGTCAACCAGTACCTTCACAGGATCGTTGAAGCAGCGGTACAAGGACAAATTTCAGATGAATATTTACCTTTACTTTGGAGTAGCACCCACTGTTGAGGACGAAGGAAGGTTGAAGAATATTTTTCTTCAGAAGTACCAGATTCAGACAACAATTCTATAACAGAATCTGTTGAATTTTCTGATTCCTCTTTCAGAATAAATTTCGCAGAATCTTCTTTAGAAGTCGCTTCGGATTCTCACTTCTCGCTGGAAGTCGCTTTCCTACTTCTCAGTTCAGAACTTACTTCAGAACTTAGATCAGATAGAGAGAGAGAGAGAGAGATGTATTTGTCTTGGTGTGTTGGTGTCTTTTCAATTGAGAGATGGGAGCGCTTTATATAGCGCTCCAGGAGGGGCCAACAGGTTCGAACCTAACGAAAGGTTGCAACGGTTCGGTCTGAACTGTTGGCCCAAAGGCCCATCACTCTAGTTTTGATGATGATCAACTCATGAAGTTATGATTACTAATGATCTTGTGTTTAATTAGTGACAGATTCATTATCAAGATCTTAGTAGGTGTGGAGGTTCAACAAAGGATTTAAAGTCAAGTTGGAAGCTAGCACCGGTTGATTCACGAGCCTATGCATCAAGACCACATCTAGAGATGAGCTCGGTGGATTGCACTTGGACCAAGTCAAGAAGATGAGAAGCCTTCAAGAGAAGACTTCAAGAAGTTGAAGACTTGTGTCTAGGTATAAGATTTGTATTTTTATTTTAGATAAAATGTAAAGGATAGAATAGTTGGTGGATTGCTCAAGTTATATCACACACACACTCTTGATAGAACTCTTGATAGGATTGCTTTCATAAAAGATTTCTATGTCTTAGAAAAGAATTTTTATTTTGGAAAAAGATTTTTTCTTTGTGACAAAATATCTACTTTGGTTTTTGGTATTTCTATTATACACATCTTTAACCAAAACCAAGTTATATGCTCAATGACAAAACATAGATATATCATTATGATTGTGTAGTGGATCATATCCATACACACTATACTTTAAATGAACTCAAATATCTTGTTTTTGTATTTTGTGAAGTTATGGAAAAACAAGTTTTAGAAAACATATTTTTAGAAAAACAGTTTTTATTGTGATTAAAACTATTTTTTAGATTTACTGCGAATTTATGGGATTTTTATTGAGTGAAAAGACCTATTTTCAAATCCCGTAACTGTGCAGGCCTGGAACTGGCTGACAGGCCTTTCCGGTCGACCGAGTCGGTCGACCGCTCCATGGCCGGTCGATCTCGCGGTCGACCGACGTGCACAGACTTGTGCACGTCTGGCAGCACAGTGGCCGGTCGACCGGGACGGTCGACCGCTGGAGACTGCGGTGCTCACGGGTAGATTCGGTCGACCGGGCCGGTCGACCGCAGAGCCCCAACGGTCAGATTTTTGACCGTTGGCGGTCAACCGACCCGGTCGACCGACTGTACTGACAGAACCCAACGGCTAGGTTTCTGGCAGCCTATAAATTGGGGTTTTGTCATTGTTTTCAATACAAGATTTTGGAGACTTCTTGAGCCTGTTTTTCTGATACTTTGAGAAGAGTTTTCTCCACAAAATTGAGAGCAAATACTTCCCATCTTAAAGGGAGTTTTTATCAAGAGAGTGTAAAAAGTGATTCTTTGAGTTTTCCTCCATAGCTTTCTTTCCTTGCTTTCTCACACAAACACTTGAGCATCCATTGAGCTATTCATCCTATAGGTGTTGTAGTGAGAGTTTTTGTAGGTGATCAAGTGTTTAGATCACCAAGATTTCATCTTGTACTTTGAGGAGACGGGCAAGTGTGCTCGTGGTTGTTTAGGGTTCGGGTGCGAACTCTTGTAGCTTGAGGTGTGGCCTCGACGAGCCGGTGGGCTTGTGGTGTGTAAGGGACTAGAGAGTCCAAGGGCTTGTAGGTGTTGCGGCACCGGGGAGAGATCCATTAGGATCTTGCATAGTGGAAATCCTTCGTGTGTCGAAGGCGGGGATGTAGAGCAAGTGTGCTCGAACCTCGAAACATACCCTTGTGTTTGCGATTGCTCTTTCTCTCTCTCTTGTCTCTTATTTATATCTTGCATTCAATTATTGTCTATCTTTATATGCATGATATTCACTTGTGCTCATATTTGCTATACTTGCTTGGGATTGTTGTTAACACTAGTATTCAACCAAGAGAGCCAACGCGGCACCTCAACCCATTCAAGGGGAATCTAGAGGAGCTTGTCCAGAGCCTCGCAAGGGGAATTCGGCAACACTCTTGTGTTATACATAAGTGTTTAATTTAAAGAAGTTTTATTTGGTCATCTTAGTTTTAATTCCGCATTATTTGTTCATAAGTGACCATTAGATTAGCCATCACCTATTCACCCCCCCTCTAGGTGAACTTACAATTGGTATCAGAGCCAAGTGCTCTTGATATTAGGTCTAACAACCTAGAGTTAAAGATCCTCATTTTTAGGCTAATCACAATATTTTGTACACACACCATGGACTTCATGTCACCACCCACCTTTGACATCCTTAACATCCAAATTTGGAAGGTTAAGATGTCATTGTACCTCAAAGCCTTAGGATTTCATGTCTATCTTGCCACTACTAATAATGCTTATTCTTTAGATGGTAAGAACATTGAGGCTAATGCAAAAGCCCTTCATGCTATCAAGTCAACCCTAAATGATGATTATTTATCTAGGGTTTCTAATGTTGAATCGGCTTTTGTAGTATGGAACATCATCACCTCCCTCGGCGAAAAAGATCTATACTATGCGGGGAGTGACTCGGACGTTGGAAGCGACACCTCCAACGCATGCTTTATGGTCCAAGGGGATGACCCCCTTGAGGTAAATTCCGAATCCGATGATGAGGACATGTCATATGATGAGCTATCTACTTTTTGTCATCTATTGCTTGAGAAATATGACATGATTAGAAAAGAAAATAAAAATTTGAAAAAGAACATTGCTTGCATGCATATAGAACAAGATTCATTTAGAAGTAACATTGCATGCTTAGAATTAGAAAATAATAATTTGAAAAAGGATTTTGATTGCATGCTTAAAGAAAATGATTCTTTTAAATTTAAGATTGCATGCTTAGAAAAGAAAAATAAAGATTTGAAAAATGAGAATGTTTCCTTGATTGCTAAATTGAATGATTTATGTGAAGGGAACACTATTTTGAAAAATAAGATTGATTTGGTGAAAAAACAAAAGGAAGATGTTTTTTAAGAAATATCACTTTGAAAAGAAAATTTGTTGAAAAAGAAAAAGATTTTGTTTCACAAAAGAAAAAGAAAATGATCATATATCTCATCATGCTTTACATGCCACCACAAATGAGATAAATGTTTTGAAAAATAAAATGGATAATTTGAGTTCAACTTTGAACTCTTGTGCATTTAATCATACTAAGTTAGAGTCAATGTTTTCAAAGAAACAAACTCCTCATGTTCATGCACATCACTCTCATCATCATGCTTATGTTGCACAACATGATCACACTCCTACACATAAGCATACTAAGGTGTACGTATGTACACATTGTGGCCGCAAAGGCCATTTAGCAAAATTTTGTTTTGATAAGAAACCTCATTTATATTTTGCTAAGTATAAAAGATTTTGGGATCCTTACAATAAAGCTAACCCAAAGGACCCAAGAAAGTATGGGTACCAAAACCCCCACCCTTTGATTTTGATGTAGGTGAGGGCTCTCACAAAACGTGAGAGGATTGGTGCCTTGATAGCGGATGCAATGGACATGATGGACAAACTTTTGGATGCATCGCTATCAAGGAAATTTTGGTGGGTCAACCACCATGCTAGGAGCTTTGGAGTTGGTAACGATTTCTAAACTCCTATTTCATTTATGCACATGTTTTTAATTTCATGTAGCATGTTCATATTTTTTTTGGTGCTTCATGTGGCATTTACATGCTTAAATGTAGAATGTGTCAAAACTTGCATTTATACATATATGAATAGTGAACTACAATTGACTCATATATATTTGAACTTCATGCTCATTTGTATCCACTATATGCATGTGTATAGACTAGTTTTGATGATTCGGTCATTTATACTTGTTATGCCTATCTTTGATCTTACTTCATGTATATGTGTGTTTAATTCAAATCTAATAAATATACATGTATACCCCTTGAGTCATTTGCCTTCATGCAATATATATTGGACTCTTTTCATATTTGGGATATGTATGCATATTGTTAGAATTGGATAAATCATACATATACCATGAAGATTAGTATTTTAAATAAATAAAAAAAAATTTTCATGTTTTTGATTTGTACAACAAAATGTGATTTATGATCTTTTTGAGCTTGAATAACTATTTTTATAAAAATGCTATTTACATGATCTTTTGAGCACTCATCTTTATGATACAAAATATTTTGAGCTTTATAGACCATGAGTGATTAAATCTTTATGTATTTAGCAATGCTTTATGAAAAATATATGATTTGTTTTAAGATGAAAAATAAGATTTTCATGAGATTCATGCTTCACTTTCTATTTTCATGAAAATACCATTTACATAACCTTTGAACACTCATCTTTTATGATAAAAGATAATTTTTAAGCTTTATGGACTATGAGTGCTTGAACTTTTATGTATTTAGTATTATTCATGGAAAACATTTGACTTTGTATTTTTGAAGGATCTTTAACTAGTTTGTCAAAAATCCATTTAAACTAGTTATCTATTCTTCAAATTGATTCACATGATCCTATTTGAAATCATATGGATAAATTCTTTTGTATTTTCAAAATTTATTTGATGCTTCATGATTTGAATATTAGTTTAAATGTTAGCATTTGTCAACACTTGGATTTATACTTATACACATTATGGATCACAAATAAATCTATATATGATTGGGTTTGAATGCTTATTTGTGCCCATTAGGTGTGTTAGTATAGCCTAAGTTTTGATGATTATTACATTTTAAACTTGTATTCCCATTTTGGATTTATGCTATGATCATGTGCTTTCTTTTCATGTATATGTTTGTCTTGCCAAAATATTAAGATATACATGGATACCTCTTGAGTCATTTGCCTTTCATGCAAATCTATATATAGACTCAAATGTGTTTTAAGGATATGTATGTATACTTAATGTCTTGTCAAAACATAAATATATCTTGAAATATAAATTTTTGTTTTTAATAAAAATTTTGTAATTTTCAATAAAATTTTTGTGATGGATTTCATGATTTCAAAATTTTAAGGAATATGAGTTTTATTGCTATTTTTCATGATACCATGTTCCACATAACACTAGCTCACTCACTTCTTTTTGATATGGACTTTATGGATAGAGTGCCTTTTAGTGCCTTGTGTCTCATTGATATTTCATGAAAAACTTTTGACTTATTCCTTGATTGAAGGATTCCGTACTAGTTGTTAAACACCTTCATTTAACTAGTTCGAATTCTTCATGTGGAAGATTTTATGATATATACACTTAAGCTTAATTTTCAATTGGTATCATTGGATAGTTTCAATCGGTATCAATATGACCTCTTATTGTGTATACTCATATGTTGTTCTTTCATATATGTATGTATCTACTTAAATTGGCATACTCTTTTCATACATATATATGATGTTGTGTGCTTGTATTAAAATGGATTTTATTTTAAAGCACAATAGTTGTTAATGCTAAGCTTACTTCAAATCTTATTTATTTTAAAGCTTATGCATTGTATTTCAAAATTGGTATCAAAATTCAAAATTTGATTGTTCTACATTTGGTACCTTAAAGAAAGTTGTGTAAGATATTTCAAAATTTTGTTTTCATAAGAAAAGTTCAAAATTTTGTCTTGTTAAAGAAATATTCAAAATTTTTGATTTGTATTTCCTATATGCAAGGAGAGCTTAACATCTCTCTTACATATGGATTCATGTTGAGTATATTATAAATTGAGGAGCTTGACAACTCTTCTTTATATGATATACGTGTGTAGGGGGAGCTTCACATCTCCTCTTATGCATTACATAATATGTGTTATGTGAGTTAGGGCTTGTCATCCCTTCTTCATGTAATGCATATGTGTAGGGAAGTTAACTTAGCGTCTTCCTCTTCATGAATTTATATCGCATATAAATTTTATTGATTGTTTTGATTACCCCTCTTTGTTTTCATTGTTTTTGACAAAAAGGGGGAGAAAATTTGTTTGATGTATTTTTACTTTGAACCCTTTGTTGATGATTGACAAAAAGGGGGAGAAGTATTTGTAAGTATTTGTGATATATGCATGTCTTCCTTGCTTAAGGGGGAGTAAGATTTATGTTTTATGCATATATGTCTTTGTCTTTGATTTGCAAATAGGAGAAAAAGATTTGATTTCAGATTTGATTTATATGATTGCATCTCCCACATTTGCATACATGTCATATGCTTCATTGCCATATCTTATTATTTATGTCTATGCATGAGTTAAGGGGGAGCTTCTTTGAAGCTTTACTTTAATCCATGCATATATAATGTCATGAGTTTTGTCATCATCAAAAAGGGGGAGATTGTTGGCCCAAAGGCCCATCACTCTAGTTTTGATGATGATCAACTCATGAAGTTATGATTACTAATGATCTTGTGTTTAATTAGTGACAGATTCATTATCAAGATCTTAGTAGGTGTGGAGCTTCAACAAAGGATTTAAAGTCAAGTTGGAAGCTAGCACCGGTTGATTCACGAGCCTATGCATCAAGACCACATCTAGAGATGAGCTCGGTGGATTGCACTTGGACCAAGTCAAGAAGATGAGAAGCCTTCAAGGGAAGACTTCAAGAAGTTGAAGACTTGTGTCTAGGTATAAGATTTGTATTTTTATTTTAGATAAAATGTAAAGGATAGAATAATTGGTGGATTGCTCAAGTTATATCACACACACACTCTTGATAGAACTCTTGATAGGATTGCTTTCATAAAGATTTCTATGTCTTAGAAAAGAATTTTATTTTGGAAAAAGATTTTTTCTTTGTGACAAAATATCTACTTTGGTTTTTGGTATTTCTATTATACACATCTTTAACCAAAACAAAGTTATATGCTCAATGACAAAAACATAGATATATCATTATGATTGTGTAGTGGATCATATCCATACACACTATACTTTAAATGAACTCAAATATCTTGTTTTTGTATTTTGTGAAGTTATGGAAAAACAAGTTTTAGAAAAACATATTTTTAGAAAAACAGTTTTTATTGTGATTAAAACTATTTTTTAGATTTACTGTGAATTTATGGGATTTTTATTGAGTGAAAAGACCTATTTTCAAATCCCGTAACTGTGCAGACCTGGAACTGGCTGACAGGCCTTTCCGGTCGACCGCTCCATGGCCGGTCGATCTCGCGGTCGACCGACGTGCACAGACTTGTGCACGTCTGGCAGCACAGTGGCCGGTCGACCGGGACGGTCGACCGCTGGAGACTGCGGTGCTCACGGGTAGATTCGGTCGACCGGGCCGGTCGACCGCAGAGCCCCAACGGTCAGATTTTTGACCGTTGGCGGTCGACCGACCCGGTCGACCGACTGTACTGACAGAACCCAACGGCTAGGTTTCTGGCAGCCTATAAATTGGGGTTTTGTCATTGTTTTCAATACAAGATTTTGGAGACTTCTTGAGCCTGTTTTTCTGATACTTTGAGAAGAGTTTTCTCCACAAAATAGAGAGCAAATACTTCCCATCTTAAAGGGAGTTTTTATCAAGAGAGTGTAAAAAGTGATTCTTTGAGTTTTCCTCCATAGCTTTCTTTCCTTGCTTTCTCACACAAACACTTGAGCATCCATTGAGCTATTCATCCTATAGGTGTTGTAGTGAGAGTTTTTGTAGGTGATCAAGTGTTTAGATCACCAAGATTTCATCTTGTACTTTGAGGAGACGGGCAAGTGTGCTCGTGGTTGTTTAGGGTTTGGGTGCGAACTCTTGTAGCTTGAGGTGCGGCCTCGACGAGCCGGTGGGCTTGTGGTGTGTAAGGGACTAGAGAGTCCAAGGGCTTGTAGGTGTTGCGGCACCGGGGAGAGATCCATTGGGATCTTGCATAGTGGAAATCCTTCGTGTGTCGAAGGCGGGGATGTAGAGCAAGTGTGCTCGAACCTCGAAACATACCCTTGTGTTTGCGATTGCTCTTTCCTCTCTCTGTCTCTTATTTATATCTTGCATTCAATTATTGTCTATCTTTATATGCATGATATTCACTTGTGCTCATATTTGCTATACTTGCTTGGGATTATTATTAACACTAGTATTCAACCAAGAGAGCCAACGCGACACCTCAACCCATTCAAGGGGAATCTAGAGGAGCTTGTCCAGAGCCTCGCAAGGGGAATTCGGCAACACTCTTGTGTTATACATAAGTGTTTAATTAAAAGAAGTTTTATTTGGTCATCTTAGTTTTAATTCCGCATTATTTGTTCATAAGTGACCATTAGATTAGCCATCACCTATTCACCCCCCCTCTAGGTGAACTTACATCTGGTAGAGTAGTGTGAGGTATCATACTCCTAACCATGTCCTTTAGTGTGTGATTTTATCTCTCAGCAATAACATTTTAACGAGTGTCCCTGACATGGTGTACTAAACGACAATGCCACACTCTTTCAGAAATTGACAAATAATTCTGGACATTTACCTGCTCCGTCGTATCTGTCATAGTACTCACCATCACGATCAGATCTAACAGCTTTAAACATGTTCAGTGATTGGGATTTCTCATGGAATAAGTATAGGTACCCATAACGAGAGTAATTGTCTGTAAAAAAGATGACATATTCATGACCATTCTAAGAAGCTGTAGGGAATGGACCACAAATGTCTATATACACCAAATCTAAGACATCATGAACTCTGCTTAGTACCAAACTTCCTAATATTTCTTTAATTAATGTTCGCTTAATGCCTAAGCTATTCACATATAGAGATTCAGTATATAAAGCATGAAGTTTCAATTTATATAGCCATCAATCAGAATTCTAGTACCAGCAACTTTAGATTTGAAAAGTAGACTAAGCATTTCATTATCAAGAGTGACAGTAAAACTAGATCTGTCTAACAAATGAAATAGAAATATGATTCCGACTAAAAGGACGGTACATATAAAGTCTCATCCAAATCTAAAACAAAAATCAGAATCTATTTAAGCCCAAAACTCCAACAGCTTTAATTGCAACTTTATTTTCATCACCCACGTATACGTATCGCTCAGCTGGGTCGGGCCTCCTTTGGGTTTTGAAGTTCCGCATTGAATCGCTTATGTGAATTATCTATCTACCATTTATGAAGTAGCACTAAAGTTAAATTAATCTCAGA
Organism: Agave tequilana; assembly: GCA_038442645.1. Taxonomy (NCBI): domain Eukaryota; kingdom Viridiplantae; phylum Streptophyta; class Magnoliopsida; order Asparagales; family Asparagaceae; genus Agave; species Agave tequilana. Next base: position 476,387 of record JAVJIF010001060.1, read on the forward strand.
ACAAACATAAATATGAGATATACGTGCTAAATATACATTTTTGATACTTTATGCGTTCCTACTTGAGGTGGCTTACTTCTTCTATAGGAGAAGCATGCAATGACCTTAGGCTACTTTTTCTGCACTTTTGCCACTTAGGATCAGCTACTATAGTGGTGTTTATGTTCCTCCTTTAGTTTCACCTTTTCTTTTCTTATTAAAAGTTTATCCTGGATGCTAAGTGAGCACTTCGGTCTTTTCTTTTTTTGAACTCTTTTCTTTCCGGACACAGTGATTAATGAGCTCAATACCACTTTTTTCTTTGAACATTATAAATAATCTTGAAAAGGTTATACTTTATAAGAAATAGCGATTAGAATGAAGTGCACTAGAATCTCTTCAGAGAGTTCCAATTTAAGTGCCTTTAGTTTAGAAATAAGATTAGACATTTTCATAATGTACTCCCTTATATTTTCTTTGCGTTGTAACGCATATTTATCACTTGCTAAAATGCATGCTAGCATCAACTTTATCCGATTTAATAAATCGGTCAGCTACTTCAGCTGAAAAACTTTAGCACTGACTTTATTAGGCATAGAACCCCTAATAGTTATAGGAATAGTATACTTTATGACCATTAGACACATCCTATGAGACCTCTCCCACTTACGATAATTGGTCTTTTCTGTACTGAACTTTTGTTAGTGATAGTACAGGTCCATCAGTCTTTAAGGTGTAGTCTAAGTCTATGAATCCAAGAACGATCTTTAACGTGGTCTTACCACTTCTTAAAGTTTATACCATTCAATTTAAACTACATAAGTATACAATTTCTCATCAATTTAACATAAACATTGCATTTAACAAAATTCTACTATAATAGCCATAAAAAATGAATTTCAAAAATGCAACCAGTTTAACCGATAGAGCTGCCGGCTAAACTTTCAAAACAAGCTGTCTCTCTACATGCCAACACTGTACTGGCCCAATATATATACCCTAAAGTCTAAGTCCTATGTAAGAGAACAACCTTCCTTTGGGCCGACTGTCACTTTATAGGATTAGTTCCAAAGTTTAAGTAATCTATATTGACCATATAATATATAATATGACCCGGCCATAATGACAACCTTCCTTTGGGCCGATTGCCACACGCATGGGCCACACAAATTTACGCATCTGGATTCTTGTTCCGCCATCGGACTAATTAATAAGGTAATGCAATATGGGCCTATAGTGTGACAACCTTCCTTTGGGCCGATTATCACATACCAAGATTCTCCCACTTGCATTACTCATATAAAGTATCCAAAGCCGTACATAATTCGGTCAAACAATACTCTTCCTTTGGGCCGGCTATTATCCACATGAACTACATACGAAATTAATAAACTCTTTTATAAATTCTTTAACTTAAACATGTATATATCTTTATCTATGTGTTAATCTACTGTAACAAACATCAATATTCATCATGTTAGAACAATATAAACAATAATATAAATATTGATGAAGCGGAAGCATATAAGGGTACACATAACCATGGTAAACAAATACTTTAATGCTTTTTTATGTCAACTAACTACTATTTTTATCATGGCTTGTACCTGTAATAATGTAGTGCTCGTCAAGAGCTTTGAAACGGCTATTTACATGCCCAAAACAGAAGTCGGATGAGCCCGTAACGACTAATTAAAGTTGCTATTGACATAACGGTCTGCAGTGCTTATCGGGTCTGAATCAGACCCGACCCGTAATGGTTAAGTTATTGATTTCCTTTCTTATTAGGTCGGGTTCACAGAACTGGATAAAACTCAATAAATTTAATGCGAGATTAATTGGGATTAAGTTTCTTTATTTGATTAGAATTCTGTCACAAAATTTCCCTAATAGACTAGAATTCTATCTCAACTCTAAAACCTAAAATAATCTCAAGAATTTAAATTTAAACTTTATATGAGATTAATTAGGAGTAGTTTCCTTATTAAATTAAAATTATGTCTCCAAATTTTTACCTCTAACTAATCTCATAATCCCCTTAATTAAGAAACCCAAAATCAAATGAACTTTTTTTTTTCCGCTACCATGGTGCCCATGCATGTAGGCGTGTGCCTACATACATGCCCCTGCGTGCATGCAGGCAATGCATGCAGGCAAACAGAGGGCTTGATAATTTTTTTTTTTCAGTTGCAAACAAAATATCGTGTGCTGCATGCGTTGCTTGCATGCAACACATGTACATATTTTGTTTGTTCGTTCGTTTTTTTAAATTAAATCTAGAATATCACACATATTAAATTTATAAAAAATATATACATGTTAAAAAATCATCTCTTTAAACTTTAACTCAATATATGAGACACAAAAAATATTTATTGAATCAAGGGAAGAATTATTCATGGTATTCATATATCGAGATCGAAATTTCCGTAGATCCATTTGATCGGATAAAGAGGTGGCTCTGATATCAATCAATTGTGAGATCTAATTTTATTCCATACAAGATCTCATACATGCATAGGGAGGGTTTTAGACATACCTGATTCCATCATGTGATGCCAAAGATTGCACGATCTCGAGGACACCAGAGTTGAGGGAGAGAATTCTTCTCTCCAGCCACCAGTTCTCTTCTTTATTCTTAGAGGAGATGAGAGGCCTCCAAGAGAGAGATATTATTGTTGTGGAGAGGGAACCCTACCCATGATATATATAGCATCAAGAAACCCGAATTCAACTAATCATAGATCTAGGCCCTTAATTTATAACACGAGTTCCACACGTGTAGATGAGTCCCACATTTTAATTTAATACACTCATGGCTAAGTGTATTGAAAACGTGTGTAGACCAAACCATTTAGGTTTAATCAATTCTTTATGAGTTAAACACACATAGGTTAAGTGGGCGGGTACAAATATCCAATGACTTGATGAGGCCTAAATTAAATTAGACTTTAAAAACATAATAAGTCTAACAATTGCCTCTTGGGATCTTTTGGGTTCTCTGATTTCCAGAAAATGAAGTGGGATTAAGAATGAATTGACACTATGCTGTGAAGAGATAATTTCGAGAAATGCACAACATAGGAAGTTTCCACCCCATGTTTATTGATTATTTGGATGCTTTAATGCTTAAGTTTTCATTGCAATCCCTTGTCCCACTTCTCATCGAGGAATAAAATAAATAAAATATAGTGATTGTTTGATTGCTACTAGTATGTTTTAATAAGAAGACTTTAATTGCGAAGATTGAGAATTCTATTCTAAAGTGAAAATATCCAATTCAGGTTCTGGACAGATATGTATTCTATTAATTTAAGGATTTTTTTATAATTAGTTACTTTTTGTTGGCATTTGTACAATTTTGAAGTCAAGGTTTAAGTTTGAAGCGTGCTTTGGTTTGCTCTCTCTCTGATTCCTCTCTCTTTCTTCGCATCCTTCCGTCTCCGCCTTCTTGGTATCAGAGCGAATTAATGGCTGACTAAGGTACTCTATTATTTACCCTTCTCATGTAATTGGTTACTTTGTTAACTTGTTTTTAATTTAGATTATGGTTAAATGCCTAGGTATTATGCGGTCTGGCTTACACCTAGTGGAATGACATCTAAGTCGCGTAGGATCTGTTGCTGCCGAGATGGCTTTTAGTTCCGTAAATCGTTGACAGTCGTGCTAGGTTTTATAGACTAAAAGGTACATTAGGTAATCTAAACTTAGTCTAAAATAAAGACAAGTTATCTTAGTGACTAGTTATATAGAAAAGAGTGCATGATAGTTTCACTCGAAGCCTCCCAATGGATCTAAGAGGTTCTACTTTAAGAAATTTAATTAATATAAATCAGTTAAGAATTCTAATTTAATAGAATATCCTATAGAAATAGAAGGCCTTAATAAATGGTCTATCCCTAAAGTACCAGCTAAAGAAATTTACAATATAGGATTGTTTGATTTTAAATTTTCCGTAGCAATAAAAATTATGAAAAAAACAATTCAAGTAGATAACAATGAACAATCAATAAAATTATTAAATGAAGAAGACTTACTATCCTTCATCAATAAATATAATTTTATTCATATCGGGCTGATTCAAATAGCCTTAAAATCTTTAACACTTCAAGGGTTAAATGCATCACTATTAACCTCACTAAGAGACGCTAGATGTCTAGACTATATTCAGTCTCTAATGGGAGTAATGCAAACTAGCCTTTGTCATGGCCCAGTTTATTTTATTGTCTATCCAAATTTAAGTCTATCTTTGACAGATCCAAATATATTAGAGGCAGTTACTTTTAGTACTCATGGATATAATTTTATGCCTGGATCTGAAACGATCACAGTAATATTCAGAATTCACTATAAAGTTCTCAATACATTAGCACCTAAAACTAAACAAATAACTAAAGCAGAAAAAACAACTCTGGTTGAAACAAATTTATTATCATCTAATATAGCTACTAATAGAATCTTAAAATGAGAAGAAATAAATTTTTCACAAAATTGGTTACTAATTTTTTCCATTCCTCCTAGACCTGTTATAGAAACAGACTTAGATCAAATAATTCAGACCAAGATGGAGAAGTAGAAGTTAATTTAATCTAAAATTAATAAGTAGAATCTCTAGTTCAAGAAATTATAACTTTGAAAATCAATCAGATAGAACTTTCAATAGTAATGGAAGAGATCAAGATTTAATATTTGAAAATAGAAGAGACAGAGAATTTGAAGTACAAGGAATAAAAATTTCTAATTCCTCAATAACTCATCCAATTTACGAGAAGCTTAATCCAGCTTCTCCTACACAGTCAAATATGAATTTTAATATCTAATAGATTTTTCATTCGGAAGCTTACCAAGAATATATTTAAATTTCGAATATAATATAGATATTCATTCAAACAATGGTTTGAGAAAACTTTTCCTATTGAAAAGAGATACTATTATAAAGACGAATATTATAACATCTTACTCGAATAGATAAATTAAGACTTTTCTCAGAATAGTTTATAGAAACATATATAAATGATGAAATTAATAAACTCAATGTTCTTGAAGAACACTATAAATCTTAGGCTACCATTAATGGTAAGAAAATAAATGCACTATATCCTCAAGAGAAACCATAAAACTTACTACTACTGCCTCAGATTATACTGAAGCAGCAGCCTTAATTAAGGTTTTACTTGAACTCAAGGAAGAAGTAATAAAAGAATTAAAGAAAGTAATTAAGCAAAATAATTATACAAATGTTTATGTTCAAGTTTTAGGGCAACAATTAATCAGAATAGAATCTGTCATAGAAATACTAATAAATAAATTAAATCAAGTTGCTCAATTAGAACCCCTTTAATAAAAAAGGAAGAAAAAACAAACTATGTCCCTATAAAATCACCTCCAGAAGTGACCGGATTTAAACTTCATTCTCAAAAGAAAGAAATTACTTCTTTAATAAAACAATTGAAAAAGGCAAATTTAAATACCATTCAGGGAAATTCATCTGACTCCGATCAAGAAATAGATGAAGAGCTAGATGACCTGAAGAACATATATCAAATGAAGATGAACTCTATTTAAATCAAATAATATAAAGAAGACACTTTTCAAGAAAGTATGAAACCTAGTGAAATTAATAAATTAGATTTCAAGCCTAGAAGAAGGGCTAACAAATATTATTATAAAAGATCAACCCAATGGATATTTTATTTGAAGAAAATGATGATCTAGTTCAAAATACTTATCATGAAAATTCCATCTACGAATGGAATATTGATGGTGCTTCTGAAAAGATAATCCACGATCAATTACATAGAATGATGATTTATGCTACTGTCTGTAAGCAGAACAATAATTCTGACAAAGATATAGCTAATTTTATTACTTATAGTTTTACTGACATTTTGAAGAGCTAAAAATATCACCCCGGAACAGAGATTAGAAATATTTAATTCCATTAATATAGAAAACAATACACCAACTCAAGTGCGGTATATACATTAATTATGACTATTTTAGAACACTTCACTAGAGGAGTGACAAACCATGGAGAGAAGAATAGAACTCTCCTACAAAATTTAAAATGTCCAACTTTAACTCATTTTAGATGGTATAAAGATACTTTTTAAATTAGGGTAATGCTACTTAATGATGCTGATATGTACATTGAAAATCCAAATTAATTGAGGTCTACTAAATCAAATTAATTGATGGTCTACTAAATCTCTTTACTGAGAGAGTTAGGAAACTCTCAGAGACAAAAATAATGGTACAATACCATATCATAATTATACTTATGGAAATCTATAAACGTGTATCCAAGAAGTTCTAGCCGTATGTAATGATTTAAAATTAAGACATCAATTAAAGGTCCAGAGACTTTCTGAAAGAAAACAATTAAGATAATTTTGTAGCCAAATTGTCATAGATGGACCAAAACCTCCTAAATATAAGAATGTTAAGAATCTTAAGAAAAGATATAAAGACTCTACCCAAATCAATAAAAGATATAAGACATATAAAAAAAAAATATAAAAATAAGAACAAAAAGAACCGTTCATAGAAAAGATAATGTAAAAAATAAAAGGCAGAAACAAAAAAAAATATAAAATGTTATAAAATGTGGCAAAATAGGCCATTATGCCAATAGATGTTATACTAAAAAGAAAATTGAAAAAATTGAAGATGAAGGTCTTAGAAGAATACTATTAAAATAATGATTAATTCTGATCAAGACTTTACTACTGAAGAGGACCAATCTTTTACCTCTTCTGGAGAAGATAATGGCCATAAATGCGATGGTTAATGTTGTACACTCGATCAATTAAATTATTACAAGTTTATAGTAGAAATGAATGGACTCTATGTCCTAACAATGATAACAAGAAAAATTTATTAGACTATGTAATGAACAATGAAATGGATACAATAATGAAAAGTAAAATAATAGAGTTAAAGTCACTAATAAAGAAAAAGAAAAACATCCTAGAATAGATAATATTTACAGACTTTCTGAAATTCTAGAAAGATATAAACTTAAAGAGAAAAAACCATTGACTATTCAAGAATTACATCACGAAATTAATACATTAAAATAAAAATAAAGACTTTAAGAAAAGAAAATGAAACTCTAGATTTTAGACTAACTAAGTTAGAACAGAATAAAGACAATAAGATTGAAGAACTAAATGAAGAGGAGGAAGCAACTAAGCATGAATCTCTTAATCAAACGAATCAATTTTACAAACAATGGATTTGATAATAACTCAAAAATAGTTTATAAAGATCAACTTACTTATCAACAATGAATTCTATATACAAGACTTAATAGCACTTTTTGAATAGTGGTGCTGATCTTTATTGTATACAAGAAGGGTTAATACCTCTGAAATACTGTGAATACACTACATAAACTTAAGTGCTGCTAATAATAAAGTACTAACTACCCCATATAAAGTTACTGATGTAAATGTTTGTAAAGATAAAGTCTGTATCCCTTTACACTTCTAATAGTAAAAGAAATATCACAATATGTCATACTAGACACTCCTTTCTTAGGAAGACTTATGCCCGTCAAACAATGAGAAAGGCATAGTTACTTACTATAAAGGGCAAACTATAACCTTTGAATTTATAACTAATCATATAGTAAACCTTCTAAATGAAGTTAAAGAAATTTATCTAAAAGAAAATCAAATTAATTTTCTTAAAGAAGAATTGTTAAGACAAACATAACAAAACATTTACAATCTAGTCAAATTCAATAAAAAATTAAACAAGTTGAAGAAACTTTAAGTTACAAACATACGGCAATCTACCTAATGCCTTTTGGGAAAGTAAAAAACATATTGTTTCTTTACCTATGAAGAATCTTTTAATGAGAAAGATATTCGTACTAAGGCATGACCTTGTTAGATGAATAAAGAATACTTAGAACTTTATTAAAAGAGATTAATGATCTCTTAAATAAAAATTTAATCAGAAAATCATATTCTCCTTGAAGCTGCACCGCTTTTTATGTTAATAATGCAGCTGATAAGGAATGAGGCGTTCCAAGATTAGTAATAATTATAAACCACTTAATAAGTGTTAAAATGGATCAGATATCCAATTACCAGTAAAAGAGACTTATTAAACTGAATAGTAAATGCTAAAATATTTTCTAAATTTGATTTGAAATCTGATTACTGGCAAATTCAAATAAGTGAGCAGGATAAATATAAAACTGCTTTTATTGTTCTATTTGGTCATTACAAATGGAAACCCTTTGGATTGAAAAATGCTCTATCAAAATTTCAAAATATAATGAATGACATATTTATGAAATACACTAACTTTATATTGTCTTATATTGATGATATATTAATATTTTCTAATACTTTAGATGAGCATTTTAATATTTAAATATATTTAAATACCTTGTCATAAAAATGGTCTAGTAATATCTGCCCCAAAAATGAAACTATTTCAACAAGAGATAAGATTTCTAGGGCATACTATTATCAATGGAACTATAATTTCCAATAAATAGAAGCATTGAATTCGCCTCCAAATTTTCAGATGAAATAACTGATACAAAGCAACTGCAAAGATTCTTAGAGGCACTAAACTATGTAGCTAACTACTATAAAGACTTAGGTAAAGATACAAAAATCTTGTATGATAGGCTACGAAAAAATGCTAAACTTGATCTAAAGAACATACTGAAGTAGTAAAAAGAATAAAATAAAAGGTTAAAATCTACCTTGTCAACATCTTGCTAATCCTGACTGGTTTAAGATAGTAGAGATTGATGCTAGCAATATTGGGTTTGGAGGAATCCTCAAACAATTAAACCCAAATAAAAAATTAGAAGAATTAGTCAGGTACCATTCTGGTAAATGAAATCCAACTCAATATAATTATTCAATAATTAAAAAGAACTTCTTACCATAATAAAATGTATATATAAATTTCAAGATGATCTGCTTAATAAAAAATTCTTATTAAGAATTGACAACAGCTCTGCTAAATCTATTATAGAAAAGGATGTTAAAAACTTAGTTTCAAAGCAAATTTTTGCTAGATGGTAAGCTGAATTATCTATATTTAATTTTGATATTGAATGCATTAAAGGTCGAGATAATTCTCTACCTGATTACTTAACCCGTGAATTTTTACAGTCTAATGCAGGACTTAGTGCAGGCAGAGGTCGAGGGCGTGGAAGAGGCAAATTCCCTGACTTGTCCTATCCAAGCCTAATACGAGGAGGCCTTTAATAACACCTAATTCTCCTAATTTCTCATCATCTTCATCGGGAATATTCCTGATAGGGAAGAATCTTCCCACCAATATCAAAAATCCAAAACTTTAACTTTTAAACAAATTCTTGAAGTTGAAGCAGTGTTCTATCAGAAAAATATTTTAGAGTTAATTATAATTCTTGAAAGGAATGATATTCCTAAAATAAATGATTCATGGGAATTACTCCATAAATATCTTAAAAATTCTTATTATCTCACAGTGGAAGGGAGATCTAGAAATGTTCTTGAAGCCATACTAATGGTCACTAAATCTATAGAAGTTGAGCACTTCTACAATCCTCTTGACAAATCTGAAATCAATTTCAGTAAAATCATTATTCGAGAAATTCTCTCACCTCAAACTTGGGTTTACATCCAAATAGAGCCAGGCTAATGAAGCTTGGCGAAAGACAAATTTCTTTCAATTACTGGGACTATATTTTTGCCTTCCAAAATATGTTCTATTATGAAAATTCAAGGCGAAAGTATTCTTGGTTCATCAGAATTTGTCCAAATATCTTATCAAAAGAAATACCCTCTTAGTTCATTCAATGGTGGTTTAAACTTGATGCTGAACTTCCAATTTTACCTTCTTCTCTTCAACACCACTTTCCCCTTTGGGTTGACTCTCATCCTCATTTTCTACTACCGACTCCAATCTTCTTTCCGGAAAAAGTACTTTATACTTCTTTGTCTAGAATGAAATCTCTTACATCTTTAAATGGACAATTAAGGGTGAAGTGAATGAAAATAATATTCCAATTATCTTCAAAAAATTCTTGATTAAATGGTGCAACAAAATGATGAGCAGGTCAAATTGGCTAAAATAAAAGACAAGATTAAGCAAAATAATATTTTGCCTGAAAACAAACTTCAAAAGGAATTTCGAGAAGAAAATCCACTTCTCAAGTTAAAAATTCTCTGCAACGAAAATATCCGATGATGACTGAAACAATTAAAAAAAAGGTGTTTACAATACATGCAAGCCCAGTTGGAGCAAACTTTGATCAAGACATTATATCTTTATATTCTTCCAAGATATTCACTAAATCTATAGAAGAATTAGAGAAGGATCTCAATAAAGACTCAGATGAGGAAATTCCACCAGATGCTCAAGATCCAAATATTGAAGAATATATTGATGAATATATCCGTCAATTGATGAAGAAGACCAAGAATCAATGACTCATGCCATGACGCCATCTCCAATAATGCTACATCCACTGACGGAGGCAATGCCATCATCCAATCAACCACCAGATAAGAAGGAATCTCGCCACAGTTCCGCAACTTTACCTCTTGATAAGAAGGAATCTTGCCACACACCGGCCAATTCATCATCAGATCAGAGCGAATCTCGCTACACTTGCAAACAAAGCTGATTGAGCCCGGAGAGCTGTCATTTTTATTCCATCTGTCTCACTTTAATAAAGTGAAGAGAATAAAGTAAAGAGAATATCATCATAAAGGGAATATCAACATGAATGCTGCCCTACTTTCCAAAAAGGAAAAAAAAATGTAATCATGCCTCCCTTAGCTGGTATGAAGTTTTTAGGCTCTCTTCGGCCTATAAAAGGAGCAAGGCTCTTAGGAAGAAGGCATCAGCAAAAATTCTCCCTCTTCTCTTGTAATCTCTTACTCATGTACTGAGCCTACCTTCTTCCTCTTATAAAATTCTATCTTTGTAAATTACTTTGAAGATAAATAAACATTTGAAGCGTGCTTTAGTTTGCTCTATCTTTGATCCCTCTCTCTCTCTCTTTCGCATCCCTCCGCCTCCGCCTTCCTTTCAAACCTATATGTGTGTGTGTGTGTGTGTGTGGTGTGTGTTGTGTGTGTGTTTGTGTGTGTGTGTGTGTGAGAAAATGTATATCAGCCGACGGCTGAGAGACCCTCTCAGCCTGCGGTGATGTGGCACATTATTAGCCACACAAGAAAGGACGTCCCGCCTATTGAAACAGTTATATTTCTAAATACCCCTGCGCTAAAAGACAGTGGATCTGTATAGTTTATTATTTTTTTATATTTCTGACGTTAGTCAATATTTTCACAATTATCTTTATAACTGCGGCCAAACTGCCACCAATTTTTATCAAATCATAAAACTAATTTGAATGCTTCTTTATTAATTTTTTGTTATCTGATTTGAAATTTACTGATTTTTAATATAGTCGCGGTTTACCTTTTTCCGCATGTAATGTAAAAATTATTATTATTTTTTAAACTGCCACCAATTTTTATCAAATCACGAAACTAATTTGAATGCTTCTTTATTAATTTTTTGTTATCTGATTTGAATTTATTGATTTTTAATGTAGTCGCAGTTTACTTTTTTTCGCATGTAATGTATATTATTATTATTTTTTACGTATTGAATTCGGACAAGGACTGCGACTATGACCGCAGTGCTTAACGAGAGCAAGTCGTGGACGTTTTTTTTTGCTTGGTTAAAATAAATAACGGTGACTAATAACTGATAGTATAATCGCAGTTTACGTATTATTTATATATTTGTTCTTCAATGTGACTGTTGTCTGAGCCGCCTATGAACTATTAAATTATTTTTACATATAGCATGCGATCAAGGACTGCGACTATGGTCGCAGTACTCACGACAACATTTTTTTGGATGATTTTTTTTGCTAAGTTAGATGTAATAACGGTGACTGAGGACTGATACTATAGTCGCAATTTACGTATGGTTTTATATGTTTGCTCTTCACTGTAACTGTTGTCTCAGCCGCCTATAAACTACGATTTTTTTTACTTATTGCATGCGAAGTAGGACTGCGACTATGGTCGCAGTGTTTAAGAACAGCAGTCGCAGTTTTCTAATTTGTGATATACAGTAAAATATACAGTGAAATATATAGTGAAATATACTGATTTGAGAGGATTGCGATCATGTTCGCAGTATTATCTGTTTATATAGTTTAATTTTGGACTGCGACCATGGCAGCTGTTTATAACTTTATTGAATGCAAACGATCAAACTATTTTATGACTGGACAGCGACCATGGTCGCAGTCCATATGTATTTATTATATGAGTACTGTGACCATTATCGCAGATAAGATGCAGAAATAATAACTATACGGCATACTTTATATGTATTTTAAAAATATGAAAGATTTTTTTACAGATAGAAGTAAATTTTATTTATAACATAATATGGTCAGAAAGAGACCTTACAAAAAAGAGCATTAAAACCTGTCAACAGAAGACAAAATAACGTTGAATATCAGAAGATCAGGAAATACTAATCCTCGGCGTCATCACCATCATAAGCAGATTCGTCATCTTCATTCTCCTCGTCTTCCTGTTCATCACTTATTTCCTCATTATCTTCCTGTTTTTGAGGGTTTTTTATTTATCGATAACTCCCAGAATGGATCGTCTCTATCAAGCTCTTCCTCCGATCCGTGTCGAGAAAGCGAGCCTCCAGTATCAGAGGACATGCTTTCATCAAGCATGTCTCTGTCAAGTGGCTGAGGAATAATTTCCTCCTCACTAACTCACATGAAAACTTCATCATCCTCATGAAGAGGAGGATCAGTTAAAATATTATTTAATGTAGTGATATAGTCAAAAGGAGTGAAGTCCAGACTGGTATCAGATTCACTAGAATACCCTGAAGAAAGAGGATCGGTGGGGGAATGATTGAAGTTGAAATCTGAGTGTTCAGAGGAAGAAGATGGGAAGACATGATTCAAGAATGAATTGTTTTCTGGAAGTTTTTGAAATCAAATTGAAAAGAAAGAGCAAAAATATAGTTTTAGATATGAGATAATATATTAGTTACAAGCACTATATAAAGGTAAAAAATGTGAAAGAATATGAATAGTAATAATAATTGTTATAGGTGACGGTTGAGTATGGAAAGAAGTGGTAAAAAAAATAAATATTTAATTGAAGAGTTATGGCGGGAGAATCCGAAGAGTTCCTTTTTTTCCAGAGTTTTACTACGTAAAGTACAAATTAACTTTTTATAGAATGTTTTCCTTATATCTTTAGATTACGTATGGTGCTCATCTTTCCTTTATCGAGATTAATATTAGTGCATCTCCTTTTTCGAGATTGTTGTTGTATCACGGTAGATAGAATATTAATTACTTCATTTAATTTAGTGTAATTAATATAGTATTTTTATAAGATGTGATATACGCGAACTGATCTCGGGGTCGCAGTGCTAATCTACTTTGTAAACTTATAAAAAATCTGTTACATAAGGCATGCAAAAAAAGATTGTGACTTTGGTCGCAGAGCTGAAAAAGATTGCGACCTTGGTCGCTGTTCTGAACGAGGTCACATTGCTGAACGATAGCATGTTTCGTCTGTTATTTTTATGGGAATAAGGAATGCGACTAGGGTCGCAGACGTGATATAAAAAAGGAATGCGACTAGAGTCGCAGACGTGATAGAAAAAAGTTTTTGTTATACTATGACTGCGACTAGTGCCGCAGTCGTCATATAAAATTGAAAGTTATATTGTATTAATTCTGCGACGATGGTCGCAATGTTCGAAAGTTTTATTATACTATGATTGCGAATATGATCGCAAACTTTGTAAAATGGTAAGAATTATGTTACATATGGCATGTGAAAAAAGACAGCGTCTGTCTTCGGAGTGCTGAACGATATCATGTTTCGTTTGTAGTAGAATTAAGAATTTTATAACTGTAGATATATTCAGCTGAAAATTCTGTAGGTAAATTTTGTTTGTGGATGAGTTTATGCTAGTTTAGAAGTAAAAAATGGGTATTTTTGTCAATTTGTTTCACGATTGTTTAGGCAGGATTTTTTTTGATTTTTTTGGCGCCTACACTTTGCGGTCGATATGTGGCATATATTCAGCCACGTCACCGCCGGCTGAGAAACTCTCTCAGCCGTCGGCTGAGGTACAGTAACCCCTATATATATATATATACAGAAAAATGTATATCAGCCTGCGGGCTGAGAGTACTCTCTCAGCCTGCGGTGACGTGACTCAATTTGTCACTTCACTGACTCGCGGCACGCTTTTAGGAAGAAGTTAAATTACCAAATACCCCTTATGAAAAGCAACTCTTTCGGTAACCTTCCTTATTGTTTATTATTATTTTTTGCCGCTCTTTATAGGTTTTAGGTTATTCTATATAAATTACTTTTCCCCCTATTTCCTTACCGCTTTTTGAAAGATCTAGTTTCTCCTTTTCAGCCTGCGCTAAACTTTTTTCTGAAAATATAAAATCTTTTCAGATCAATTTTTTCTCCAAAATATTAAATGTCGACGTCCGAGCAGTCTACTGGTGATCTAAATATGGAAGATATTGCATCTGGTTCTACTTTCTCTCAGAATATTGAAAATCTTGAAGGGTTGACATCTTTGCATGCCGATCAACAGGTTTTAATTGTTTCATTTTTTTTAAAATAATTTCTTAAATATTGAATTTTTCTCTTTAAGTCTATGAGGTACTGCGACCTATAACAAATGATTTAAAGTTTCAGAAATGCGACCGTTTTAATATCCGGTCGCAATCTTATTTGAAAATAGTATCCGACTGTGAAATCTTTTTTTTTGGGTATGCGTCTTAGGTCACAGTCTTTTGTAAGGAGTAATATAGATTTCTTCACATACGGAAAACTGCGACTTAAGTCGCAGTCTTTTGTAAGGAGTAATATAGATTTCTTCACATACGGGAAACTGCGACTTAAGTCGCAGTCTTTGGTAAGGAGTAATATAGATTTCTTCACATACGGATAACTGCGACTTAAGTTGCAGTCTTTAGTAAGGAGTAATATAGATTTCTTCACACAGGATAACTGCGACTTAGGTCGCAGTCTTCAATAAAGGAGTATTATAGATTTCATGTCGTATGTGAAATCTTATTTTTATTTACTGCGACTTAGGTCGCAGTCTTTAGTAAGAATTAATATAGATTTCTTCTCATACGAATAACTGCGACCTTGGTCGCAGTATTTGATAAGAAGTAATATAGTTTTCATCTCTTATGCGACCTTGGTCGCATTTATATAACTTATATTTTATATTACAGTGATATCTAAAAAATATTTATATTCATTAATTCGTGTAATTGTTTTTTTGTAGGACATGAATGCACATGGAGAAATGTCTGGAAGCTCAGATAAGTTTATAGGGAAACAGTTCCTGTCGGATATGGAAACATACAATTTCTACAATTGTTTTGCAAGGAATAGAGGTTTTAGCGTGAGAAGAAAAGGTACAGATAAGTCACGGAAGCCTCCTTGTAAGATTATTTGCAGAAAATTTTGCTGCAATAAGGAAGGTCTGAAGAAGTTGTGTGACAAAAGACAAGAGGGGCTTACAGTGCATCGTCGAGTTAACACTAGAGTAGCTTGTCCTGCTGAGATGCATATCCGTCTTCGTTTTTTTTGGACAAAAGACATTGGGTTATCACAAAATTTGTTGATACTCATTCACATGAATTGTCAAGCCCGGATAAGGTACATCACCATTACTCTCACCAGAATTATCGTTCAAAAATTAGCAGAAGCATTATGACCAATCTGGTTGATGTTGGAATGCGGCCTTCAAATATTTCCCGCGTTGTGAATGCAATGAGCCACGGAGAAGGCTGTGAAGAAGTGAGGCCTCAACAAGTTATTGATTTCACTCGTCAACATAGAAATAATTGCGGCCATGAGTTTATTGCTATTATCAAATATTTTCAAGAGAAAGCCGAGACCGATCCAGAATTCTTCTTTTCAAGTGAAGTCGATAACGCGGGCACACTGAGAAGCATTTTTTGGGCTGATGGAAGAGCTATTTTCTCGTATCTGAGGTTCTGTGATGTGATCGTTTTTAACACAACATACAGGACTAATCACTTGAGCTTGCCATTTGCTCCATTCACTGGAGTAAATCATCACCGGCAGTCAATTTTGTTCGGCTGTGCATTGCTTGCTGATGAGCAGAGGGATACTTTTGTTTGATTATTCCAAAAATGGCTCAAGTGCATGCATGGAGTTGAACCGAAGCTTATTATTACTGATCAGGATGCGCAGATTGGTGACGCCATCAAGATTGTTTTCCCAACTTCTCGGCACCGTTACTGTTTCTGGCATGTGCGGAAACATATTGCCGAGCAACAAATCCCATTGTCAAACAAGTATGGAGAAGATATGGTCTCCGATTTCCATGCTTGGTACACCTCCCGCGATATAAGAACTTGTGAGGAACGATGGCGTCTGATGAATGAAAAATATCAGTTAGAAGAAGAAGATGACAGTTGGTTGATGAAGATGTACAGGCTCCGTGGACATTGGTTAATGCATATCTCAAGGATGTTTTCTATGCTGGAATGACAACCAGTCAGAGGTCCGAGAGTATTAATTCCTTCTTTGATGGTTTTGTTAACTCAAACACTAAACTAGTGGAATTTGTTCACCAATATGATAAAGCTGTCGCTTCCCGTCGTACATCTGAATCTCTTCAAGATTTTAGGGGTTTGAATTCTGTGCCCAATTGTACATCCAATCCATATGAGATACAGGTTTCGAAGTTGTATACACCGAAGATTTTTCAGTTGTTCCAAAAGGAATGGGCAGTTGTAATGACACTATTTTCAGAAGAGGTGGAACACGACAAACCTGGATCAATATATTTGGTTGGTAATTTTTCAGAATCAAAAGACGGCTGGGAAAAGGTCAGTTATGATAAGCGTGAGGAACTTCATGTTTCTTGTAGTTGCTCGTTATTTGAAACAGAGGGTATCCTATGTAGACATATTCTGTGTATTTTGTGGCGCAATCACGTTACACATATACCAGAATCATATATACTTCAGAGATGGAGGTTGGATGCTCGTTACAAAAATGTTGCAATCGAAAATTGCATGAAGCCTTTTCCCAGTCAGGGCACTCCACGGACGGTTAGATTGTGGACAATACGTTCAAAATTTAATGCAATTCTTGAGATGGTCGCTGATTCTGATGAAAATCTTTCAAAGTTGGAGACAGTTTTGGAAAGTTTTGCCGAAGAAAAAAAACTAGTGAATACAGAGCTATGTCAGGAAATTATCATTCATCATAGCCTAAAACTACAGTTGGTTCCAGTGGATCCGTTGTCGTTTTGCGAGATGGTGAAGAATTGAATATACGTGATCCAATTGGTCCTGTACCAACCAAGGGGAGGCCTAGAGCTGCATCCAGGCTTAAGTCTGATTTTGAAGATTCTATATATCAGAAGAAAGTTAAGCATCGAAGATGTGGTAACTGCCAAGAGCTGGGCCATTACAGGACTGGTTGTCCGTTACTGGTTTTACATTAAACTAGCTAATCGTTTTTTTATAATGATGTATCTTTAAAATTCTTACTATTTCTTTTTTATGGCAGAAGAAGTAGGTTTGGGTTGCCTCCATCTTAAAGGAACAAAGACTTCAATTTTTTCATGAAGTGCGACCAGGGTCGCACAGTGTAGAGAGATTCATGTCGCAGTCTGCCACTGGCGTTTCATTATAATCAGATTTATTTTCATTCTTTGATTTCTACTGTATTATTTTGTAAGTAGTTGTACTTTAAAGTTTTACTGCTTCCAAATTCTCCTACATTGTTTAATTTTTTTGTATATAATGTACTCAGAGTCTTTTGGTCGCAGTGTACATGGTTATTTCCGACCAAGGTCGTAGTATTGTTATTGATAAATATGGTCAGCAATTGCAATCTAGGGGTCGCAGTACATGGTCTGCGACTTAGGTCGCAATACAATAGGTATGTGTTTCCTTTATATTAATATGCATTGCGACCAAGGTCGCAGTGTTATTGTTGATTAAGACTGCCGCCAGCAACTGCGACCAAGGTCGCCGTGTTGTTGTATTATTAAGACTGTGACCAGCAACTGCGACCAAAGTCGCAACCTTTACTTTAAAATTTTATTCGGGTGAAATAACTTAATTATTGATTTAGACCATAGTTTCATTGGGAACTGATAAATGATTAAGTAACTGCGACCATTATCGCTGTCTCGATTAAAGTATCGCCGTATAAGGAAATGCTAAAACTCAAACAGGTCATTAATGCGACTTTGGTCGCAGTATAATTGCTGAACGCATGTT
This sequence comes from Agave tequilana, assembly GCA_038442645.1. Taxonomy (NCBI): domain Eukaryota; kingdom Viridiplantae; phylum Streptophyta; class Magnoliopsida; order Asparagales; family Asparagaceae; genus Agave; species Agave tequilana. The sequence continues at coordinate 494,706 of JAVJIF010001060.1, forward strand.
TGTTTCTAATATCAATACGCAATAGTAAAATCCAAGGTGTAACAACTGTAAATTGGAAATAATCAATGGAACTTATAATAAATAAATGTATAGAAATGTTCATAAATTAAATCAATAAAACAAAATAATTATTTAATGAATTGCAATTGCAATTATTTTTTTACATTTATAAAATAAAAAATTGTGGTATATCAATAATTTGTCAACTGTCAGTCTTGAAATGTCATCCTTCGTATCATTTCTGTTTCTTTATCCCAACTCTTCTCTCTATCTGCAAGTATCATGTATGCAAGCTCACTTCTTAGTCTCTGTACATGAGCATCCGTAACAGTATCAACAGCTGATGGACTACCAGACGCTATACTTTCCATGTACTTGCATACATATACACCGCAATCAACACTGAAATTTCATAGAGTAATCATTAATTGAAATTAGATTTTTGGTACTAAAAAAAGGTAGAAAATATAAAATGTAAGGAGATGTCAAAAATTTATATACCTGTTTGATTGTTGGGGGCATTTTTCGTATTTTATATTTATTTTTCTCATTAATTTATTGAAATCAATCTCAAAAATCTGTAATAATCTTTCTTTCTGCAATGTCAATAGGAATAAAAATTAGTATTAATCAAATTAAATACAAGTTTCCAGTAATCAAAATATTAAACTTCAACTCACCATTATTCTTGCATCTTTTTGGTAAAGCTTTGATATACTACTTTTTTGTCAGCTGGAACCAAAGAGTATAATAAAACCACTCTTGTGTATCGCAATCAAATACCAGAAAGGTCCAGTGAAATCCGGGATTTTCGGCACTATGTTTGTGATTGATCGGGAAGAACATGTACTGCACATCAGCTGTCCACTTTTTCAACAGCTTCTGCTTGATGAAATGATCTTCCAGATCTTCACTTTTATTTACAACACCGTGCTGCGGGCAAGAAAAACAAATTAAATAAATACAAAATGAATTTAAAATATAAGAAAAAATTAATTAAATTAAGAAGTCATTAAGTCAATACAAGAGACTGCGATCAAGGTCGCAGCGTTTCTTATTAACACATTTTTATAGTAATTAATATAGCGACCAAGGTCGCAGTGTTGTTATCTGATAAAGACGTCCAGCAACTGCTATTTAGGTCGCACTCTTTTCTGTACCAAAATTATATTCGTTGTAATTAATATTTTCATGGACTGCGACCTTAGTCGCAGTACATGAGTTAGTATCAGTACATGTTATATATAAACTGCGACCTTAGTCGCAGTACCTGAGTTAGTCGCAATACATTTTAATTATAAACTGCGACCTTGATCGCAATCCCTGAGTTAGTCGCAATACATTTAAATTATAAACTGCGACCTTAGTCGCAGTACATGCCTACACAGAGAGAGAGAATATTAGTCTGTTCCATAATTTATATTACATTAAACGTAAAGGCTAAAGTAGATTTTTTACCCAAGCTTCGCTCCGGAAGAATATGCTTTTTAATCCTTCTCCTTTCTCAATATGCTTCATGTAGAAATGAATAATGTTTGCATCTAAGTCTCTACTGAACATCAGGTCCTCAATGTCATTCCTTGTAATCATGATTCCGTTTTCGGTATCCTGATACGCAGTAGAACTGCAAGATATTCAAAACAAAGTTAGCAATTTAATTGTTCTTATATAAAGGTATAACAGTTTTTTGATATGAATTAACTTACTCAGAGAAGGATTTGTCGAAGAAATTTTTTACAAGAGCTTGTTGATGGGCTGCAGAATTCTGTATGCTCTGGTTTCGGTCAATTCTCTTGTTTTTGGCTCTGTAGAGGAAATCTCTTTGTCACCGAAACCAGCGGCAGAACTCACAGCCGCAGGCTGTGGAAGAGGATGTTCATTTTTTTTCTTCTTCTGTTTTGGATAAACGAAGTCGGAGTCATCGCGATCTCTTTCAGCGCGCCTGCGTTCTTTGACTCCCCTTTCTATCGTTCCTTTAGAGTATTCCAAAACAGCTTCTTTTGAGGATTGCTTCTGAGGCGGAGTATGTTCTTGAATTTCTTCTTCAAAAGCTTTATCTCTTTGGATTTCTTGAGTCATTTGAGTTATATTCAGAGAAAAACTTGGGATATCTTCTCCAGTAATATTTAAAATAAACTCAGAACCCATGATTTTATCCTCTTCCATTTTTTCTTCTTCCCCTCTTCAGCCTGCTTCTCCATCTGTTCCTTCATTCTTCTGTTCTCCTTTTCCTCTTCAGCCTTCCTTCTAATTTCCTCTTCCTCCACTTTCCTCTTTTTCTCCCTCTTCTTCTTTAACTCCTCCAACACCTTCCTCCTCTTCCCCTTTTCCTGCTCCTCCTCTTCTATCCTCCTCTTTTCCTTCTCCTTCTTCTCCTTTTCAATGCTCCTATTCTTCTGCTCCTCCTCTGCTCGTCTCTTCTTCTCTTCTCATTCTCCTCCTCTTCCCTCTTCCTCCTCTCCTCCCCCTCCTCTTCCCTCCTCCTCTCCTCCTTTTCCTGCTCCTCCTTTTCCTCCTCTTCTTCTCCTTCTCCTCTTCTTCCCTCATTCTCCTCTCATTCTCTTCCTCTTCCCTTCTTCTCTTCTCCTTCTCCTCCACTTCTCTCCTCCTATCCTCTTTTTCCTTCTCTTCAACCAATCTTCTCCTCTCATGCTCCTCCTCTTCCCTCTTCTTCTCCTTCTCCTCCATTTCTCTCCTCCTCTCCTCCCTTTCCTTCTCTTCTTCTAATCTTCTTCTCTCATGCTCCTCATCTTCCCTCTTTTTCTCCTTCTCCTTCTCCGCAGCAGCGGTTACTCTCAGCAGCTCTTATTCTTCTTCCACTTTTAATTTCCTCTGCTGCCTTTTTAGTTTTTTCTTCTCTCTTTTCTCTTTCTTTTTTATTTTTAATTCAGCCTTGAGTCTGCTCTCAGTCTCCATTTTTTCAATTTTCATTTCGAGCTGAGAAACATATTCTCTCAAGTGATGATTTTGAGACCTCAACTCTTTTATCTCTTCAGCTTGATCATCCCGTGGTGGCGGCAAATAACCTGTAAAAGATGGTTATTGCTCACTCGTTTCAGCCGCTTCTGGCTCATTTTCTGCCGGATGTCAGCTTCATTATATGTATGGCCTCCTTCATCTCCTTCTTCTTTTCCTTCTTCATCTTCATCTTCTGCTTCTTCTTCTTCCTCCTCCTCTTCCCCTTTAACATGAAGGCCAACCATATTTTTTTCAGCAATAGAGATGTTGGCCATTCGATTCAAAATCTGAAAATAAACATAAAAAGGAAAGTTAAAAATAAAACAATGAAATAATGATACTACGACCATGGTCGCAGTTTTATTTATGAAGTATGTTTGAAAAGAATGCGACCATGGTCGCAGTATGTTTGTCATTCCCAAATTATCTGCCAAGCCATGCAGCTCAACACTGCGACCATGGTCGCATTCCATGTAAGGTATTTTCAAGAGATTGCGACCATGGTCGCACATTGTTTGCAGGCACAAACGAACTGCGAAAGGTGCAGCTCAATACTGCGACTATGGTCTCATTTTATTTGTACTGAACATAAAAAGAAGTCTAACTTACAATATTGCTGTCAATCTCACTTAGATCAACTTCAAGTAGAGATCTACTAATATTTTGGAGGTCCCATCTTAAAACGCGTGGGGTTATGTCCTCCAAACCAGACCTCGGCTCAAAAATAGGAGCCCTCTCACATAGCCAATACTGCAAAAAAGGAAAATTAAATTAGTTTACACAGATATTCACAATTTTTTTTGGATAAATTTCATACAATGTTTGCCAAATTTGAGATTTGTACTTACAATTATTTGCACGGAGCATCATCGCAGCTCGTACGTGGTTTGCCTGAAGATGTCCATTGACTCAATCAGGAATTGCCAAACAGCTTTTACCCAGCATATTGTCCTCATCAGCTGCATATTGGCAATCTGTTCCACAATATACCACGGCACCGTGCATTTACTGCCAGAGAAGAAAAGAGTGGCCGACATGTATAGGATGATTAATGTGGTAAAGTCTTGAGTTGCAAGTCTGTGCATGTCTCTTATAATTTCATGTAAAGTCATTTGCTGCTCAAGCTGTTCATCCTTTGTCACATCCAATACACCTCTCCGCCTCTTCTTGACAAGAAGATCATTCAAAGCATCTTCAATAGATACTTTAGTGATCTTCTTTATATTGGGGAAATAATATTTTATCACCCCTCTATCTTTTATTGTACATGTTTTATTCATCACAAAATCTGCCCCAATGATAGGTAGACCAAATGTGAGGGCAACATCCTCCACTGTTAACTCAATCTATTTGCCCCCAATTCTAAAGGTCCTTGTATCCCTATCATACTGGTCTAAAATACGCAGCACAGCAATGTTTGATTTTAGACCCTTTTCAGCCCCAAATTGTTCATTGTAGAACGCCATGAAGATTGGGCCAAATGGGATATTGTTCATCGCCTCTACGAAATCTGCGTGAATGTACTTTTTAAATTTCTTCATCAACTCGCACATAGGTTTCAGGCTTGATCTCAGAGGACGAATTTTTATCTGTTGTTTACCTACATAGTAAGAAAAAATAAACAGTTCAGACCAATGATCATTTAAAAATTATAAGGGGGTCAAAGACATATTTGTTTCTAATAAACTGCGACTTCGGTCGCAGTCATACAATGTAAACACAAACAACTTGCACCCGGACGACACTGCGACCAGTGTCGCATACGACTACAGTGCAATCATACACTGCGACCAATGTTTGTAAAAAGCATATTTTCTTTTATAAACTGCGACCACGGTCGCAGTCATACTTTGCAAACATAAACTTGGACCAGGGACGACACTTTGACCTAGGTCGCATAAGACTACAGTGCAATCAAAGACAGCTGCGACCGCAGGACCGCACTGCGACCAAGGTCGCATAAGACTACAGTGCAATAAGAAAAACTGCTACCCGGGTCAACACTGCGACCTAGGTCGCACAAGACTACAGTGCAATCAGAAACAACTGCGACCCAGTTCGACACTGCGACCTAGGTCGCATAAGACTACAGTGCAATCAGATACAACTGCGACCCAAGTATGATAAAACAAATGACGTTAAATACACTGCAACCTTGGTCGCAAGAGACGACAACTCATATTTTAAACAATTGCGACCGAGGTCGCATGCAGTGTATGCACATCAATTTTTTCGAAAATACTAAGACATAGTAAAAATAGAAGAAAATAAAAAAAAGGTGAAAAAAATAGGACCTTTATCATCATGTTACAAAATTTATAAATTTAAAAATTTATTCGACATCTAAAGTTTCAAAATCTCTTTCTGAACTGCGACCATGGTTCCAAAATTAAAAAAAAAATTAAAAAAAATTGCGACCTCGGAAATAAATCTGGAAAAAATTTAAAACTATTAAAATACACAAACGCTAAAAAATTTTGAAAATATCATTTTTTGTAGTACCTTTTTCCACGGATGATTTCTTAGGCGCCATCAGTTGCAAATATATTCTTTAAAAAAAGGATCAAATTTGTGAAAGAAAATAACTATTTTGGATCAGAATCGCCGGTGAAATTTTAGAGCTGTAAATTTTTTTGGTAGCCAACTTTTTTTACATACGGTAGAAAGTTATGAGGGAGGGTTTTTCGGAAAATACAATGTTGAGGTGACTGGCATTAAATTGGGCGGGATTTTTCAAGATTTGTCTGCCAAAATTGATTACAGATGTGGGGCGGTGATTTTGCCACGTCCGCCGGCTGAGAGAAGTCTCTCAGCCTGCCGGCTGAGGTACAGTAACCCCATATATATATATATATATATATATATATATATATATATATTATATATATATATATAATAACATAAACTTGAACCCTATCTGAATCAAAAATTCAGCCATAAATCAACAAATCTTCATTGCGTCTACCGACTCTACTAGTTTCATCCCCCACCCCACCCCCACCCCCACCCGCCACCCGAGTGTTTTTGTTCTTTTTCTAAAATCCAACCTATAACTATGTTGTGCGCGACAGACAACAACCCTTAGAGGATCCAATCGATCTCAATCACCACGAACAATGAAATCAAACACGAAGAACAACCAATCGCAAACAATCAAGATCTAACGAGGTTCGGCCAACGTGCCTACGTCCTCGGGGCAATCAAAGGGGAGAATTTAATTAGGGAAGATGATTACAATGGATCTTAGCCTCTCTCAATACAAGAGAACCCTAAGCCTCCTAATTTCGCAGGTTCTTCTACAAGATTTCCCTACAAGATATCTACTTAGAAAACCCTAGCAGCCCTTAAATACAATAGGTTTCCGAACTGCAGATTTCAGCCCAAACCCGACTGTCGGTCGACCGGGACGGTCGACCGACCCTTCTACCGGTCGACCGGGCCGGTCGACCGATTCCAACAGAGAGTTGGGCCCTTTACAGTCAGTCATATCGGTCGACCGGTCCGGTCGACCGCTCTTTGACACTGTGCACGTCGTGCACGTCCGGTCGACCGGCCCGGTCGACCGGAGAACCTGTTTTGCTGCTGCTGCTTGTTTTCTGCTGCTGTTTCTTCCGTCGTCTCTTGTCGCCGACTTCCTCGACAATCCCTTGACGGTCCGGGTCATCTTCCTCAGTACAAATCTCCCTCTTTCCAACAATTCTCCACCTCGGCGAAGATTCCAAAATCTGAGCCGACATCCAACGAACCCCAGTCTATCACCTGGCGAAATCGACACACGATCTCGGCGAAATCGACACACGATCTCGGCTTGCGCGCACCGGTCGAAATCGACACACGATCTCGGCGAAATCGACACACGATCTCGGCTTGGAATCTTTGGCTCAACTATCCACTGGAAAAACATCGTACATGCCTTCCCTGCACTTCACCTTAGGAGAATTTTTCATACCTGCCGATCACCATACTGTGGCTTCTACTCCGCAACTTCATGACCTCACGAAGACTTCCTTATGAGCCAACACTGACTCTCCACTGACTAGCTCTATCTAGTCTACCTGTCTTCCTCTGACGGTCCAACCAAGTCTGCGTAGAACCAACCAAACATCATCGGTTTCAACTGGATGCACACCCCTCCTTATGCAAGCTCAACATCTCCTCTCCGGAAGATAAAACTGTTCTTCGAGATCACACCACTCCACCTCAATGTGAAGTCCAACTGGCCACACCACTTCACCGCTACATGAAGTCTCTTCACCTCTCCGTGAAGTCTCTTCAACTCTACGTGAAGCTCCATTGACCACACTTCTTCACCTCTATGTGAAGGTCCAAACAACTTCTCGAGAACCCAACCCTAGCTTCATAAGAGTTGCATCACCAATGGCTGCGCCTTTACGGCTGCCTACGTACCTTTGCCCAAAAGGATCAAGCCAACCGTAGTTCTTTAAACTGAGCTTCATCAAGCTCGAATAATGTTACCTGTTCCTGCAGCAGTGAACCTGTTAGACTGAGTCATATGAACCTTCCCCTGACCATCATGGAGAGCAACGGCCTTCAACTTGAGCTTGTCGCGTCCACAAGCTTGAGATTCATCCTTCTTTGACCACGAACGTGGTCTCTCCTTGGTTCCAATAGCTGCACACACCTTGACATCCTCTGCAATGTCTTCAACCTGTTCAGCATCACTCTTGTTATCATGATCTCCACCCGGTGTCACTTCCGATGAAGTCTCCTTTGATGCCGAACTACCTGGAGATGATGGAGTAGCATCGACCTCCACCCGCTGCGATCCTCCCTTGGTCTTCGTCCTCTCCACCTGCTGAGAGACGATGGACTTCAACCCTGAAGCCTCTCCAAATGTGACATTCCTGCTCATCACGATCCTTTTGTCCTTGGGATCCCACAACCTGTAGCTGTTCTCCTTGATGCCCAAATAGACAAACCTCCTTGCTTGCGGATTCACCTTGCCATTCTTGGCACTGAAGTAAGCCGGACTTCCAAATTCCCGCAGCAAACCATGATATTGAGCTGTTTTTCCAGACCAATGTTCCAGTGGAGCTTTACCTCCTATCGCAGTCGTTTGATTCTTGAGATGGCTAGCATACTCAATCGCCTCAGTCCAAAGCGACCTGTCCAATCCTGCATTAGACAATAGTTTCCGAACCTCCTCCAGCAAGGAACGGACCAACTCCTTAGCCAACTCATCTGTACCTGTTGAGAAGTGTGTAGCAATTCCTGTGTTCTGTCCAAACTGTAGGAATTGGTCAATGCCTTTCCTAACATTGCCAATATGAAGCTCCTTTACCTTCCTACCTATCTGCCTCTCCATTCTTCCGCTCCACTTCCTCAACACATCTAGGGCTTCACCCCTTTGTCTCATCGGATATATCCAAACCTGCCTAGATGAACAATCAATTACCGAGACAAAGTACCTGTGACCTCCAAGCGATGCCGTCTTAGCAGGTCCCCATACATTCACGTGAACACGATCAAGAAGACCTTCATTGTGGTGAGAACTGGTGCTAAAACTCACCTTCTTCTTGTCCAGAACCCTGTGTCCACCTTCTGACTTGCAGGTAGCAGCACCTTCCTCTGATTTCATCTTTGCAGGAGCTCGCAAAGATTCTTCTTCTTGTCCGGCTTTTTCCTGCTGAATCCCCAGGCCAACCTCATCTTTTGTACTCGAAGTCTCCACCTGATCTGAAATAGTACTACCCTTCAAGTAGTATAAATTTCCTCGGCGGACGCCCTTCATCACAACCATCGAGCCCTTGATCATCCTGAGATCGCCATCTCGAACCGATATCATCATGCCCGATGCTTCCAAAGTTCCCAAAGAGATTAAATTTCTCTTCATCTGAGGTACATACCTCACACCTGTCAACTCCCAAACCATCCCATCAAACATCCTGATTGGGATTGTACCAACACCCTCCACGCTACATGAGTGATCATCACCCATCACCACTGAGCTACCTTCCAGCTTCTCAAAACTGGTGAACCAGCTCCTATTTGGACATGCATGGTATGTTGTACCTGAATCCATAATCCACTCATCTTTGCATGAGTTACTAACACTGGGAGAACTGACTGAAAAAGAGAATCCTGACGAGTCCGAATCTGCTCCATCTGTCTGTGAACTACTCCTCTGAGTCTTCGTCACCTTCGATAGATTTGCTTCAGCATTCGACTCCTTCTTCTTCCCCTTGAACTTTGGGCAATCTACCTTCCAGTGCCCAATTTCTCTACAGAAAATGCACTGATTCCTTTTGAGGTCTTTGAATCCCGGCCTGGATTTCGATCTTCCACCCATCTCTCTACCCTTCCTTGATGAATTTCTGCCTCTCACCTCCAATGCCTCCGCCACTGAGCTTGACTGACCAGAATGTCTCTCATTCTTCCTTGTCTCATAGCTCATCAATGCGGACGACACCTCATCATAGACTAAAGTTTGTCTACCATTGATAAACGTCATGGTGAATGTCTCATACTCCTCCGGTGGGAGCGAGTTCAGGAGAATGACAGCCTTGTCTTCCTCTTCTACCTTGACATCCACGTTTATCAGATCTGTGAGAAGCTTCGTATACCGGTTTATGTGCTCATTCACTGTGCTCCCCCTCTGCATCCTGAACAAATACAGCTTACTCTTAAGCTGCAGCCGTGATTCCACACTCTTGGTCAGGTACTTCTTTTCTAGGGTTTTTCACAGTTTCTTTGCCGACGTCTCATGTTGCACAAGGTACTTTATATCCTGTGCCAAGCATGAACGAATCAAGCCACATGCCGATCTATTCATCTTTGCCCATTCCTCCTCGGTAGTAGTGTTCTTCTTCCTCTCCAATAGGAGTGTGTCCTCGAGGTTCTGTGCATTCAATGCATCCATAACCTCACACCTCCACATTCCGAAATTGTTAGTTCCATTGAACTTAACAACATCAATCCTGGAGTTGTTCATTGTTTTAACAGACTTAGATTCCTCTGCCATTGAGATCCTTTCCTTGACCCTCTAACTATGCGGAAGATCAAATACTTGCAAAATAGATCTATTTCTGAGATAAAAAAGTGATTTTTTACCTCTACCTTGAAACCCTAGCTTGAGTTTCTCACCAGATCTATTCCACCCCTGATTCAACAAGCCCTCCCTGCGTCCACCTGAGATCGACACACGATCTCCTTGAACACCAATGCCTCTGACCTGAGATCGACACACGATCTCCACCTGATCAGTTCTGGAGCCCTTCGAATCTTCAGAATATCCCAAGCGTAACCTGGAGCTCTGATACCACTTGTTGTGCGCGACAGACAACAACCCTTAGAGGATCCAATCGATCTCAATCACCACGAACAATGAAATCAAACACGAAGAACAACCAATCGCAAACAACCAAGATCTAACGAGGTTCGGCCAACGTGCCTACGTCCTCGGGGCAATCAAAGGGGAGAATTTAATTAGGGAAGATGATTACAATGGATCTTAGCCTCTCTCAATACAAGAGAACCCTAAGCCTCCTAATTTCGCAGGTTCTTCTACAAGATTTCCCTACAAGATATCTACTTAGAAAACCCTAGCAGCCCTTAAATACAACAGGTTTCCGAACTGCAGATTTCAGCCCAAACCCGACTGTCGGTCGACCGGGACGGTCGACCGACCCTTCTACCGGTCGACCGGGCCGGTCGACCGATTCCAACAGAGAGTTGGGCCCTTTACAGTCAGTCATATCGGTCGACCGGTCCGGTCGACCGCTCTTTGACACTGTGCACGTCGTGCACGTCCGGTCGACCGGCCCGGTCGACCGGAGAACCTGTTTTGCTGCTGCTGCTTGTTTTCTGCTGCTGTTTCTTCCGTCGTCTCTTGTCGCCGACTTCCTCGACAATCCCTTGACGGTCCGGGTCATCTTCCTCAGTACAAATCTCCCTCTTTCCAACAAACTATACTTCTTTTCTCTAAACCTGATTTATCAAGATCTGATCTGAACATAAAATATCCCCTATTTGATATCATTTGATCAATTTATTTTCACAAAACGGCCTAACCAATTCCTTTAACCCTTATCATAGTGAATAATCTTATATGAGTTAGTTTCATCTCAAAAATCCTCTCCACAGATCCTAGAACTCGCATATCACATATATGAAACAAAAAGAGATTTTTTTTCTTTCCCAATTTTGGCTAGTGTTGCATCATCATTTGGTATCAGAGTTGGTTTTCAGATTCAATAACAAATCAGAGCTAAGTAGATCTACGAGTTTCAACATCAACCGTCTCTGGATCCAACTCCAAATCTGCAATTGCTACAATATGTGATTGCTATAGTGTTTGCAATTACTACAATACTTGTGTCTTCTACAGTGTCATGATTGTTACATTATCTATACCAATAGTAAATGACTTTGACTTGTTCTCATCATCTTCATAGTTGCTTCATCAATCTTAACTTACACTTGGAACACGGGAATCCACTTGGAATTCTAATATTCCTATGCAGATGCTCGTGTTTGGCATAAGCACAATTTATATTTCCTATAATGTTGGATTCCAGTTGGTATTACATTCTTTCGTATTGTGGGAATGTGATTCCCTCCATGTGAGGTTTGTATCCTACATTCTCACATGGTTTGAAATTCATAAAAATCTATTTTCTCACAATATCCATATTCTTTCTTCTCATCTTCTGATCTGTTCCTTTCTACCATTACGATTATCACTGTTGCCATCATTATAGCCACTGCCACCATCTGCCCTGCGTCGCTGCCAACACCACCGGTGCCACTGCCGATCTTAAAATATTTGTTTCTAAATAAATATTAGCCAAGATCTGAATCATCAGTTTTCTTTATTTCATCTTTTTTTTTGTATTTCCTTTTCTTTTTGCAGTTACTATACCTGTTACCATAACCCTTCTTTTTATTCTCTTCTTCTTCTTCTTTTTTGACTTGTTCCTTTGTGCTGTTTCCAATTGATGCTGACTAATTATCGAGGTTATAAGGAATCTATAACTTTTTGTTAAAAATTGTATGAAGCATAAGAACTATACTGCCTTACTTAATTCATATTTACTCATTGAGATGTCTTTTTTTCCCCTTTCTTCAAGCTACTGACTTTTAGCTTTGCAAATGTCACATGATCAATGATTATCTGGTTATGCTTCCCTCAGAATTATAAATAGGGTGAGAAATTTATGTGTGGAAAGCTGATATTAGCCAGCCTTACAAAACAGGGTGTTATCCGTGAACAGCTGGAAAGAAAATGGTTCAGCAAAATGCACAAAGAAAGGCTAAATGACTTTCCTTCTGTGATGATCTAGCCAAAGAGGATGTAGGTATTTCTCCTTCGTGACTCCATCTCTGATGATGTTCTATTTCTTATAGATAGGATCCTTCATCTCTCACAGGCAGAGCAATGAATGTGAAAAAGAGTCATTAGCGAGGACCTTCAAAGATGAAACAAGAATCTTCAATCAAGGATGAGCAATTTTGTCATGTTATGGAGAACAGATTCAAGGCAGTAATGTCAAAGACTCAGAGGGTAATGGCTTTCAGCACTAAGTACTACATTGCAACATATTTGGAGGTGCTATCACCAACACGCGCCGCGCACACACAAAAGAAAGCATATTGTTAGCTGTTGTTTGATGATTCATAGATTCAACATAAATTCAATTAATGATGACAGAAAGCTATTTTCTTATTCATGTTTTTCACATTCACAACATCATTTTTATGACTCTGGCACTTTCCAGTTTATTCGTTTGATGAATCCATCTGGATTTTGAAAGAGAAATAGTTCACACCAAGGTAGATATAATGATTGATGGCATTGACATAACGTGGTTGGATGAACAGACATGGATCCTTGAATATGCGTACATGAGCACAGGCATGTTTAGTAATTTTGCGATAAAGATGTTTAATATAATAGAATATTATTTTTTGAAAAAAAAAAATTAGATAGAAGAATGTATAAATATAATAGAAAGTTTTTAGTTGCATTGCTGAAGACCAAAAGGAAGGATTGAAGAAATGAGGATTAAAACAGTTGCAGACTCTTCTCATCCTTCTCCCTTTGCAAACTCTTTTCGTCTTCTCTGCTCCAGCTTTTCCATGGCTCATGAATGTTCTGATCACTCCATGGCCACTTCAGTGAAGCATCAAGAAGAACCTCCCAGCTGGTCTCTTCAGCTTCAAACTTGATCAGTTGTTTTTCTTCTTCCCCTTCTTCATACTCCTCTTCAAATTTCTCCCACTTGTCAGAGATCACAATCTCTTTCCCTGTTCCCAGAGTCCCTCTACCTTGCTCTCCAACCGCTGGAGAATGTACTGAATTGATTGGGGATGATTCTGACGAAGATTCTGTCAGTTGCCATACCATCTCTTTCGATGTTCCCGGAGTCCCACTACCTCGCTCTTCAACCGCTGGAGAATGTTCTGAATCTGATGAAGATTCTGTCAATTGCCATACGTGTTCGACGAAAGTTTCTAACATCACAACTTGAATCTTTGGGATCTTATCTACTAGAGGGTACTCATACTGCCCGCAGAACCCCATCCCTTTGCACCACTGATGGAATTCCCCGAGGCGGACGGCCTGCTCTGCTGCTCTCTTGTAGAGTGCAAGGCCTTCGATGCAGCTTCGGTAGGGCATCTGCAGTATGCTGTCAAGTACAACCGCAAGGCCCTGCCGGGCCGCGAGGTAGGACATGAAGCTTTGGCGCGCTACCTGCTTCATCGCTGACATGATAATGAAGCTTCGTCCGACAGGGCCAGCTGGCACACACTCCATTGCCCGCTCCATGAGGCCCTGCAGCTGCTGGACCAGCTCTAGAGCCTGCCCGGCCTCACTCAATCTCTTCTCGAATGTCGACCCAGGGGGCAACGGAGATGACGGATACAGCGGGGTGCAGTCCTCCTTAGCGATGGAGTAGTCTTCTTTAGTGATGGAGTCGTAACAATTGAGGACCTCATCAATTAGGTGTGCATATGACTAGATGAACAAAGTGTAATCTTCAGAGTAAGAGGAGGAGGCGTCTCGGAAGTGGCAAGGGTTGAAGGAGATGAGAGCATTTGCACGGGCGGATAGGATGTCTGCGGGAAAGGGATGGTTGGAGGGGAGCGTTCGCAGGAGGAGATGGAGGAGGAGAAGGCATTTTAATGCGACACGCCAGCATCTGGTCTGGCCGAAGCGGCGCGTGAAGCTGAGGGCGAATCTCCGCGATAAGGACGGGGAGGAGGAGAAGATGATGGCTAGCTCCCATACGCAGTGCTCGGGCAGGGGGAGATCGTTGGGGGATGTGGCTTTGGCTATGATGAGATCGAGTTGGGAGTGGCGGCTGATGGTGGCGAGCTTGGTGTAGCCTAGCTCGACAAGGGTGGTGTATGCACGCCGGATTCGGCGATGCATGGTGATCTCTCAGGAGAGGAGATGGGAAGGGGATGAAGAAGAATGCTATTATTTAGTTTTTAATGTTTTCACAGCCTGCTGAAGCTTTGGAATGTGAAATTCAGTGTTTGAAATTCTTGTTATGTAGCACTGTGGCCTTGTTTGGGATTTTGGTAAGATGCAACGAATGAAAGCAGATTTCCTCCTGGGAAAGTTCGAAGGTCACCCAAGAGCTTTAGTGAGCTGTTTTTGGATGTTCTGTTGTATTTTCCTATCCTAAAGAACTCAATTAGCACATACACAAGCAATCCGCACAATTTTCTGACCATATTCTCATATAAAATGAGTTCATCCCTGGATCTTTCTTGTCGACAAGCATTCCGAAATTTGTCATGGCTTTGAAGTTGCCGGGCTGGACTAGGCACATTCTAAATGTCATCTATCATGAATCAGGATCTTTTGACTGCATCAGTGTTGGTTCTCAGAAATTATTTCTCAAATGCATCCTGTTTGATGTTGGTTAAATTTTATCGGACGTGGAAACTTGTGTCAGGTATTTTTATTTGTATACTGACGGTAATTTCAAAGTCATATACAGCTATTTAATTCCTTGTATTGCTTTTCACAGACGGCCTTTAGCATGTAACATGTTTCAGTTGAGATGAATGAAGGCTAAACTGCAAGTTTCATGATACCTATAATTTTATGTTGTTCCTTGGAGGAAACATGCTGATGGTGAACTCAGATGCTTACAAATTAATCAGTTGGGCAAACAAGTGAATATTTTACATCACAAAGTTCTTCTTGCAACATGCTATAAAAGATATAACAAGCTCAATTTCAAACAAAAAAAATTAATTTCAAATGAAACTGTCTAATGAGGAAGATAAGAAATACACAAGTAAAGAATCCAGTATTATCCTCTATTTCTATATATATATATATATATATATATATATATATATATATATATATATATATATATATAGAGAGAGAGAGAGAGAGAGAGAGAGAGAGAGAGAGAGAGAGAGAGAGAGAGAAATGTATATCAGCCGACGGCTGAGAGACCCTCTCAGCCTGCGGTGATGTGACACATTATTAGCCACACTAGAAAGGACGCCCCGCCTATTGAAACAGTTGAAATTACTAAATACCCCTGCGGTAAAAGACAATGGATCTTTATAGTTTATTATTTTTTTATATTTCTGACGTTAGTCAATATTGTCACAATTATCTTTTATAACTGCGGCCAAACTGCCACCAATTTTTATCAAATCACGAAACTAATTTGAA
This sequence comes from Agave tequilana, assembly GCA_038442645.1. Taxonomy (NCBI): domain Eukaryota; kingdom Viridiplantae; phylum Streptophyta; class Magnoliopsida; order Asparagales; family Asparagaceae; genus Agave; species Agave tequilana. The sequence goes on from JAVJIF010001060.1 coordinate 510,331, forward strand.
TGCTTCTTTATTAATTTTTTTGTTATCTGATTTGAAATTTACTGATTTTTAATATAGTCGCAGTTTACTTTTTTTCGCATGTAATGTATAAATTATTATTTTTTTTAAACTGCCACCAATTTTTATCAAATCACGAAACTAATTTGAATGCTTCTTTATTAATTTTTTTGTTATCTGATTTGAAATTTATTGGTTTTTAATATAGTTGCAGTTTACTTTTTTTCGCATGTAATGTATAATTATTATTATTTTTTACATATTGAATTCAGATAAGGACTGCGACTATGATCGCAGTGCTTAACGAGAGCAAGTCGTGGACGTTTTTTTTGCTTGGTTAAATGTAATAACGGTGACTAATAACTGATAGTATAATCGCAGTTTACGTATTATTTTATATATTTGTTCTTCAATGTGACTGTTGTCTGAGCCGCCTATGAACTATTAAATTATTTTTTACATATAGCATGCGATCAAGGACTGCGACTATGGTCGTAGTACTCACGACAGCATTTTTTTTTGGATGATTTTTTTTGCTAAGTTAGATGTAATAACGGTGACTATAGTCGCAGTTTACGTATGATTTTATATGTTTGCTCTTCACTGTAACTGTTGTCTCAGCCGCCTATAAACTACGAATTTTTTTACTTATTGCATGCGAAGTAGGACTGCGACTATGGTCGCAGTGTTTAAGAACAGCTCGCAGTTTTCTAATTTGTGATATACAGTGAAATATACAGTGAAATATACTGATTTGAGAGGATTGCGATCATATTCGCAGTATTATCTGTTTATATAGTTTAATTTTGGACTGCGACCATGGCAGCTATTTATAACTTTATTGAATGCAAACGATCAAACTGTTTTATGACTGGACAGCGACTATGGTCGCAGTTTCATATGTAATTATTATATGAGTACTGCGATCATTATCGCAGATAAGATGAAGAAATAATAACTATACGGCATACTTTATATGTATTTTAAAAATATGAAAGATTTTTTTTACAGATAGAAGTAAATTTTATTTATAACATAATATGGTCAGAAAAAGACCTTACAAAAAAAGAGCATTAAAAGCTGTCAACAGAAGACAAAATAACGTTGAATATCAGAAGATCAGGAAATCCTAATCCTCATCGTCATCACCATCATAAGCAGATTCGTCGTCTTCATTCTCCTCATCTCCCTGTTCATCACTTATTTTCTCATCATCTTCCTGTTTTTGAGGGTTTTTTTGTTCATCGATAAACTCTCAGAATGGATCATCTCTATCAAGCTCTTCCTCCAATGTCGAGAAAGCGAGCCTCCAGCATCAGAGGACATGTTTTCATCAAGCATGTCTCTGTCAAGTGGCTGAGGAATAATTTCCTCCTCACTAACCCACATGAAAAGTTCATCATCCTCATGAAGAGGAGGATCAGTTAAAATATTATTTGATGTAGTGATATAGTCAAAAGGAGTGAAGTCCAGACTGGTATCAGATTCACTAGAATACCCTGAAGAAAGAGGACCGGTAGGGGAATGATTGAAGTTGAAATCTGAGTGTTTAGAGGAAGAAGATGGGGAAGACATGATTCAAGAATGAATTGTTTTCTGGAAGTTTTTGAAATCAAATTGAAAAGGAAGAGCAAAAATATAGTTTTTAGATATGAGATAATATATTAGTTACAAGCACTATATAAAGGTAAAGAATGTGATAGAATATGAATAGTAATAATAATTGTTATAGGTGACGGTTGAGTATGGAAAGAAGTGATAAAAAAAAATTAAATATTTAATTGAAGAGTTATGGCGGAAGAATCCGAAGAGTTCCTTTTTTCCAGAGTTTTATTACGTGAAGTACAAATTAACTTTTTATAGAATGTTTTCCCTATATCTTTAGATTACGTATGGTGCTCATCTTTCCTTTATCGAGATTAATATTAGTGCATCTTTTTTTTCGAGACTGTTGTTGTATCACGGTAGATAGAATATTAATTACTTCATTTAATTCAGTGTAATTAATATAGTATTTTTATAAGATGTGATATACACGAACTGATCTCAGGGTCGCAGTGCTAATCTACTTTGTAAACTTATAAAAAATCTATTACATAAGGCATGTGTAACGCCCCGATCCCACGGATACGGGGACGTCACTGCGACGTATATACGTAGGTCAGAACTACCCTCCCGTATATACGCTAAGCATCAGTACAGACAAGAATCAGAGTACGGAAGCAATGGTGCATTATACATTCCAACACATGAATACAATCACAGAGTTATCACCAGAAGTGATCCAATATTACAATAATATTACATCACTGATATGCGCAAATGCGGGAATACATGGAAATATACAAGTATGAACAGTATGAAAGGCACTCACGAGTTTAAAAGAAAAACTCGAGAGACTCACAAGGGGGCCTGGAAGGATGGAGCTCTGGATGATCGGCTGGGGATCCACGCTACCGCTGCGCTACTCTGATCCGCAAGGGGGAGAATCTACACGCTCCAAGCTCCATGACCTGGACATGAGGATCCAGGGGAGTCAAATGATACTCCCCAGGCGAGTGGTGAAGCAAACCAAGTGGCGAGCAAGGGTGAGTACATGTCATGTAAAGCCAAGGACAAGCAATCTGATCGTATGGCTTCAGATTACGGTTACATGAGACTAGTACATCGAAGGAATAATCCAAACAAGGAAACCCTCATCTGTATACCTTTATCTCATGTCCCCATAACCCAAGCCCATTCAACCCGACTGTTCTCAGGCATGATAAGATAATGAACAAGAGGCAAGTGAATACAATGGATAAAGCAGAACATGAACAGATAATACGATAATACTCATAAACAGGAAATCCGATATAAAGTCCGGAACAAGTAATTATGGTAAGGCACATCACAGATTCATAGCCGTTTAAGTTGCAGGCTTTAGTATGCGTCCCATTCCACATACCTCCACTTACAACTTAAAGAGCCGGTTATTATGACACTTTATTATTACTCGTCTTACCCTGATATCTAGCTATGTGAACTAGCGTCCCAACGCACATAGATCCATATCCGAGTAAAACAAGGTTGTTATTGGAAGTAGATGGAGAACTGATATCACTTCTTATAGTAGTTCCCATACACCTGGGACCAGTTTGAGGGCCCTAAGTCCCCCTAACACGCATCTCCTGTGGGCCCTAAGTCCCACTAACACTACCGCCAATATTTCATTCCCATACTATAAGCAAGGTATCATTCCGGCATCCATCACTTCCTCCCATTCCCCGTGCAAGTTATCCTTTTTATGGTTTATTAACATAATTACCAGATTTCGGGAATGAGCAGGATCATAACTGGAATACATAACAAGAATCATAACTGGATTCATAACAGGAGATCAGATACTACATTCCCGTTATCGTGATAATTATATCAGAATCAGGTGCATCATGCTTGGTGTCAAGAGATAGCATGATAAGGTGATGATATTTAACAAGCAACCAAACATATCAAAGGATTGATAATAGTCTGGGTAAATCATGACATAACAAGAGGGTCTTGCCAAATAATAGCATGCATGGTGGTCAGGTGATAACACACTAGATGGTCAGGTGATATACATGTGTTAAATAAAAGCATGCAACTGACTAGTCTGAGGTAAGGGTATGACAAGGTAACATAAAAGTAATCCAAAGTACAACGACCACGAAGGGTCGGCCACGCATAGTATAAAACAGTAAAAGATATAGAACATGAAATAAAATACATGGAGACTAGAACGAGAATATTTGCATAATCAATGAAATAGGGAGCAAGAGGGTAGCGAGCGAGAACACTCGCCTGAATCACCAGAAACGCCGAAAGGTCCGAAATCCACGGAATTTGGGATGCGCCATAATATATGATATATAAATATGTAGAGTGAAGAGGAGAGAGAAAGAGAGAAGGGAAGATGATGTTTGTCAATAGACAAGTCAAGCAATACCAATATATGATATAAGACTCAAGGATATGGTTCATATTCAAGAAAGAAATCAACTATAACAGACAGCCAAAGTTAGTCGACTAGGTGGAAAGAGTAGTCGACTAATAAAGGGGTTAGTCGACTAACAGTCTGGTATAGTCGACTAAAACTGGGTTCCAGAGAGTTGGGTTATGGTTTCAGGAAAAGTTAGTCGACTAGGTGGAAAGGGTAGTCGACTAACAGACATCTCAAGTCGACTAACAGTCATGTCAAGTCGACTAATACTGAGTAACAGAGAGTTGGGTTTCTGATTCAGGAAAGGTTAGTCGACTAGGGTCAAGGGAGTAGTCGACTAATCGAGGTTTCTAGTCGACTAATAAATAACCTAAGTCGACTAAAACTGTGTTCCAGAAAAGGTTACGTTTCAACTAAGGGTTTCAAGTCGACTAGTCCTTAGGTCAAGTCGACTAATCGACTGGAAACAGCACACAGAACAGATTTGTGATGGTTTTGTTTGATGTCAACTAATCATGATTTGAAGACCTAAGTATACTAAGAATTATCCAAGGCTTGGTGAAGAAGAACACTCACCAAAAAGAGTACAAGGTGATGGAGTGATGGTGGTAGTGATGGAAGTTGACGATGAAGAAGAAGGTGGGATTAGTGGTTTTGTTGTTGGTGTTGGTGAGAAGAAGTGGTGGCCGGAGATCGAGGGTCTCTCGCCGGAGTCGTGGTGGCCGGAGGCGCCGGTGGAGGTGGTGGAGGTGAAGGAGATGTTGGAGGTTAGGGTTTTGGTGAAGAGAGGAAAGAGAAAGGTGAAGTGAAAATGAATAAAGAAAGGAGAAGGAAAAGTATTTATAGGTTTTAGATTTTGTGAAGGAGGTGCAAATAATTAAAAGAGAGGGGGGTTTTTGTAAAGTGGGGAGGTGAGGTGTCCCTCTTTTGGCCACTTGGCTTGCCAAGGTGAGGGGTGAGGTGGAGGGTGAGGTGGAGATATTTGTGGTGGAAGTAATTGGAAGATTAGAGAAGGAATTGGAAGTTGTAAAAGTTTGGGGAAAACTTAGGGTGGAAGGAAAGAAAGAAAATAGGAAAAGGAAAAGAAAATGGAAAAGGGAAATTATTCTCTTGGAAGAGAAAATGAAAAATAATGAAAGTGGCGGATTCCCGGGATTCGGTTGCGGATGCGGAAACCTTTCGGGAAATACCGGAATCGTCCGAAATTCAAGTATCTCGGAACGACCCGAAATAATTATCAAAAATCAAGAATATTAATCTAAAAATTATAGTGAAATCCGTTTTAAGAAATACTTTACAGTTTTAAAACTAAAAATCCCGGAATCAGTTAGCTACCGACTCCGGTGGAATTTTCATAAAATCATAAAATTCCCAGAAAAAGTATTTAGGTAGAAAATATGATTTTAAGAAATAATGTCTAAAGGAACTTTTAGAAATTCTAAACCGTTTGTAAACTAAAAATCCGGGAATCGGTCAGCAGCACTGGCCGACACCGGTTTTGAAGATATTTAATTAAATTCAAGAAAATTCCAGAAAATCATATAAAATCTAAAATATAGGAAAACAATATTTGAAACTGGAATCGGTCAAATCTAATTACCGGAAAGACCAAATCAAGTAATACATTAGGATCGGGTCTTCGGTTCAGACTAGGGCTGACTCCGAGTCCACGAATCCAAATTTAAGACAAAACAATCATATAAACAATTCATAATACAAAATAAGTACAGAAGGTAAATCGAAAAAATACGATCAAAAATCTGAATACGCAACTAAGTACGTATTCCGGGAGCGGGGTGTTACAATCCATCCACCTTACAAAAAATTGCGTCCTCGCAATTTCGATAAGGGGTAAATTGAACACAAAGGGGACATGGGTGGAATTTATACCAATTAAGATTTGAAGCACTATAGGTAGGGCTCTCAAGTCGACTGAATAATAATCATCCTCCGCACTTCCGGCTGTATAAATCTGCATACTTGATAATCTTCCGAGAATAAGCCAGAATACTGAAGATAAAGGAAATCCTGATAGTCCTGAGCATAATAATAAAGAAGACCGATAATTAAGAATCCCGAATACCAGGCACCAATCACTCTGAAAGAATATCCGTAGAGAATTCCGACTGCTGACTTCTGAAAGATAGCCAGATCAGGATTAATCTGGAGAATACCAAGCTTCATAGAATTCGCCGAAGAGATCACATAATAGCTTCATGCAGAACCAGCCACTACCTTCCTAGTCTATCATATCTTAATGTTGGTATAAGGGCTTCATAAAACCAAAACAGGGAAAGGATAGGAGGGATTAGGAATAAAAGGAAGGATGGCCAAGAAATAGATAACTCTGCACTTGTAGTTGGAATGTATAACCAAGACTCAAGTATTCCAGTTGCAAATTTCATTACCATTAATTTGCCCTCTGGACGTACTGAGGAAGTTAGAGCCTAGGCTCTGATACCATCCTGTAACGCCCCGATCCCACGGATACGGGGACGTCACTGCGACGTATATACGTAGGTCAGAACTACCCTCCCGTATATACGCTAAGCATCAGTACAGACAAGAATCAGAGTACGGAAGCAATGGTGCATTATACATTCCAACACATGAATACAATCACAGAGTTATCACCAGAAGTGATCCAATATTACAATAATATTACATCACTGATATGCACAAATGCGGGAATACATGGAAATATACAAGTATGAACAGTATGAAAGGCACTCACGAGTTTAAAAGAAAAACTCGAGAGACTCACAAGGGGGCCTGGAAGGATGGAGCTCTGGATGATCGGCTGGGGATCCACGCTACCGCTGCGCTACTCTGATCCGCAAGGGGGAGAATCTACACGCTCCAAGCTCCATGACCTGGACATGAGGATCCAGGGGAGTCAAATGATACTCCCCAGGCGAGTGGTGAAGCAAACCAAGTGGCGAGCAAGGGTGAGTACATGTCATGTAAAGCCAAGGACAAGCAATCTGATCGTATGGCTTCAGATTACGGTTCCATGAGACTAGTACATCGAAGGAATAATCCAAACAAGGAAACCCTCATCTGTATACCTTTATCTCATGTCCCCATAACCCAAGCCCATTCAACCCGACTGTTCTCAGGCATGATAAGATAATGAACAAGAGGCAAGTGAATACAATGGATAAAGCAGAACATGAACAGATAATACGATAATACTCATAAAACAGGAAATCCGATATAAAGTCCGGAACAAGTAATTATGGTAAGGCACATCACAGATTCATAGCCGTTTAAGTTGCAGGCTTTAGTATGCGTCCCATTCCACATACCTCCACTTACAACTTAAAGAGCCGGTTATTATGACACTTTATTATTACTCGTCTTACCCTGATATCTAGCTATGTGAACTAGCGTCCCAACGCACATAGATCCATATCCGAGTAAAACAAGGTTGTTATTGGAAGTAGATGGAGAACTGATATCACTTCTTATAGTAGTTCCCATACACCTGGGACCAGTTTGAGGGCCCTAAGTCCCCCTAACACGCATCTCCTGTGGGCCCTAAGTCCCACTAACACTACCGCCAATATTTCATTCCCATACTATAAGCAAGGTATCATTCCGGCATCCATCACTTCCTCCCATTCTCCATGCAGGTTATCCTTTTTATGGTTTATTAACATAATTACCAGATTTCGGGAATGAGCAGGATCATAACTGGAATACATAACAAGAATCATAACTGGATTCATAACAGGAGATCAGATACTACATTCCCGTTATTGTGATAATTATATCAGAATCAGGTGCATCATGCTTGGTGTCAAGAGATAGCATGATAAGGTGATGATATTTAACAAGCAACCAAACATATCAAAGGATTGATAATAGTCTGGGTAAATCATGACATAACAAGAGGGTCTTGCCAAATAATAGCATGCATGGTGGTCAGGTGATAACACACTAGATGGTCAGGTGATATACATGTGTTAAATAAAAGCATGCAACTGACTAGTCTGAGGTAAGGGTATGGCAAGGTAACATAAAAGTAATCCAAAGTACAACGACCACGAAGGGTCGGCCACGCATAGTATAAAACAGTAAAAGATATAGAACATGAAATAAAATACATGGAGACTAGAACGAGAATATTTGCATAATCAATGAAATAGGGAGCAAGAGGGTAGCGAGCGAGAACACTCGCCTGAATCACCAGAAACGCCGAAAGGTCCGAAATCCACGGAATTCGGGATGCGCCATAATATATGATATATAAATATGTAGAGTGAAGAGGAGAGAGAAAGAGAGAAGGGAAGATGATGTTTGTCAATAGACAAGTCAAGCAATACCAATATATGATATAAGACTCAAGGATATGGTTCATATTCAAGAAAGAAATCAACTATAACAGACAGCCAAAGTTAGTCGACTAGGTGGAAAGAGTAGTCGACTAATAAAGGGGTTAGTCGACTAACAGTCTGGTATAGTCGACTAAAACTGGGTTCCAGAGAGTTGGGTTATGGTTTCAGGAAAAGTTAGTCGACTAGGTGGAAAGGGTAGTCGACTAACAGACATCTCAAGTCGACTAACAGTCATGTCAAGTCGACTAATACTGAGTAACAGAGAGTTGGGTTTCTGATTCAGGAAAGGTTAGTCGACTAGGGTCAAGGGAGTAGTCGACTAATCGAGGTTTCTAGTCGACTAATAAATAACCTAAGTCGACTAAAACTGTGTTCCAGAAAAGGTTACGTTTCAACTAAGGGTTTCAAGTCGACTAGTCCTTAGGTCAAGTCGACTAATCGACTGGAAACAGCACACAGAACAGATTTGTGATGGTTTTGTTTGATGTCAACTAATCATGATTTGAAGACCTAAGTATACTAAGAATTATCCAAGGCTTGGTGAAGAAGAACACTCACCAAAAAGAGTACAAGGTGATGGAGTGATGGTGGTAGTGATGGAAGTTGATGATGAAGAAGAAGGTGGGATTAGTGGTTTTGTTGTTGGTGTTGGTGAGAAGAAGTGGTGGCCGGAGATCGGGGGTCTCTCGCCGGAGTCGTGGTGGCCGGAGGCGCCGGTGGAGGTGGTGGAGGTGAAGGAGATGTTGGAGGTTAGGGTTTTGGTGAAGAGAGGAAAGAGAAAGGTGAAGTGAAAATGAATAAAGAAAGGAGAAGGAAAAGTATTTATAGGTTTTAGATTTTATGAAGGAGGTGCAAATAATTAAAAGAGAGGGGGGTTTTTGTAAAGTGGGGAGGTGAGGTGTCCCTCTTTTGGCCACTTGGCTTGCCAAGGTGAGGGGTGAGGTGGAGGGTGAGGTGGAGATATTTGTGGTGGAAGTAATTGGAAGATTAGAGAAGGAATTGGAAGTTGTAAAAGTTTGGGGAAAACTTAGGGTGGAAGGAAAGAAAGAATATAGGAAAAGGAAAAGAAAATGGAAAAGGGAAATTATTCTCTTGGAAGAGAAAATGAAAAATAATGAAAGTGGCGGATTCCCGGGATTCGGTTGCGGATGCGGAAACCTTTCGGGAAAATACCGGAATCGTCCGAAATTCAAGTATCTCGGAACGACCCGAAATAATTATCAAAAATCAAGAATATTAATCTAAAAATTATAGTGAAATCCGTTTTAAAGAAATACTTTACAGTTTTAAAACTAAAAATCCCGGAATCAGTTAGCTACCGACTCCGGTGGAATTTTCATAAAATCATAAAATTCCCAGAAAAAGTATTTAGGTAGAAAATATGATTTTAAGAAATAATGTCTAAAGGAACTTTTAGAAATTCTAAACCGTTTGTAAACTAAAAATCCGGGAATCGGTCAGCAGCACTGGCCGACACCGGTTTTGAAGATATTTAATTAAATTCAGGAAAATTCCAGAAAATCATATAAAATCTAAAATATAGGAAAACAATATTTGAAACTGGAATCGGTCAAATCTAATTACCGGAAAGACCAAATCAAGTAATACATTAGGATCGGGTCTTCGGTTCAGACTAGGGCTGACTCCGAGTCCACGAATCCAAATTTAAGACAAAACAATCATATAAACAATTCATAATACAAAATAAGTACAGAAGGTAAATCGAAAAAATACGATCAAAAATCTGAATACGCAACTAAGTACGTATTCCGGGAGCGGGGTGTTACAGCATGCGAAAAAGATTGCGACTTTGATCGCAGTGCTGAAAAAAGATTGCGACCTTGATCGCTGTTCTGAATGAGGTCGCATTGCTGAACGATAGCATGTTTCGTCTGTTATTTTTATGGGAATAAGGAATGCGACTAGGGTCGCAGACATGATATAAAAAAGGAATGCGACTAGGGTCGCAGACGTGATATAAAAAAGGAGTATTTTTGTCAATTTGTTTCACGATTGTTTAGGCGGGATTTTTTTGATTTTTTTGACGCCTACAATCTGCGGCCGATATGTGGCATATATTCAGCCACGTCACCGCCGGCTGAGGTACAGTAACCCCATATATATATATATATATATATATATATATATATATATATATATATATATATATATATATAAGATTTATAAATACATGTGACCTTACTCTCTGGCGACAAAATGAAAACAATGCTCCGAAGATCATAATTTTTGGTAATCAAGGCTGTGGTGTTAAAATTCTCTGCAACTTCCGCAGGAAAATAGTTAGGATCTTCACTGAAATCTACATCCGGCAGCTCTTCATCAATCCATGAATAGTCACTGAAACTGTCATCCTCACAAATATCCATACCCAACCCAAAGGCAACGACTTGTTTCCTACGTATATCAAGAAACACACTCGTCACAGTATTAGTATATTAATTCAATTGGGCAATAAATCCACAAAATAAAAAAGTTTACGGCAAAACGCAAACCTGAGTTTTGCTCTAGCATGCAGACTTTCTCCACTAGTGTTTGCAGCAATTGATGACTCAATATTTCATTGTCTCTGTAATTAAGTGAAGGCTGAATAAGGACGAAGAGTTTACATGAAATACGGTGAAATCTAAGAAGATATCTGGAGGAATTTTACCTGTGAGTAAAGATAGAATGTAGGATTTGAAAGGAAGCAGCAAACTAAGAAATCACCACAAAACACAAGAACACCTTGCAGTTATCTCAAAAGAAAATGGGATTCTATACAAAATTTTCAATACAGAGGAGGAGCATCGGAAGGAAGCAGCAAACTAAGAAATCACCACAAAACACAAGAACACCTTGCAATTATCTCAAAAGAAAATGGGGTTCTATACAAAATTTTCAATACAGAGGAGGAGCATTGGAAGGAAGCAGCAAACTAAGAAATCACCACAAAACACAAGAACACCTTGCAGTTATCTCAAAAGAAAATGGGGTTCTATACAAAATTTTCAATACAGAGGAGGAGCATGATATATGTGTTGTGATCAACGCCGATACAACAAGAGAGTAACATCGAGTTGAAGACTCAGTAACGAAAGCGTAAAAGATCTACCACTAGCAAACAATCGAGACAAATCACCACAAAACACAATGTAACACCCCGCCCCCGGAATATGTACTTAGTTGCGTATTCAGATTTTTCGATCGTATTTTTCGATTTACTTCCTATATTTATTTTGTATTATGAATATGATCGTTTTGTCTTGGATCAGGATTCGTGGACTCAGAGTCTGCTCTTTTCTGAACCAGGGACCCGATCCTAGAGTATTACTCAATTTGGTCTTTCTGGTATTCCGATTTGACCGATTTCAGTTTTAAACATCATTTCTCAATATTTTAGATTTTCTATGATTTTCTGAAATTTTCCTGAATTAAATGGAAAATCTTCAAAACCAGTGTCGACCAGCACCGCTGACCGATTCCTGGATTTTTAATTTACAAATGGAGTCAAATTTTGAGAAACCGCTTTCCCATATTTTCTTAGAATAATATTTTCTATCTTAATATATTTTTTGGGAATTTTCAGAATTTATTAGATTTCTGCCAGATTTGGTGTCGACCGATATTGGCGGCCGATTTCAGAATTTTTAATTTATAAATTATAAAGAATTTCTTGAAATGGATTTCACCATGATTCTTAGAATAATATTCTTGATTTTTGAGAATTTTTGCGGGTCGTTCCGAGATACTTGATTTTTGGACGATTTCGGTATTTTTCCGAAAGTTTTTCGCATCCGCAACTGAATCCCGGGAATCCGTTACTCTAATTATTTTCACTTTTTCTTCCAAGAGAATATAATCTTTTTTTCATTTTCTTTTCCTTTTTCCATTTTCTTTCCTTTCTTTTCCTTCCACCAAATTCTCCAAACTTCTCCATTCTTCCATTATCTTCTACATTCTTCCTCCAAAAATATCTCCTTTCTACCAAAAATATCTTCTCCAAAATATCTCAAACTCCTCTCCCATCACCATGGCCGGCCAAAGAGCCACCTAACCCCTCCATTTTACAAAAAACCCCCTCCCTAAACATTTTTACATCACCTTCACAATTCTAATTCCTATATAAACTTTCCTTCTTCATTCCACTTCATTTTTCTCTTCACCAAAACTCTAACCACCACCAACTCCTCCTTCATATCCACCACCACAACAACCACTACAACTTCTCCAACTCCTTACCTTCATCTTCTTCCTCCTCCATCTCCATGTAAACTACCACAAACTCCAACAACTCCACCAAAGCCTCCACCTTCTCCTTTACCTTCTACAAAAATATCACCACCATCAAAACCCTCCACAAAACCACCACCCCATCACCACATCAAGAGCCGGCCACCTCCTTTGGATTGGGGCCGAGCTCTTCTTCGTCGGTAATATCTCCGATGATTATTCCGGTAATCGTTCGCGATTATTCCGGTAATCATTACGGTGACGATTACAACGACAACAACTAACATCACCATCACCTCTACTATTTTCCATCACCATCTTCACTTCCACCATCACTTTCACCATCACAACACCACCTCCATCTCCACTACTTCAACCTCCAAACATCACCTCATTCACCTTCTTTTTCATTACTCCATCAAAATCCAACTCCTCCACCAAATAACACCACCACCAAAGCAAGCACCTTTCCCTTTCTCTCTCCCTCCTCCTCTCTGTATATTGCTGACGTGGATCTCACCCCCGCGTCCAGGCAACGCCTTAACGCGGATCTTCGCGTTCTTGGCATCTGTTTAAACGCGGCCTTCGCGTTCTTCTACCGACGCAACGCGGAGTCCATGCCCGCGTCTGTGTCCCTTTCATGTCTGTACGACGCGGAGCTAATGCCCGCGTCTGTGTTCTTCTCATGCTAACGCGATGCGAAACCCATGACCGCGTCCGCGTTCTTCTCGTGTCCTGACTTGAACGCGGGTCTCGAACCCCGCGTTTGTGGCACCTTTGCGACGCGAATCCCGCGTCTGCTATTCCCGCGTCTGCCATTCTTGCGACACTAATTTCGCGTCTGCTACTCCCGCGTCTGCGACCCCCGCGTCTCACTCTCAAAACCCGCGTCTTCCTGTGCACTCTCTCTTTCTCTCTCCTCTTCACTTTCTTTCTAACGCGTGCGCGAGTTCCATGGATTTCAGACTTTTCGGCATTTTCGGTGATTAGGCGAGTGTCCTCGCCTCCATTTGGGTTTCCCCGCTTTGTCGGGTCGACATGTATTTTATTCCATGTTTAAATGTCTTTTGTATTGGGCTGAGTCCTGTATTTGTGTATGGCCGAGTGCCAATGACTGGACATGTATTGCTTTGTGACGAATGCTTGTATTAGGGTAGTTTAATTCTTGTACATATACCATGCCTATGTTGTATTTTACTGTTTTATACCATGCATGGCCGACCCTTCGTGGTCGTTGGACTCTGGGTTTCTGCCCACTCCTGGGATGGCTAGTAGCTACCGAGAGTGCGCTTAAACCTCGAGCGTACTTGACTTCCGGACCCTTCAGCCTCCGGTCTCTCACGATCTCGAAAGGGAAGTGATTGGGACCGACAGGTCTCTCTGTCCTTCAGCCTCCGGTCTCTCACTATCTTGAAAGAGAGGTGATTGGGACCGTCAGGTTCTTCAGCTCCGCCTGGTTATCATGATCAGCACTCAGCACTTTACCATTAGATTCATCTAGGCGAGAGGCTGCCGGATTTTCTACTCGCACCTTAAGCCGAGTTGTCCCGGTAACTTTACCAGACGCTCCAGTGTTAAATACTGTTTGCTATATGTGCCTCCAGCTTGCTCAGCTCCGCTTGGTTGTGCTCAGCTACTATTCTATCACATGCCATGTATTTACCTGATATGTTAACACTTGACATGCCATTACTACATGCTACTATTTAATACATGTTTGTATCACCTGACAACTGAGGTGTTATCACCTGATACCAGACCTGTTACTACTTGGCAAGACCCCTTGTTATAACATGACTTACCACCGGACTAATATCAATCTCTTGACATGACTTGTCACCTGCCAAATATCATCCTCCTGTCATGCTATCACTTGACACCCGGCATGATATACTTGACCTGTGATTATCTCATTTACGGGAATACTACACTTGTTATCCTGCATTACATGCAGTGACTTGAATCTTGTACTTGTTATCCTGTATTATATATACAGTGACCTGAAATTATAGCACTCATGTACTCCTGAATTCCTGATCATGTCTTGTACCTGCTATTCCCGTAAATTTGATAACTACCTAATAAACCATAAAAATGAGACAACTTACATCGGGTCGGGGGAAACTTGCGGCTATCAATATATGTTCGTGTTTACAGTGGTATTAGGCATGTTGTGCAACTAAAACTTCCGGTCTAACCTGTGGGCCTCCAGGGGACCGAGGGGAGAGCTAGCTCCCTCCTTCCTGGTACCATCTTGATAAGGGCATCCATAAGACCCTCCTGAATCGCCTTGCGGTAGGTTCCGTCACCAAGCAACGGAACATCCTGGGCCGTGGTCCCGGGTATGCACGGGACCCACTGTAAACATTGTTCGTTGATACCCCCGTTGGTTTCCAATAACAACCTTGCTTTACTCAGATGTGGATATATGTATGCTGGGACGCTAGTTCACATATCTAGACATCAGGGTAAGACGAGTAATAATAATAATAAAAGATGCCAACTATGGATCCGTTGTATGCTTTACCGAGCTTACTTCTATTGGGTTTTACATCGGATTTCTGGTTTTATGATTATTATCATATTCTCTGCTCATACCCTGCTTTATTCCTTATGTTCCATTCCATTAGTCTCATGTTCCTATCTTACCATACCATGAGTACTTCCTGCTTGATATCACTTGTTATATATCTACCTGCCTATACATGCTTATGCTCACGACACGGTTTTCAATGCATGATTATGATTCGGTTTTATCGATACACTTGTACTTATCTCAGCACGCCATCTGGCTTTTGTATCACCACTCGCCTGGGGAGTTCTATCTGACTCCCCTGGATTCTCATGTCCAGGTCATGGAGCTTGGAGCGTGTGGATTCCCCCAGTTGTTGGTCATAGTGGCGCAGCGGTAGCGTGGATCTCCAGCAGACCATCTGAAGCTCTATCCTTCCAGGCCCCCTGTGTGCCTCTCGAGTTTTCCTTTTGTAAACTCGTGAATGCCTTTTGTACTGTTCATACTTGTACATCCTTTGTATTCTCGCATTTGCGCCATGTTGGTGATGTAATATTATTGTAATATTTGTCACCTCTGGTGATAACTTTGTAATTGTACTCATGTGTTGGAATGTATAATGCACCATTTGCTTCCGTACTCTGATTCTTGCCTGTACTGATGCTTAGCGTATATACGTGAGGGTATTTCTGACCTGCGTATATACGTTGCAGTAACGTCTCCGTACCCGCCGGGATCGGGGCGTTACACACAAGAACACCAGATTTAACATGATTCGATAAGAGTGACTACGTCTACGGAGAGGAAAAGAGAAATTATAAAATAAAGAAGAAATTATAAGTTACAAGAATATTTCTCTCTTACAACTCAATGGTGGAAATCCGAATTTCTCTTGAATTCTTGACACACCTTCAAAGGCCATCACCAAGGGTTTATATAGGCTCAGAATGATCCTAATCAAACTAAACTTCAATAATACAAGCAACACCGCCTCAGAGAAAGAAGGGAACTCGAATCCAACTCAAACTGGAAGCAGTAGCAGAAAAGAAAACTGTTAGACCTGATATAAGTCGACTATAAGTCAACTTATAATGTGCACTAGTCGACTATAAGGAATTATCAGTCAATTATTCTGACAAAATCCGAGAACCTTACTCCTTGTCACAAGTACCAATCGACCATACATGAAGTATAAGTCGACTAGGATAAACATAGGTCGACTAATATAGTTTATAAGTCGGCTTATAATATGCACAAGTCTTCTGCATGTCCGTGCTTGATTTCTAAAGTTTGTAACACCCCCACAGGAACCTGAATTCTTCTCCAATGAATATGAGGCACTCAAAATACTAAAAATCTCCACCTTAACTCATGTTCATTGAGTCTCTTCGTAGAAATTGACCTCCGCTTCATTCACCGTGTTTTATCTACCCTTTTGTGACTTCACATGACTCCCTCCCAAGTGCCCGTTCTCCACCTTATCTTTGGAGAACCTTGATGAAATTCAGATATACTCCGAACTCCAGTCTTCGTCATCATGTCTGTTGGATTCTTCTTTATACTGATCTTTATCAAGTCTATCACCTTGTCATTTACGACCCACTAACTTATCTTGTGATACCTCACATCAATGTGTTTCGTCTGCTTGTGATACTTGTGACTCTTAGTAAGATGAATAACACTCTGACTGTCGCAATGAACTCGAACTGAACCCTCAAAGTGTAACGGTCCCAGATTTTAAATACTGAGTTACCATAATCAACATCTATTATACTTTAATCAATCAGATAATCTTCAAAATTTCAGCAGTATCTTTTCTGAAACATGGAGTATACAATAACTCAGATTTCGGCTAACATCAGTCTACTTATCAATATACAATATCCAAGGCAATATATATAATACCATTTCGGCTTGACCTCACCTACTTCTCAGTTTCAGCTTCCATCTTATAATTTCAACTCAAAAATCGATTAATTAAACATATACACAAGAGTACTCCCTTTAATATAACATTCTAACACATACCAATTATAATTTCTACTCAACATAAAAACTACAATCATGCATCATCTTAGGAGAACATCTTTGCAGCTCTAAGCCGGACCTTCGCCCTGCCGTGACTTGAAAACATCAATCTAAAGTGAGGTGAGCTCAACAACCCAGTGAGTAAAGTCATTCAAATTAAAATTTATATTTAACATTATTATAGATCAGGTATGATGAAGCTAAACAATTTAGAAAATAATTTAAATTATCTGCTTTCTTATGACAGGTAGTCCAACTTAATAGGTCATAATTTCTTTCCGTTATCTGATATTTATTTTTCGCACTCTTCTAGACACACATATCCTATCCATCTCTTATATACACCTGATGTTTCACTAATCACAGGCATTTTGATATATCACTTATAAATTTAGTGATACAATATCATATAAGATGTTCACATACCATATATATTCAGTTCACAATATATTCATATTTTACATATGACGCACGATTATACGCATATACTTCATATCATCCTAGTATATTATTTACCACCTGTGATGGCACACAGGTCATAGTAACAAGAGTTCATTCATTTTAATTATTTATCTATTTTACCTACGTATGATATTTATCCACATATTTCTAGATATTATATATATTTTAAGTTGATTTCAGTTTATTATTGAGTTTATTTTGTATATACACACCATATTACATTCTTGATTATTACCTGCACACGTTGGCTGTACCAATCACCTAAACACATACTCATATCACTCTGGGTGATATACATATCTATAATTTAATCTCGTATATCACTCTTGTTGATATATACATCATATATTTTCAACTGACCAAATGTAACACATACACATGGAATTTCATAATCACCACGTCTAATTCATAAACCCGAATAATTTGTCCCGTCTTCGCACTCCACCGAAATTCACATCAGTCCCTTCCTCCACGAATATATTTTTGCCCGTCTTCGCACTCCACCGGAATTTACATCGGCCCCTTCTTCCATGCACATAGAACATGCAATGCACAATGCACATATATACAAATATACACATATATCACTATCATAATCAACAATCATCACAAACAATATGCACAATCAATCATTTATTTATCATTTACTTCTCACTTCGTAATCAAAAGAATAATTATAGTATCACCATATATATGTACAAACACACACACACACAGAGAGTAAAAATCAATCAGCTATCAATCAACAAGTATACCAATCACTTATTTATTTCATTTAGGTTAACAGTATCAACAGAAAAGTATCGATATTAATATGTTATTTACATCATCCTGTATTCATTACATGTATCCCGTTTAAACAAAGATTTTTACATCACAGTTATCTTCAACTATTTAAAAATTGATTTCAATTTCTTTTTACCTAAGTTCAATTCTAGAATGATTCCAAATTCTACTAATATCGGTCTTAGCACCATCGGTTCATTTCTAATCACTAATCACAAATATTGGCTCATACAACAATTTCTATCAATCATGATCATAATTACTATTGAATTGAAACTTCACTTACTGTTGGTTTACCGATTTCTCTAATTTCGGGAAACTCTCACAATCTTATATTTATTATACTAGTTATCGAAACTGAATTAGTATTCTCACTAATCAGTTCAAATATTGATTTCAATTTCGTTTAATTTGTTCAGTTCTAGTGTTAATCTCGGATCCCATCAATACTGGTGCCACTACTGGTCTATAACACTTTTCTATCGTTACTTATTTTTTCATACGTACTGAATTCTACCATTTCTGATTTTATAGCTATTATTTTCATAATTTATTTTTATTTCAGACGATTACCAGTCAAATCGTCCTCTGAATTCACATATCCAACCAACCCATGTATATGTGTATATATATACATGTATTAATCTGTATATAAATCAATTATTAACTATCCAGTTCTCAGTTCATCAGCTTTCATAGCTATATCATGTTAACTCTTTATACATATATCAATTATATCTACTCTCAATCAGCTATTATCTGGCAATACCAGTTTCACCCTTTCCGATTTCATGATTTTGATTCTATGATAGAACGTCAACTGAGCAATTTATTTATTTATTTTTCATAGTACTCTATTGCTTAAAGAATTCCTTCTTGGTATTACCTATACATGAATTTCTGCTTATATCAATATCAATACAACCGTTTTCATAATGTTCTATTTCATGGTTAATGTATCTCAAGTGATCATTTATCTTAACTGATTTCTAATCATCTCTTATTAATTAATTAATATCCTCGATTTATAATCAGTTTCCCGTTCTGTCATTGTTTAGTCTACACGTTAGGTATA
Source organism: Agave tequilana (assembly GCA_038442645.1). Taxonomy (NCBI): domain Eukaryota; kingdom Viridiplantae; phylum Streptophyta; class Magnoliopsida; order Asparagales; family Asparagaceae; genus Agave; species Agave tequilana. Next base: position 529,722 of record JAVJIF010001060.1, read on the forward strand.
ACAGATGTTAATCACCCATTACCCAATCATAAATCACAATTACTAGCTTGTACCAAAATATTCATTGTACAATAATATTATCAATAATTTCTATCAGTCATGATCAGTATTACTATTAAATCGAAGCTTTTAAATAAGACCGGGATGACTCCACTCACTGCCTGGTTCATCGGTCTCTCGATCATTAAACACCACACGCCAACACCTTGAATGCGTAGCTCTCGTCTCCATGAATCCAACGACTTCAGAATCATGCGAATCGAATTCCGGATGGCCGAGATATCGCCTGAATACCCACGATAGAAGAAATGGGGTTAGATACGTAATAACATAAAATATTCAGGGGGCAAATTGCAATTTTTTCAAGGCCCCCAAATAATTTATTTAATTTAACAAGGCTTAAATAAAATTTTATCTTTAATAATTGTAATGGGTCGGATCGGGTTCATAATGAATCAGGTTTTCTATGAACCCAAACCAAAACCCACTAACTCTTCTCTTATTCTTCTTCAAACAACAGCGGTGGCAACTGCAGCACTAGCAGTTGCTGCCGCTGCTGCCATACGTCGCTTGGCCACGCGGTCACCGCCGCCACCCCACGACCACCTCTCAGGTGACGACATCGCCTCTGGCGTCGCTTCTGGCTGCCGACCTGACAAACGAGAAGAGAGAGGGAATGAAAGAGAGGAAAGAGATTGGGTGAGCGTGTTGCACCTCCCCCAAGCCACCGTCGTGGAGGGCTGCTGCTCCACCGTTGGTTGCCTCCCGGCGGACACCTCAGCGCCGCAGCGGCCTGCTGGACCTGAGGGAGAGAGAATGAGAGGGGGAGAGAGAACTAAGAGGGCGAGGGTGAGAGAGAACTAAGAGGGCGAGAAAAAGTGTGAGAGAAAGGGGAGGGGTTGCCACGCACCCAGCGCCACCGGTCCCTGGTGGTTGGCCGAACCGAGAGAAAGAGAGGGAGAGATGAGAAGAGAGAGAGAGAGACTGAGAAAGGGAATGAGAGAGAGAGAATGAAAGAGATTTTCATCCCTTCATCTCTCATTAAATCAATTACCAACTCTCTCACCAACTCCCATACTGCCCATCCCTCAATAATTCAATTTATTTATATTTATATCTTTCTTTTTTCCTCTTCATCTCCCCAATTAAGAAAAATATAAATACAATAAAAAATTTAAATACCAATACTTAGTATGTATACAAGTATTTCATGAAATTTATACATCCATATATTCACATATTTTCCCATACTCCGTTACTCAAAATAAATTAATAAATAATTTCAAAAAATACCCGGTAAGATACCGATTACTGATTCTCATTATCAGTATAATCCAAAATTCGTAAATATACAGAATAATCCAAGATTTAAAAAAATTCGAGTGTTACACATGCACATTTATATCAGTTCATATATAGATATCAATATTTCTCATATTTATTAATTTAGCATAATTTATAAAATTTAATTTATTCCACTTCAGATTTCTTCAATTAAATTAGTGAAATTCATTTCACAACAAAATAATTAATTTAATTATCATACCAAAATTTGAAAAAACTCATTAATCCAATATTAAAATATTAATCTAGGATTTAATAACCCGGTGTTACAAAAAGTCTCGGCCAATCCTCTCAACCATAAATCTTTTTTTGATGCTTCAACTGCAGTCATGTACTCTGCCTCTGTTGTTGAAAGAGTAATAGTATCTTGCAACTCTGCCTTACAACTAATGACGCACTCAGCTACCGTGAACACATAGCCCATCGTAGATCTTCACTGATCAAGATCTCCTGCATAATCTGCATCAACATTGCCTTGTAATACCCTAAGCTTTCCCGTTTTCTATTTCTGAAACACCAAGCCTAGCCTCGCAGTCCCTTACAGATATCGTAGCATACACTTCACTGCTTCTCAATGTTGCTTTCCTGATTTTGACATGAATCGACTTATTATACTAGCTACATAAGTTAAGTCAGGTCTAGTGCAGAACGTAGTAGACATGAGTGATCCTATCGCACTAGCATATGGTACTCGAGACATCTCCTCTTCCTTTTTTGGTGATTGTGGACACTTCTTGGAGAATAATTTGAAGTGACATGCCAAAGGAGTGGTGGCTGGTCTTCCTTCTACCATGTTGAATCTTTTCCAACATCTTGAGAACGTAGTTCTCCTGGAATAGTCAAAGTCTGTCTGAGTCTCTGTCTCGAGTGATCTCCATACTTAATATCATGGTTTCTCCCAAATGTTTTATGTCGAATTCCTTCTTTAGTCACTTTAAGCTTATGAATATGTGTCTTGTTTCTTGCAGCAATCAAAATATCATCCATATATAACAACAAATATGTCGGATCATCATTTTGCTTGAAATAGACGCAACTATCATACATCGCTTGTATCTGGCTTTGATTATGAAAGAGTCAAATTATTTGTACCAGTGCCTGGGAGACTGCTTAAATCCATAGAGGAACATATTTAGAAGACACACATTGGTTTCTTGTCCTTCCTTAATGTAACATTCAGGTTGCTTCACGTATATCCTCTCCTCCATCTCACTGTGCAGAAACAACTCTAGATCAAACTGAGCTACCTTCGCCAACAATATCCGAATAGACGTATGCTTGACTATATGAGAGAAGATCTCATTTTAGTTAATACCCTCCTTCTGAGCATATTCCATTCTTGGTAGTGCCATTAAAATTTTTGTTTTTAATATTTCATCCTCGTAAATGTCAAGAATGTCCTTTTTGCCAGCTAGCCTGTCAATGATTTCCTGCGGTGCGTGTTTTCAATTTTGTTTTGCTTCCCCCTCTTGCTACAAATTTCCCTGAGCTGCTCCACACTGTACTCACCCCATATGGTTGGTTCTTTGTCTTCCTTCATTGTGTAAGAAACAGCTGTAGGCCAAGTTTTGTGGAATTTGACGTCAATCGCTCTCCCATCCCATTCACTGAAGGCTTCCCTTATGATTTTGGTTACGTTGTTTTTGGAAGCATTGCTGGTTAAAACGGCTACATGATAATGACAATCCCCCTCTTGGTGGGCCTCCTTTGCTACTACTATGGCCCTACATTCAAAGATCTCCCTAATTCTTAGCAATATCATTTCCCTAGTGACACTTTCCCTTCATTATACTGCTCATTGTCCTTCTTGTAAAACACTCAATTGCAACCTATTGCCTTGAAGTCCTTTGAAAGATCTACCAATTTTTATATTTGATTTCTATCCAAAAACTCCATCTCCTGCTCCATAACTGTAATCACTTGTCGTGGTCAGGCTTGGGGCTCCCATGCTTTCCCATGGGTATTTTTCTTGAATAAGTTGAAAACCATTTTTTCCATATTTCGCATAAGCTTTTAAGCTGAGAGGAGTCGACGTTTTGCTCGAAACCAACCCGACTCCAAGGGATGCGATAGATAATTCTTCATCTTATATTATGCCTACCCTTCTCCGCGCGGAGGAAAGGAGGCGACTAGTCGCTTCTGACGAAGCAGCGAGTTCATGAGCAAGTGAATGAACGAGCCAGCGAGCTGCGAGTGAAGTGCAACAGTTGTAAGGCGAGCCATGTTCCTAAAAGAAAGGCAATGGAATCCCTGTATCCTTACAACCTTGATCGCCTCCCTGTAACTACTAGGATCGCCTGTTTGTGTTACTAATGCGAATGAGATATGATCATCTTCCAAGCCATACCTTGGTGGCACCATAATTCTTACTGACCGCCTCAACGGTCTAAGTTGCTCTTGAGTAACCTCCTGTTCGTCTCCATCTGAATATGAGAAATCCTCATTTGACCCGTCAGGCCTTTTAAGGCTCTCGAGAACTTAAATCTCTTTTTCCGAGTGTCTGCTGAACTGTCTGAAGCTCCGCCTTGCGCTTTATCCTCTGTCTCTGACTTGTCATGCAACATTGATTCTTCGTCAAAGATCACATTTCTGTTGGTAAAGGCTCTTCTTGTCTCAGGATCCCAAAGTTTGAAATCCTTGACTCCTTTAGTAAACCCGATAAAAATACACTTCTTAGATTTGTACTCCAGTTTGTTCTTTTTCTGACAATCAACCAAACTGTACGCGGACAACCGAAAATCCGTAAGGTTGAATAATCTATGTACTCTCCTCGCTATATCTCCTCTGAGATCTGAAGATCGGCGACTGTAGATGATGATCTGTTTATCAGATAGCTTGCATGATTCACCGCTTCTGCCCAAAATCTTTCTGACATGTCAGCATGCAGCTGATACTGCGGGCACGCTGTGTAAGTGTCTGATTCATGAACTTTGTTACTCTATTCTGTTCTGATCGCTGTGGAATACTTAACTGGTGTTCGATGCGCTTACTTGCTAAGTAAGCTTTAAATTCTGTAGAGGTATACTCGCCTCCATTCTTTGACGTCAATCCATCTATGAACATAACATAGTACCCAACACCCCCGATGGATGCTACTGGCGAAGCTCCTCACACATCCGTGTATATGAGATTTAACAAAACCTTTGTTGTGATATAATGTAGAAAATGCTACTTTACGCTGTCTACCCATGATTCAAAATGTACAAAGATCAACTTTGCAATATTTAATATCTGGTAGAGCACTTTGTTGTGTAGGATTTGAAGACCTCGCTCGCTCATGTGTCCAAGAAGCATGTGCCAAAGCCTTATAGTTCCTCCTTCTCCGTTGCTGCTGAAGCGTCATTACAATAATACTTCATGTCATCTTGTACAAGTTTGCTCTCCATTCTCCTTTAAGAAGTGTCATGGAGCCTTCAGTAACTTTGATACCTCAATCTGCATCTGAAAACTTACATACTTGAGCTTCCAAAGCTCCCAACCCAACGAGAGAAGATTCTTCTTTAAATCTAGAACGTGACGCACGTTCGTGAGGGTTCAAATCTGTCCATCAAATATCCTTATATGGATGTTGCCAATGCTAACTGTCGTGCAAACGATATCGTTACTCATCAGAACAGAGCCTCCATCATGAGGCTTGTATGTACCAAACCACTCCCTTTTTGGTCACATGTGGTATGTGCACCCCCGAGTCAAGTAACTACACATCTAACTACTTACCTTGTCCTGACTGAACTGTCAAGACATCACATGGATTCTCATCTGCTTGTTCGACAACCCCATCAGAATCCTTATCGGCTTTCTTTTTTACCATCTCTTTATATTTCATACAATTCTTCTTGATGTGCCCTGCTTTTCTGCAATAGTAGCAAGCAAAACTGCTAGAAGCCTATGGATCTTTCCTACTATTTGATCTCCCCCTAGGACATTTAACAACCAGCCTCGAGGTCTCATCTGTAGAATCTGTCTTTTTCATCAGCTTATTGATCTGGAGCATCTGTCTTACATTTTCTAACTCTAAGGTCTCCTTATCATACATAATGGTGGTCGTCAGGAGGTCACAACTTGATGGAAGTGAGAGAGTAACAGAAGAGCTTTGTCTTCTCCTTCAAACTTAACCTTTAGAGCTAACAAATCGCTTAAAATTCTATTAAAAGCATTAAGATGTCATTCCACTCATCATGCTTCATCTTCAATGGCTGCTTCTCAATGCCAAGCAGAGCCTTGTGTGTACCCTCCTTCACGAGCAACGAACTCACATCTTCCATAATAAGAAGTTGGACTTCCTGTCGAATTTCTCCACTTTGAACTTGGTTGTTGTGGTCATTTTGCTAGCCATTGCTCTGATACCAATTGTTTTGATCAACGCCGATACACCAATAGAGAAACACTGAGTTGACGACTCAGCAATGGAAGCATAGGAGATCTACCACTAGCAAGCAATCGAGACAAATCTCATAAAACACAAGAACACCAGATTTAACATGGTTCGACAAGAGTGCTTATGTCCACGGGGAGGAGAGAAATTATATTGAAAACAGAGAAGAAAATATAAGAGTTACAAGAATATCTCTCTTACAACTCTCAATGGTGAAAATCTAATTTTCTCTTGAATTCTTGACACATATTCATAGGCCACCCAAGGGGTTTATAAGGTTCATAAGATGATCCTAATCTAACCCAAACTTCAACAATACAATCAGTACCGTCTCAGAGAAAGAAAAAAACTCGAATTCAACTCAAACTGGAAACAAAACCAGAAAAGAAAACGGCCAGACCCGATATAAATCAACAATAAATCGACTTATAATATGCACTAGTCGACTATAAGGAATTATCAGTTGACCCGATATAAATCAACAATAAATCGACTTATAATATGCACTAGTCGACTAAAACGGCGACAGCGGCGCGAGAAGTGTAAGACCGGACGTGCTGCAACCTAAGGATCACCAGGCAGCTCTTTCGCTCTATAGGGATATCGGGGAGCATAGCACAATTCTTCGTCGGAGGAGGGATACTCAAATTCTGATATTGGATTTTCTGCCAATAGATCAGCGCGGGGCGGTGGTTTTTTGATTCTCTCTTTCCTCTCTTGAAGATAACCAATTATCGGTTGATTTATAATATGCACAAGTCCTGTGCATGTACGTATTCGATTTCTGAAGTTTGTAACATCTCCAATGAATATGAGACGCTCAAAATACTAATAATATGTACCTAAATAGAGCTGAGCTCTGAGCATATAGAGAAGGATAACACATGAGTAGAAGAAGAATGCCTTGATGAATCGTGACTTGTCCAATACAGCTTTATACAGTGCATAAAGCTTTTCGAGCATATTGAAGACATCTGATTGTTTCAGCTCAAATTCCCTCTGCAATCAAAAAATGCAACCAAATTATTTTCCTGACATTCGAAAAGAAAATGGTCGAATGGTTGTTTTGAAAGCTCTGATAAAAATACCTGAACTTCCAGTATAGCGTGTGAACTTCCAGTATAGCGTGTGTAAGTCATGTACAAATGGTCGTCTGACTTTTGAATTTCTTCTTGTCTTTGAAGTACTCTGAAAATCTTTCCAGTGTTTCCCTGAGAAAATATCAAAGAATATAAATCATCAAAGTAGAAATACATGATATCATTTAATTAAGGCGTCTTTTAATTGAAATTTACAAATCAAAGAAAATTCTGATAAAAAATTCAGTATTTAGGACTAGTTATCAGAACTAGATAACTAACTAGGTGCAAAATTCTTGTCATGGATGCAATGATTTCAAACAAGCATTCAAGAAAATGTTGGGCTAAGGCTAGAAACAATATAACAGAAATTCTATGATTCAGAGATCACAATGAGTACCGGATTTCTCTGAGGGCTTCAGACTGGAACTTCCTAAGGGAATCAAGGCCTTCAAGGGCTTCAGTCTGTCCATCGATAAGTTTCAGCTGCTTATCCAACAATGAGTCCGCAACGCTCTCAATATGGCAGTACCCTGAAGCTCTTGCATCTTTGAAACCATAGAATAGGCATCCACTTTAACCTCCCTCTCAATTTCAACTGTTTCCTTCATCAAGTTGTCCATCCCCTTGCCCAAGGTCTCATTCGACTCTTGCAAACGAATCATACCGGTCTTCACTGCATCACTCATCTCTCCCGGCGCTTCCTTCAGTTCTAATTGGGACACGGCGATGTCCTTTGATTGCTGAAAGATGGTATGGGAATTCTTCAACACATCATGAATCTGAGCCTCGACATCCTTTGATGCTTGGACTACTTGCTGGGTCTCTTCTTGTAGTGAAGACAGCGAATCATGGATATGGTTCGAATCTTGTAACAGTGGACTTGATTTCTCATTGATGATGTCTAATTTATCTTCTACAAAATGTGCTGATTTCGCTAAGTCAATAACCAACCTCTCTGTTTCATGCTTGAATGACTCACTCCTGCAAGAAGAAATCAAATTGTACTATTTCTAAGAAAAGAAATTGATAGAAGTGCTACTCAAGTGGTGATGTGCTGAATAAACAATAGTGCCTTGTATACATTGTTACAGGTTCTTTGAAATACAAAATTTTGAAAAGTAACAGAAAAGTATCCAATATTTTCAGGAGAATTGGAGAAAATATAGAACAAAAGCAGTATTTCAGAAATAAAAGATGCAAAACCCGTTCATTGACTAATCGAAAAAAGGAGCATCGATGGTAATGAAACAGTAAAAGAAAATATTGAGTAAAATCTATATTACATTGTAAAGAATACCCAAAAAAAAAATATTAACAAAGCATTGACCAAAAAAAATGCAATGCCAGAAACAATTGCAACATTTTTGAACCGGAAGTAAAAGACCCATGTTCATGAAAGTGAACAGAGGAATAGTGACATAAATCAATAACTACTAATGTTAGATGAAATCATGAATAAATTGAGAGTATTTAGTACTAACAGGGACATGTTCAATTGAGAGGGGGAACTTTCCAATGACCCTCACAAGCAGAAAATAAAAATAATTTTTTTTGACATAAAATTAGTATTTTTGAAGTAAAAACAGTAAATTCAAACAGGGGCTTAACAAAACTCCCCCAATAACTGTGCAAAAACTACGATTTTCATATCTTTTGCATAAACTATTTAGCAATATCAATTTAGAGAATTATCTAACCGTAACAAAAATTCACAGAATTGAATGAGGGTAAAGTCTTAACTGTAACTGGTGACAAATATTGTTGGTCCCCATGAAGAACTCAAGAAAAATCTTGTGCTCGCCATCATCCAACCTCTTCAAGCACTGCACCATAGCAGCACCCTGCTTGCAAGCAGGGAACGCGGGCCGACCCAAATCAGTCTGAAAGCAATCACTCAACAACCAAGCCAGCCTCTTCTTCCTCTCCGTGTGGCTACAATCTGCGAACAACTCTCGAAGAGGGTCCTATATGCATTTTTCCAGCAAGTGCTCGGCACCGCCATCTTTCTCTTTGCATCCTCCACAATCTTGACCCCCTTCGAGTCCGAGATTCCCTGCATGGTGAACTCTGCACTCTTGGTTGCTTGCAATTCCTCTTCATTGTTTGAAGAAGGCGATGACGATGAAGATGAAGGCCACCAGAGGGTTAGAGACTTACAGTGTTTGGGAAGAAACAGATGAGGGAAAAGAGAACGAGTTGGAGGCGGACATTGGCCACGGTGATCAAAACCCTAAAAGACTATGGCTTTTCTGCATAATTTATTTCCCCTGCGGAGGACGAATGAAAAGCGCCAGCAGTCCTGCTCGAAAAGCCGCTCCTATTTGATTTGGCCTGAATCGACCGCGTAAATCACGGTCCAGATTAGCGGAACCGCAACCATTCTCCCCTCAAAAATTCCACCCATCCTCTTCACCTCTCTATGCCTGTGGGGCCCGTTGGTGCACCAAAGGGTCATGATTTGTTATTCCTGTTGGCGGGAAAGGACAGCCGGATCCCAACTGCTGACGCTTGCGTTCTGCTCATCACAGCCGACCACGTGTCCTTCCGGTTCATTAGGGTTTTGGAAGAGAATCCGAGGCCTCGGATCCGACAGTATAGATTAGCTCCTCATCACGCAGCCTTTTTGTGATGAGATGAACGGTCGAGATCTATCTGCATTCCCGCTCTGGGTTTATTAAAAGGCCTATAAAACTCCAAACCTCTTCTGATTACTCGCACTTTTATTTTTCATCTTCTGTTTTATCTGCTTCCGCCGCCAAGCAAAAAATGGTAATTACTCTTGTTTTCTACGTTTTAAATTCGATTAATCTGTACTAATTGTCTAATTCGTTGGATTATAATCATTTTAGTTTACTTTTCCCAATTTTTGGCTGATTAATCTTGACTGATTGTACAATTTATTGATTGAAGGTGGGTTATGCTTTTCACTACAAGATTTCGAAGAAGATGATGGAGGAAGAGGAGGAGGAGAAGAAGATTAAGCCCCAATGGCTGGAATTGCTCTTGAGTAATAGATTTTTTGGAATTTGCGAAGAACACAAGGAGATGAAAAAAAGCGAGATTAATATTTATTGTATAGAGTGCAATTTGTGCATGTGTTCTCATTGTACTGCCGAGGATCCATCTCACCGCTGTCATCTCTGCCTTCAGATTAGGCGGTATGTTTACCAAGATGTTGTGAGGATTCATGACATTCAGAAGTTAATAGATTGCTCCAAGATTCAGGTAAATTTGATATTTTTAATTATTAGATCAGTTTTTTCTTGGGTTAAAAATTTTCAGAAAATTAAGTTATCCAATCTATAGAGCAGACTGAAAATTTTAAAATATTGATGGTATTTGTTTTGGTATAAGATATGATGTGAATTTTATTAAATTCTAGAGGTCGTTCTTAATTGCATTGAATTTAAGTTGATTTAATTATTTAAACGATTGGTTGCAAGGAGACTTAATTTTTTGGGGGGGTAGGAAGGGTTTTTATCCTCTAGTGATTTTACCATTATCAAACTGTTTTGACTCTACAGTTTTGATTATTTTTAGGTTGTTTTTTTATAATCTGTCATGCAATTTTTCTAGTTATTTTAGAATATTTTAAACCAATTGTAGATTTACTGCATTTCTCTATATCGCCGAGAGCTTTCTTTGATTTCATTACTTGCTGGGGTTCTTCAAATCCTCCCAGTTCTTAGTACAAAGTTGGAATTATGTTATTTTTAATTTAATTCCGAAGCTAATTTCGTTTTAATTCCATCTAATTTAGTCCTTATATTATAATCCAGATTTTTTTCCCCTGCTTTCTACAATTTATTATTATTATGTAAATAAGGAATAAGGAAAAAGGCTGATAGTAGTCTAGTATAGATAATATTTGTTTTTATATCCCTGGTTCTCTCTCTTTTTGAAAAATAAAAAATAAAAAATTCTGCAATCGTTTCATATAAATTTCTTGTAATCCAAGCGCCAACAGATTGATTGGAGAAAGATTTTTCTGGAAGTATTTTAAATTCCTAAATTTATCTGTTAATAATTTTGCTTGTTACTGTTCTTTTATTCAGAGCTATATAGTGAATAGGGCCAAAGTCCTGCTTCTGAACCCCAAGGAACAATCCAAGCCGTCCAAGGTCCCCCCGCGGAGTGCCCCTTGTAAGATCTGCCGTCGAGCAATTTTTGAGCCAAATCACTATTGCTCAATTGGCTGTAAGGTAAATTCCCCTCTCTGTTCGGGAATTTTTGTAATTCAACGCAATTACTCTGCTCTGGTAATCACCGTATTTAATTTAATTTTGGTACAGTTTTCCGATGAATCTGGAGAGATCTCAAATCCCCACTGTAAATCTGGGCCGTTCGTTGCTCCGATGACCGCTGATCTCGACGGCCTCGCGCCTGCAGGGGACGATTCCGCCACGTCGGTCTCTTCATGTCAGCCGTCAGATTCCGCTGAAGAGATTGCTGACCGTTGGATTGATTATGAGCCCGTGGAGATTCCCAAGAGGAAAATTTCGAGGAGGAAAGGAGTTCCTCATCGATCTCCAATATTCTGAGATCTGGGAAAATTCTTATGTTTTAAGTAAGTAATTATTCAATATTATAATTTATAGGAAAGTGATTTATTTTAGTAGTACTTGTGTTAAGTTACTAGCGTCGAAATCAAGGGCATGCTCCTAATTTTGCGCTGCTTTGCCATTTATGTTGGTGGCGTGCGGCTGGTGGGTGTACTGTGTACAGCATCGTTATTAATGGGGAACATATTATATTGTAGATTTACAGTGTTTTTATTCCTCCTTTGCTTGGAGATTTGTTTATAGTTTCTATCTTTTTTTTATTAGAGTTCTTTTTGTTTGTTTATTTTTGGTGGGGAACACGTGATGATAATATGGGGGGGCTTTAATTTGACTTGATTGACACTAATATGTGGACGTATGAATCCAACCAAGTGAGAAAGTCAGGGGTCACTGGTCTGTGGCTTAACTGACAGATTGAAATGTCATATATGTCCATGAGATTTGGAATTGATTGTTGAGTTTTCTTGTAACAGAAAAAAGAAAAATCTTATTTTTATATAAGATTCACTAAAATATTTAAACTGATTGATTGTTTTCTTCGTCTTCAGGAGAATTTTCTGATAATATATTTAGAAGATTCTCTAATATCTATGTAATCTTTTTACTCTTTAGCAAAAACAAGAGCAAGTGAGCAATATTGATAGCTTGATAGTTGAGAGTATGCCTAAATTCTTTACTTTTTTTTTTATTCCCGTATCATGCATTTTAGTGCTTTAAGTAATATATTCATGCATAAATGTTGTCTGACTCTTAAAATACTTTTTAATTCTTCTAGTTAATCTTCGGTATTTGATTTTAGCATATCAAGGAAGTAAAAGGGTTGGAAATAAATGAAAATCGGAGCGATTTTTTCAAATTGTCCTGATAGGATGAAGTTGGAGTGGTTATTTTCAGTTTCAAAAAGTATTCATAACAATCTAATATTTGATTGGTGGCAGGAAAATGAAAAAAAAAAAAAAAAGGGAAAAAGAAAATATAAAAGATGAAACCATTGTTGTTACATAATACAAAATATATAATATAAAGCTTGATCGCCATCCGTGCCGTTTGGTTGGGCATAGAATCGGTGGGCAGACAACTTGCTTCTGATGTATGGGTCCCACAAGCGGACTATTGGGCCCCGAAATGTCGTGCTTTAACTGCCGATGAGGCGGCTGTTAATGGGAGCATGGGAACTTGGTGATGCGGGGTCCACGAGTTGGTGGGTCCCGCTAATATTTGTACAGGTCGGCGGGGCCTGGGGTTGCCCCCCTAGTAGGGGGTGCCATCGGATTGGATAGGGATCGGATATTACCTCTATCATATTCATATCTGCACCCAACCTTCGGATACGGATACGGATATGGATATTGGCAGATGTGGAAAAATGATATCTGTATCCGCCAAAATCGGATATCAGATATAAATCGGATATTAGCGGATTGGATGCAAATACTAATCGGATATGTTAAAAATGGATATGGTTAAAGATAAATTAAACAGAAATACTTATATTACTTTTTATCTCATCTACTACAATATTAAATGTGATACATACTATGATATTATTGTGTACATATTAATACATTCATCGTATTCATTGTCATTTGACTTCTATAACAATAGATTACACGTCCTCCGGTGCTAAATGCCAATTCGGATGACATGATTGATGTCGAAATACTCAAAATATCATGTGGTGCTCTTGCAAGAATCAAATACTTTTCACTATTACTTTTTTACCAACTCAAAATATCAAAATTTAATACCTTATTCCATTGAAAAATAGTCTTCTCCATACCGATATCATTATGAAGCAGGCAACATTCGGATATCGGATCGGATACGAATAAGATATTACTTGTAACACCCTGAAATTCTAAATTGTGATTTAATATTATAATCCGTGATCTAAGAGATTATACAGAATCACTAGGGGTGATGATTAAGTTAGTTCCTTTGTAAAGTTATTTTATTTTAAATTTGTATGGATAATTTTAAGTGGATGAAATATTGATAACTGTAAATACGTGTGTACATACGGGTGCATGACTAAATGGGATTTATCATACATAGATATTATATACCAAGTGCATGTGATATGGATATGTAATTAGAGGCATGTATGGATGTATATATGTGTAGGTGCGTATATGTACTATTATGTGGAATTGGATACATACTCATGTTTGAAATAAATACATGCAAATACCTCTTTTTCTAATACAAGATTTGTTTTACTATTATTTAGAGAGAGAGAGAGTAAGTGGAGGGGAGTAGGTGGAGTGATAGAAGATGAGAACAAGTGGCACATATGGCAAATATCATATATTTAGATATTTGTATATATTAGGAAAGTGGGAGAAATATACCTATTTTTCTCACCTATTTTTCCTTTCCCAAATTCTCTCTCCCTCACCTGGTGATGCTCGGCAGCCTCCCCCAAATCTCTCTCTTTCTCGGCGGTACGGGCAGCGCGCCAGCGCAGCGGCGCGCATGGCGGCGCGCGCGGCAGCGGGCGGCAAGGGGATGACGTCGATGAAGGTGAGGGAGATCTTGCCTAGATTCAAATGTTTGTTTCAAATTCTTCCTTTGAAGAAATCCATGGACTCAATTACGTTGATTGCCTCAATTTTCCCATGAATTCCATTGAATTATGACTTTGAAATTTCTAATATTCGAGCCCTAGAAATCTTAGTAAAGGAATTCGCTGTGATCTATTCTCTTTGATTTTTTTTTTTGTGTTAATAAGAAATTACATGAATCAGATTATAAACATCTTGATAATTGTTGTGAATTAGAGAGAGAGATTAGTGATTTACTCACACATCGAGTTCTATTGTTATCAGCCTATCGAACACCTATAGTTTGAGTTGGTTCTAAATTTCAGGCCAGAAATTGTGATGAGAAAGGGGGTTGCCATCTGGTGTGATTTCATTTCCCCAATTACTCTAGAAAGAAAATAGTCTATTTTTTTTTCATGTTTAAGTTTATCCTTCTTTAGAGAATACATTGGCCTGAGGGGGGGTAATGCCTTTGGAAAGCATGGTTGGCTACTTTGCACGATTCATATATGATGCTGATATGAAGATGATTGTGCTACACGACTAATGTGAGTGTTGGGCTTGGCGGCATATTTCTATGCTCGGTTACAAGATTATCTCAAACTCCACAATATTTCATATTTCTCAAAGCAATATCACTGTTGGTGGATATATGAGCATCACACCCTTTACCCCAGAAAACAACAAGAATTGCTTCTTAGTAATAGTTTTTGAAGGAATGACTCCTCAAGCCACGAGTTGCTAAATTGGTATCCAACCAAATTCTCTTAAGTTGTCTTGACTACTGAGAGATTGAAGGAAAGGGAAACAAATAGGAAAAATAAAAGAGAGACAAATGCTGCTATCCTTGCTATCGTTGTGGTTCGTTCGTGTCACTCTCAAAGTGTAACACCCCACTTCCAGAATACGCACTTAGTTGCGTATTCGGATTTCTCGATCGTATTTTTCGATTTACTTCCTATATTTGTTTTGTATTATGAATTCTTTATATGATCGTTTTGCCTTGGATTTGGATTCGTGGACTCGGAGTCAGCCCTAGTCTGAACCGAGAACCCGATCCTAGTAAATTGCTCGATTTGGTCTTTTCGGTAATCCGATTTGACCGATTTCAGTTTTAAACATCATTTTCTATTATTTAAGATTTTCTGTGATTTTCTGGAATTTTCCTTAATTAAAATGAAAATCTTCAAAACCGGTGTCGACCAGCACCGCTGACCGACTTCTGGATTTTTAATTTACAAATGGAGTCAAATTTTGAGAAACCGTTTTCACATATTTTTTTAGAATAATATTTACTATCTTAATTCATTTTTGGGACATTTTCAGAATTTATCAGATTTCTGTCAGATTTGGTTTCGACCGATATTGGCGGCCGATTTCAGGATTTTTAATTTCAAAACTATAAAGAATTTCTTAAAACGGCTTTCACCATGAGTCTTAGAATAATATTCTTGATTTTTGAGAATTTTTGCGGGTCGTTCCGAGATACTTGATTTCGGGACGATTTCGGTATTTTTCCGAAAGTTTTCCGCATCCGCAACTGAATCCCGGGAATCCGCCACTATAATTATTTTCACTTTTCTTCCAAGAAAATATCTTCCTCTTTTCATTTTCTTTTCCTTTTTCCTTTTTCTTTCCTTCTTTTTCCTTCCACCAAATTCTCCATTTTTCCACCAAAAATATCTTCTCCAAAATATCTCCTCCACCAAAATATCTTCTCCAAAAATATCCCAAAACACTCAAACACCTCTCCCATCACCATGGCCGGCCAAAGAGAGTCACCTCACCCCCATTTTACAAATAACCCCCTCTTTTTACATTTTTACATCACCTTCACAAAATCCAATTCCTATATAAACCTTTCCTTCTTCATTTCACTTCATTTTCTCTTCACCTTCACCAAAGCTCTAAACACCACCAACTCCTCCTTCATCTCCTCCACAACAACAACCACTACAACTTCATCATCTCCCTACCTTCATTTTCTTCCTCCTCCATCTCCATATAAACCACCACAACTTCAACAACTCCACCAAAGCTTCCACCTTCTCCTTACCTTCTCCAAAAATACCACCACCATCAAAATCCTCCACAAAGCCACCATCACCACATCATCTTGTGAAGGCCGGCCACCTCCTTTGGATTGGGGCCGAGCACTTCTTCATCGGTAACCTCTCCGGTGATTATTCCGGTAATCGTTTACGATTATTCCGGTAATCATTCCGGTGACGATTACAACGACATAACCATCACCTCTACTATTTTCCACCACCTTCTCCCCATCATCTTTTAGGGCCGGCCACTCCTTTGGATTGGGCCGAGCTCTTCTTCATTGGCAATATCTCCATTGATTATTCCGGTAATCGTCTACGATTATTCCGGTAATCATTTCGGTGTCAATTGCAACAACAACCCCACCACCAAGATATCACTTTCCCTCCTCTCTGTTTGTTTCCTGACGCGGATCTCAAACCCCCGCGTCTAGGCAATTTCCTAACGCAATCCGCGCGTTCTTTTATTGACGCGGCGCAGAACCCATGTCCGCGTCTGTGTTCTTCTTGTATAAACGCGACGCAGACCAACGACCGCGTCTGCGTTTTCCTCGCGTCCTGATTTAAACGCGGGTCTCGAAACCCGCGTTTGTGGCTCCTACGCAACGTGATTCCCGCGTCTGCTATCCCGCGTCTGCTATTCTCGCGACGCGATCCTCGCGTCTGTGATTTCCGCGTTTGCTATTCCGGCGTCTGCCATTCCTGCGACACGAACCCCCGCGTCTCACTTCCTCAAACCGCGTCTCCCTGTACACTCTTTCCTTCCATAATTATGGCGCGTCCCGAGTTCAGTGGATTTCGGACCCTTCGGCATATCTGGTGATTTAGGCGAGTGTCCTCGCTCTCGCCTCCATTTGGGTTTTCCCGCTTCGTCGGGTCGACATGTGTTTTACTCCATGCTTTCATGTATTATGCATTGGGCTGGGACCCTTTATTTGTGTATGGCCGAGTGCCAATATCTGGACATGTATTGCTCTGTGACGAATGCGTGTACTATTATTCTTGTTCATGTGGTACTAACATTGCAGGTCTCTCCATGATTCAGCCTCCGGTCACTCACTATCAGTGAGTTGAGACCGTCAGGTCCTTCAGCTCTTCAGCCTCCGGTCACTCACTATCAGTGAGTTGAGACCGTCAGGTCCCTTGGCTCAGCTTGGTTATACTCTGCAACTACTTTACTACTTGCCATGCTATATGTGATACCCGATACCAGTTCTTACCGTGTTATGCCTGACACATGATACTCGAGACCAATACTTGACATACTACTACTTGACACTAACTCATGTATACCACCTGTCATGAACACTTGGTATTGACCTGATGAACCTGATACCTGTTATGAATAACTCTCTACTCCTGACTTGTGATTATCATGTTTACGGGAATCCTGCCTTGTTATCCTGAATGGAACTAAGTGCCACACGGAACAAAGTGCCACACCACACACGTGGTGGGGGCCACCTCTTGAATCTGTGGGGGCCACCTCTAGAATCCATCCCCTCAGAACAAAGTGCCACACCACACATGTGGTGGGGGCCACCTCTTGAATCTGTGGGGGCCACCTCTTGGATCTGTAGGGCCATTTCCTGTCATGACCAGTTATTCCCGTAATCTGATAATATTGATAAGCCATAAAAAGGACAACTTGCACGGGGAATGGGAGGAAGTGATGGATGCCGGTATGATGCCTTGCTTATAGTAGTGGAATACCTGAACTGACGATTCGTGTTAGAGGGATTTAAGGCCCTCAGAAGATGCGTGTTAGGGGGATTTAAGGCCCTCAAGCTGGTCCCGGGCGTACGGGAACTACTATAAGAAGAGCTATCAGTCCTTCATCAGCTTCCATTAACAACCTCGGCTTGCTTATATATGGATGTATGTGTGTTGAGATGTGAACCAGGACACATACCTAGATATATGGGTCAGACGAGTAATAATAATAAAAGATGCCAGCTACGTATCCTGTTATGCCTGTTATGAACTCCCGTTATGCTTGTTATGATTCCTGTTATGCCTGTTATGTATTCCTGTTATGACCATTTGTTGTGCTGTTCTGTAACCCAGGTTGTACGCGCTTGGATTACGGTAACATGAGGTAAAGGTATATAGATGAGGGTTTCCTTGTTTGGATTATTCCTTCGATGTACTAATCTCATGAAGTCGTGACCTAAGCTTGTACAATCGGTTTTGCTCGTAATCAGGTTTTACATCGGATTTCCTGTTTTATGATGATTATGTTATACATGTTCATACCTGCTACACTTGTATTCTAACCCTCCTATCTTCTGTACTTGACATCATTGGTTATACATACTTGTGCTCATCCTGGCTCGCCATCTGGCATTTGTATCACCACTCGCCTGGGGAGTTTCATCTGACTCCCCTGGATTCTCATGTCCAGGTTTTGGAGCTTGGAGCGTGTGGATCCTCCCTATTGCTGATCAGAGAAGCGCAACGGTAGCGTGGATCCCCAGCGGACCATCCGAAGCTCCATCCTTCCAGGCCCCCTGTGTGCCTCTCGAGTTTTCCTTTAGTAAACTCGTGAGTGCCTTTTTACTGTTTACTCTTGTACTTCCCTTGTAATCTCGCAATTGCGCCTATCAGGTGATGTAAAATTTTTGTAATATCGGATCACCTCTGGTGATAACTCTGTGACTGTACTCATGTGTTGGAATGTATAATGCACCACTTGCTTCCGTACTCTGATTCTTGCCTGTACTGATGCTTAGCGTATATACGTGAGGGTATTTCTGACCTGCGTATATACGTTGCAGTGACGTCCCCGTACCCGCAGGATCGGGGTGTTACACAAAGTATCTTCATGTGAGAGTGTTAGGCTTTGTTGAGGCACAATCCAACTTATATGTTATGGAGACACAAAGGTAGTTTCAAAGATAGCTAATGTTATGCAACCACGAAGGATTAAGTGAAGGCCCGGATAAGATTGTGTCATAGACAATGTGTAAAAAAAAATTCTTATTCCATGATAATTTCTTGGTAGAAAATTCTAGTAGGTGGAAGTTGTTCCTTAAGAAATTGGGGCTCATAGTTAAAAGCCATAATAGAAAATTTAGGGATAAGAGTTAAGTCATTATAATTAATGTACTCAAGTTCGCGAAAAGATATGAATTGGTTGAACTTAAATCCAATTTGATGCATTAGTGTCAATTTGCACTTGTTGAAGGTATCGTATATCTTGTTTCTAATCCAACTATATCCCATATATGAAGTGATAACAAACTCAGATCAAGACTCTTGGTATTAATTTTATTCCTCCTTGGAGAGAGAATGTTATATGGTCGGCATCCTAATATCATCCTATCGTTCCCTATCAGACCGTTCTCAACAGTGGACATTTCATGTGTAGAATTGTTTCCATACACTCTAGAATGTTCTGTAGATTTTTGATCACCATTGTTATCATTTCTTACCTCTTTCCTGTTATGGTAACTCAAATTGTCTTGAGAAGTATGAGCAGATGGATTGAAAAGAAAAGCACACTCTTTCTAAAAAAATTCTCCATAAATTTCTGAATATCCTCATTTTAATCTTCTGGAAATAAAATAATAAAAAGGGGAGCTGAATAATTTGTCCACGTGTGGTACTTGGCATCATATTAGAAAGAAATCATGGATACATATACATCCGTCAAAGCTTGTTGTTTATTAAGACCCTACAGATCGAAAAATCTATGATGATTAAATTTTCAATACTTGTTTGTGTTATGGTAGTTAGGTGATCCTTTGCTACCACTGGGAGTTGAATAAACATAATGTATTAGATAGAGTTGGGATGACAGGAACTTTCAGTTAGACTTGTGAACCATATCTTTAATTTAAACTACCTATACCTTTGTGCGCGCACGTGTGCGTGTGATGGTTATTTACGAATTTTATTGCATTCTCAAATTGTGAAATAAGACACACGTTTATATACCTCAAAACTCAATTCGAAGCTACATGATGCCAGACTAGATTTTTGAATACCAATAGTAGTAATTATAACAGGTTCACTGGGCATGTGATGAAGGCATTGACACTATTCAAACAAAGCGGACTTCATGATAAATATGAGCATCAAGACAATTGAATAAAATTGTATACAACTCAAATTGGCGAGTCCATAATTAATTGAGATGATAAGAACTCTCAGAATCTGTCTTGAAAGAAAAATGAATGGGAAATAAGATATATTAACTAAGGCAACGGTAACCAGAAGTGGACTGTTTATAGTTGCAACTGTGCTGAAACTAGGAACATTGTTGGCAGATTAGGTAACTTCATTAACCAAATATCGAGTGTATGAAAGAAGAAACATGACTAACTATAAGACTAAATCATGTGATTAAATAATGAGTGGCGGGGAGGTCAGCAATTGCTATGTGTGGTTAGAGGATTGATATAAGTATTGAAGGTCTGATGTCGGGATATGTGTGTACACCGAAAGTTGATATGAACGTGATCATCTGTAATATTTAGGTTATATATATACATATATACATCATATGATTAAGAAGTTTGAGTATTGATAATGTGAATGAGAACTCGACCCACGTAAATAAGTCGAGTAGATTACTACAATGTTGACCTATACTTGTACATATATACTCTCATATTGAGAACCACAAACTTTCCTTGAAGGGAAAATTTATGAGCTGAGCAGTAATCTATAATAATTGGTTGACTTATCATATTGTGACAAATGGGTTATTACCCATGTGTGTATATATACAGATATATATTGTGTTGCGGAGGAAGGGACCCGTATGGCACGGGCGGAGTGCGAAGACGGTGCTATATACATATATCCGGAGGAAGGGACCCGTATGGCACGGGCGGAGCGCGTAGACGGTGCTATATACATATATTCGGAGGAAGGGACCCGTATGGCACGGGCTGAGTGCGAAGACGGTGCCATATACATATATCCGGAGGAAGGGACCCGTATTGCACGGGCGGAGTGCGAAGACGGTGCTATATACATATATTTGCATCTTTACAAATGATTGAGAATGAATGGCTATGTGTGATATATATGTGTGTGTGACACTAGGGGTATGTTGAATGTGTTATCGCATATGATAATGAAAACATAAGAATATAGATTTAGTCGATTGAAATGAAATATTATATATTAGGTGACAGTGTACAGTTTAATTCATGCACTACTTGAAGTGTGATGCGATATACGATATATATATACATATACACATAATGGTATGTTGTGTGTTATGTAGAATCTGAATGGGTGAAGACGGGGTATGAGATGGGCTGTATATTATGATGTAATGATGCGCTTATTCAAATGCATAGTGATGTGTGCTTGTCCCTGTTGTGGGACTGCCTTGTTATAGGAGATAATAAAATATTATATGAAGTGCGTATGTTTACAAGTTTATTCATATAGCACTTGAAGTGTGATACGATACACATAAGCATGTTTGTGTTATATGTAGTATTGAAATTAACTTATTGTGATTAGAGCATCATTGTGAATGGTACATGAGGTACATATACATGAAAAGAATTTAGAAATAAGCTGAGGCACTAAAAGAAAAATATTGGATATATCATAAACTCTGTAGAATATAGTTCAAAGATTTGAGTTATAGAATCATTAGCCAAAAGAGTCAGGCCTTTTGCAGAGTGTAGAGATTGTTTGAGTTGACTATTTACTGTGATATCAATGTTTCTTTGTTATTCACGCTCGTTGATATTTGAAGAAAAACATGTTACCTTCTATTTCGACAAATATATCATTCCTAAATTTTCTTTTTCTCTCCTCACTGAGCTGTTGAGCTCACTCCCTCCCAGTTTCATGTTTTCAGGTTGCGGTGAGATGGAGGCGAATTTAGGCTTCGGGCGGTTTGTGAAGAAGTTTCATTAACAGTAAACTTATTACAGATATAGTGATGTTTTGTTACTTTGTAAGAGTTTGTTGTACATACCCGCAACTTTAGTTGATTTGTACATGTAGCATGTATTATTCTTGTTAGAGATATTGAGGTAAGGATAAGGTAGTCTGTAATGACTATGATTAAGTTGGAGTTATGAAAATTCTGAGTTATGTTCTGCATGCCGAGAGGGGTATTCTCGGGCATATTATTCTTTGTCTCCATATGAGTAGGCGATGTCAAGCCGAAATTGTTATTTAGAAAATACGGGCCATTGTGAGCCAAAATATTATTATGACTGCATGGGCGATTGTTGACCTTGACTTATATGTTTGGATTTAAGATAAGTAGGCTGGTGTTGGCCGAAATTATTGTGACGTGAAATGTATATTTGGAACATATCAATATTTACAAAGGAGATGCTGCCAAAATTTTCAAGAATATTGGAGATTAATTTGTTGATCTGTTGATCAATATAGACATTTGTGTTAATTGAGATTATAAAATCTGGGACCGTTACAGTTGGTATCAGAGCACAGGATATAGAAAGAGGATAGACTTAGAATGAATAGTAGAAGAGGATTGGGTTGATAGGGCGGATTGTTATGATTGATATGCATGGTTATGCTTTGTATGTATGTGAAAATATTGTTTGATATGGCAGGTTTAAGGGGGGGTAGGAGTTCTTTCGTGTATGACTAATCCTGAAGTGCGGGATATTTGGTCACTACCTTATGTTCGGATTATGGTACCCACATGCAATAATTCGGATGTGTTCGGCTGAGGGTGTGGGCCCTCAGTACGAGCTGCTAGTGGTATGGGACACTGGAGTAAGGAAATGATTAAAATATCAAGCGAGTTAAGATTAAGTCAGATCGTAAGAACATAGTGTAGAAAGTTGTTCAAGAGATAATAAGTTCTCGAGGAACAAGATTGAGAAGGATATTATATGTAAGTAAGATTTTGAAGTATATAGGAGGAATGAGAATGTAAGATCCCTAATTAGAAATACTATATTTTATTTTCCTAATGTATTTATTTTTATTCACTGATTATTTTTTTAATCAACTTAATTTATTACTCTTCTTCTTGTGATTATTATTATTAATAATATGCAAATTATTTTGAGATAGTAAATAGTAATTTGGTTTTATGTTTACCATTATTTATCATTGCCATTTCTTTTGCTAACTATTATTATTATTTTATTTCTATTAGTTGTTGATATTATTAGTAGTTACTTCCATTATTATTATTATTCTTTTATTATGATTATTATTTATTGTTATTACTATTATTGATTGATATTATTGGTAGTGGATATTTCTATTATCATTTCGTTGTTAATTATTATTATTATTATTATTACTAGTGTTATTATTATTAATAACATTATTGTTATTATTATGATGTATCAGTATTATTGTTTGTTAACTATTATTATTAGTATATGGTTATTAGCATTTTAATTATCATTAGTATTTATTACTATGGCTATTACTAATTAATATTATTATTAATATAGTTGTTATTATTCTTACTGTTATTATTTTGTTTTATGTTATTATAGTTTGCTTTTATATATTATTATTGGTAGTAATCTTTCTTTCCTATTTCCTATTCCACACCCTCAAACCCAATACCCGTTATCATATACCTATATCCTATTACCCATTTACCTATTCGGATCCTAACCCGCTACCCTTTAGACCCAATAACCCATCCTATATTATATTTCCTAATCCTAAACCAAACCCTAAGTAATAACCTAAACCTAGATCTAAATCCTCCTCCATCTTCATGCTACAGCCGCCAACACCAAATCCGCCATCATCTTCGACGGATCCCCATCTCCATCTTCCGCGCAACCACCTCCCCGTGTGCGCACCTCCTTCTCTCTCTCCACCTGTGTGGCGCAGCCGCCCTCCACCTCCAACAGCCCTTGCCGGATTTTCCCCTTGCCGGCGCGCCCCACCAGACCCGCCTC
Source organism: Agave tequilana (assembly GCA_038442645.1). Lineage (NCBI taxonomy): Eukaryota > Viridiplantae > Streptophyta > Magnoliopsida > Asparagales > Asparagaceae > Agave > Agave tequilana. The sequence continues at coordinate 553,562 of JAVJIF010001060.1, forward strand.
CTCCCTAGATTTCTAATATACAAACTAAGGCTGGCAACTTGTAAGGAGACCTTGACGGATTCGGTCATATTAATTGAGGGAACTTGCTTGCTTCATCTGTTGCTCAGAACTTAGGGTGATCCTTTTTATTTATCTCTGCTCTACTGTTTATTTAGTCATTTTTATTGGTTATGGCATTTTTTTTATTAATTAATTTCCATAGCCGTGAGCCCCTGCACCTCCTCCTCTCTTTTCAAATTTATATAGATGGGAATAATATAATGTATATTTTAATAATGTATGTTGCTGTAGGTATTTGATTTGCATGTGGGTAATTCTTGTATGCGGCATAAATCCTTACTCCGAGCCATTTTCCGGCTCTCCGCGGGATGCCGTTGATCGACGTCGGCGAGCGCGAACGCACCCCACGCCCTTCACGGCGAGATGCTCTATCCAACGACACCCTCCGCGACCCCGGACGCCTCCGCCGGAGCCTCCATCAGTGCGCCGCAAGTTGCCCCGAGGTTAGCGTTATTTTCATGTATAATGGCATTTGTGTAATAATCGAAAAGTTATTAAATGTGTGTGTTTGTATGTGTGCGTGAGTGTCTTTGCATGTTTAGATGCATGCATGTGTATGCATGATACATGGAATGCATGTATGTTGATTAATTAATGTATAGATATACTTATTAATTTAGATGTGCATGTGTTTATGTATAACCATGTATATGTATGCATAATTTATATGCATGGGTTTCTATTTATTTGTGTAGATGGGTTTGTCATTTAATTAAGTGTATGTACTTATAATAATATGTGTTGGTATTAATTTAAGTGTGCATGTATGTAAGTATATGTTTATACGTGTATATGCATGTGTATGTGGGTATACGCGTATGCGTCCGTATGCACGTGTGGGTGTTTAGCGTGCATTTATATTTATTTGTATGTGTTGGTTGCGTGCTACAGTATTTTGGATTTGTTTGGTGAGATCCGGACCAGCAACAGCGACAACAACAACAAGGGCAGCGACTCGCCCGGCGACGCGCACAGCAGCAACCACCCAGACCAGCAGCACAGGCAGCGGGCGAGTGGCGATTCCAGGCCCTTCCGGCGAGCGCGAGATCCCCAGATTGCAGCCAGGTCTTCCCCAGGATCCTGGCTACCGTCCTATGCAGTCCGACAGCGAAGAGCGGCACCACAGCGACCGTAACGGCGACTCGCCCGGTAACGAGCAGATTCCCCAATGTGAGTGTTTGCTCCTTTCGATTCTTTTTATTAAATGTACTTGATTCTTATTATGATTCTTCCATGTATACCTACATTAGTGTAGAGATTGTGCATATTAATGTTTGTAAGAGAGAGGTTTGAATCCACATATTAGCACAAAGGAATAGGTGATGATGTATCTTTGATTTCTGTTCTGGCAGGGGAGTTAGTCGGCTTGGCCCACTTCATTAGTCGACTATACTTTCCCCTAGTCGACTTGTATATAGCCTTAGTCGACTAATATGAGTCTGTCAGCTGTGTATGGTTACTTGATGGATTGTGGACTTCACCCATGGAGTATGTATTAGTTGTTGATAGATGTATATGATATCGAGAGATGGATATTGGTGATAATGATTTGATCATGATAGATCTTAGATGCATGTTCATGATATATTGTCGAGTGTGAGGATATCATAATTGATCTTAATAGAAGAAGGTATTGTGTAACCTTATGAATCAGATATAGTTTGTCAGAGTGAGTGGACTAAGTGTTGATTATTGATAGATGTTGGAACAACAGTTTATTATATCAGATTACTTAATTTGTACTGATGCTTATTGATCATGTGACTATTGGGATATGAATTGGTTGTAGTGACTTCGGATTGATCTGGACTTAAGATATTTACATTGAATGATGATCAGTTATTGAATATGACTTATTTAGTTGAGTATTTGAGGACATATCAGATATGACTGGATTAGTTGAGTTGTGCTTTAGATTGATCTTGAGTTAGAAGTTATCCAGAATATATATTCCTTTTATTGGAGCCTGACTGATATTGAGATGAGATTGACATTGTTGGTAATTGGGATCTGTTAGATGACATGTTATTAATGTTGGGTACCAAGATGTAGATATCCTAGATTACATGTTGTTGAGGATGTTGACTATTTAAATATGATTCAGTATGTGTTGACTTGATATTCTTTTATTGGTGATGATTCATTCAGACATTGATGTTGACTTGTTACGATGTTCTTTGAGGACGTTTTCTATTCAGATATGATTGTGGTGTGTTGACATATTGTACTCGAAAATATATCTTATGATTCATTTGAGTATTGGCGTGGACTTGTTAGATGTTAGAGACTGGATTACTTCAGTTAGTAGAGATTGAGTAATTGGGATAGTGATGTAGTTGATATTATTGATCTTGTACTTCAGAGTTACCAGATACTAATTATCAGTTGTTACTTAATAGTGAGATACTTGTTGGTGATTATAAGATGTTCATGTTCAGAGTTTATATGAGTTGTCAGTGATACATTGTGGTAGGGATCAGTGATCATGTATTTCATTGTTAATATGAGATGGCAGAGATCAATTACTAGTTATAGTTGTCAGTGAGACTAGTTGTCTGTATCACCTTTGTGTCAGTGGCTATATCTCCAGTATCTTATTTCAGATGTCAGATATTAGTTGTCAGCTACTCAGTTATCAGATATCACAGTTGTCAGATATCACAGTTGTCAGATATCAGTTATCAGTTACCAGTTGTCAGATTATCAGCTAGTGTTGACATCAGCAGTTATTGGAGATATTGGTTACTACTGCATATTAAATAACATTGATTGCTTATTAATAAAAGACACCAAAACCCGGGGAAAAGGGGTAATTGCCTGATGATGCATGTCGTGTATTTTGGGAGGATTCTTATGGTACCGAGTTGTGGGTTCCAACCATGGGGAACCAGGGTAGTACTGGCTACCCATTCAGTTGTCAGTTGTCAGGGCTATGCCCGGATTACGGCGCCACACTAGTTGTCTTTTCGTGTGGAGTTGTGGTCTTCAGTTGTCAGAGCCTTGCGGTTTGTCCTGGTTCAGTGCCAGGGGTGTTAGACCGTGGTACCGGGCATGCACGGTACTCTTCCAAAACACATGCACTACATTGGCAGGCAGTTACAACAACGATAATTTTGTTTGATATGTGGGAAAACGGCTGTGGTATGGGACACAGCTAAGTACTACATTAGTTAGGTTAATAATAACCAACAAGATTAGTGACATATGATAGGTTGCACATCTTGACATCAGCTATTAGTCTACCTTTGTGATAGTTGACTTTGATATCAGTTGTTGTCCATCGTTGATATAGTTGACATTTATATCCGTTGTTAGTTTACAGATGAGATAGTTGTCTTATATCTTTGATTGATATTGATATCAGATATGCTTCAGTTCAGATGTTTATCATGTCATGATATTTATTTATCTTATATCTGCAGTTGTTTATCTGTTATTCAGTTGTCTTATATCTTCAGTTGTTCTTGATATTTATTTATGCACATTGTTCTTATGCACGAGCTATTTCCCCTTTACACGCACACTCACCATGGTCGCGTTCTGACGACCCTGGATTTGCACGTCCAGATATTGGACGGTTTGTTTCTAATGTGCAGGTGTTCGTTGAGGCTGTACGCTTCGCGAATAGCTGGAGCTTCTCCCTATTCCATTCTGGTACTTTTATCTTTCCAGCCTTCATATTATTTCATGATTCTTGTACATCAGTTCAGTTCTTATTCTAGTCTTAATTCGTATGATATCATGCGTGGTTGCTTATATGTGATATTGCAGTACCCATGATTTATTTCAGTTTAGAGTTATAGCTTATTTCAGGTTACTTAAGGCTTAGCGCGTATACGTGAGGGATTTTTCTTGCGTATATGCGTCGCCGACTCGTGTCGCGTCTCCGCTCCAGCGTATTTTGGGAAGCGGGGCGTGACAGAGAAGGTTTGGTACTTATCTATTTCAGGCATGCCAAGTTTCGAGGACGAAACCTTTGTAAGTGGGGTAGAACTGTAACACCCTGAAATTCTAAATTGTGATTTAATATTATAATCCGTGATCTAAGAGATTATACAGAATCACTAGGGGTGATGATTAAGTTAGTTCCTTTGTAATGTTATTTTATTTTAAATTTGTATGAATAATTTTAAGTGGATGAAATATTGATAACTGTAAATATGTGTGTACATACAGGTGCATGACTAAATGGGATTTATCATACATAGATATTTATATACCAAGTGCATGTGATATGGATATGTAATTAGAGGCATGTATGGATGTATATATGTGTAGGTGCGTATATGTACTATTATGTGGAATTGGATACATACTCATGTTTGAAATAAATACATGCAAATACCTCTTTTTCTAATACAAGATTTTTTTTTACTTTTATTTAGAGAGAGAGTAAGTGGAGGGGAGTAGGGGAGTATAGGAGATGAGGACAAGTGGCACATATGGCAAGTATCATATATTTAGATATTGTATATATTAGGAAAGTGGGAGAAATATACCTATTTTTCTCACCTATTTTTCCTTTCCAAATTCTCTCTCCCTCACCTGGTGATGCTCGGCAGCTTCCCCCAAATCTCTCTCTCTCTCTCTCGGCGGTACGGGCAGCGCGCCAGCGCTGCGGCGCGCACGGCGGCGCGCGAGGCGCGCAGGTGGCGTGCGCGGCAGCGAGCGCGCCGCGCTGGGCAGCAGGCGGCGCGCGAGGCAGCGAGGCGGCGGCACACGGCAACGAGCAGCAAGGGGATGACGTCGATGAAGGTGAGGGAGATCTTGCCTAGATTCAAATGTTTGTTTCAATTCTTCCTTTGAAGAAATCCATGGACTCAATTACGTTGATTGCCTCAATTTTCCCATGAATTCCATTGAATTATGACTTTGAAATTTCTAATATTCGAGCCTAGAAATCTATTGTAAAGGAATTCGCTGTGATCTATTCTCTTTGATTTTTTTTTTATGTTAATAAGAAATTACATGAATTAGATTATAAACATCTTGATAATTGTTGTGAATTAGAGAGAGAGATTAGTGATTTACTCACACATCGAGTTCTATTGTTATCAGCCTATCGAACACCTATAGTTTGAGTTGGTTCTAAATTTTAGGCCAGAAATTGTGATGAGAAAGGGGGTTGCCATCTGGTGTGATTTCATTTCCCCAATTACTCTAGAAAGAAAATAGTCTATTGTTTTTTTCATGTTTAAGTTTATCCTTCTTTAGAGAATACATTGGCCTGAGGGGGGTAATGCCTTTTGGAAAGCATGGTTGGCTACTTTGCACGATTCATATATGATGCTGATATGAAGATGATTGTGCTACACGACTAATGTGAGTGTTGGGCTTGGCGGCATATTTCTATGCTCGGTTACAAGATTATCTCAAACTCCACAATATTTCATATTTCTCAAAGCAATATCACTGTTGGTGGATATATGAGCATCACACCCTTTACCCCAGAAAATAACAAGAATTGCTTCTTAGTAATAGTTTTAGAAGGAATGACTCCTCAAGCCACGAGTTGCTAAATGGTATCCAACCAAATTCTCTTAAGTTGTCTTGACTACTGAGAGATTGAAGGAAAGGGAAACAAATAGGAAAATAAAAGAGAGACAAATGCAGCTATCCTTGCTATCGTTGTGGTTCGTTCGTGTCACTCTCAAAGTATCTTCATGTGAGAGTGTTAGGCTTTGTTGAGGCACAATCCAACTTATATGTTATGGAGACACAAAGGTAGTTTCAAAGATAGCTAATGTTATGCAACCACGAAGGATTAAGTGAAGGCCCGGATAAGATTGTCATAGACAATGTGTAAAAAAAAATTCTTATTCCATGATAATTTCTTGGTAGAAAATTCTAGTAGGTGGAAGTTGTTTCTTGAGAAATTGGGGCTCATAGTTAAAAGCCATAATAGAAAATTTAGGGATAAGAGTTAAGTCATTATAATTAATGTACTCAAGTTCGCGAAAAGATATGAATTGGTTGAACTTAAATCCAATTTGGTGCATTAGTGTCAATTTGCACTTGTTGAAGGTATCGTATATCTTGTTTCTAATCCAACTATATCCCATATATGAAGTGATAACAAACTCAGATCAAGACTCTTGGTATTAATTTTATTCCTCCTTGGAGAGAGAATGTTATATGGTCGGCATCCTAATATCATCCTATCGTTTCCTATCAGACCGTTCTCAACATGGACATTTCATGTGTAGAATTGTTTCCATACACTCTAGAATGCTCTGTAGATTTTTGATCACCATTGTTATCATTTCTTACCTCTTTCCTGTTATGGTAACTCAAACTGTCTTTAGAAGTATGAGCAGATGGATTGAAAAGAAAAGCACACTCTTGCTATAAAAATTCTCCATTAATTTCTGAATATCCTCCTTTTAGTCTTCTGGAAATAAAATAATAAAAAGGGGAGCTGAATAATTTGTCCACGTGTGGTATTTGGCATCATATTAGAAAGAAATCATGGATACATATACATCCGTCAAAGCTTGTTGTTTATTAGGACGCTACAGATCGAAAAATCTATGATGATCAAATTTTCAATACTTGTTTGTGTTAGGGTAGTTAGATGATCCTTTGCTACCACTGAGAGTTGAATAAACATAATGTATTAGATAGAGTTGGGATGACAGGAACTTTCAGTTAGACTTGTGAACCATATCTTTAATTTAAACTACCTATACTTTTGTGCGCGCACGTGTGCGTGTGATGATTATTTACGAATTTTATTGCATTCTCAAATTGTGAAATAAGACACACGTTTATATACCTCAAAACTCAATTCGAAGCTACATGATGCCAGACCAGATTTTGAATACCAATAGTAGTAATTATAACAGGTTCACTGGGCATGTGATGAAGGCATTGACACTATTCAAACAAAGCGGACTTCATGATAAATATGAGCATCAAGACAATTGAATAAAATTGTATACAACTCAAATTGGCGAGTCCATAATTAATTGAGATGATAAGAACTCTCAAAATCTGTCTTGAAAGAAAAATGAATAGGAAATAAGATATATTAACTAAGGCAACGATAACCAGAAGTGGACTGTTTATAGTTGCAACTGTGCTAAAACTAGGAACATTGTTGGCAGATTAGATAACTTCATTAACCAAATATCGAGTGTATGAAAGAAGAAACATGACTAACTATAAGACTAAATCATGTGATTAAATAATGAGTGGCGGGGAGGTCAGCAATTGCTATGTGTGGTTAGAGGATTGATATAAGTATTGAAGGTCTGATGTCGGGATATGTGTGTACACCGAAAGTTGATATGAACGTGATCATCTGTAATATTTAGGTTATATATATACATATATACATCATATGATTAAGAAGTTTGAGTATTGATAATGTGAATGAGAACTCGACCCACGTAAATAAGTCGAGTAGATTACTACAATGTTGACCTATACTTGTACATATATACTCTCATATTGAGAACCACAAACTTTCCTTGAAGGGAAAATTTATGAGCTGAGCAGTAATCTATAATAATTGGTTGACTTATCATATTGTGATGAATGGGTTTTTTACCCATGTGTGTATATTTACAGATATATATTGTGTTGCGGAGGAAGGGACCCGTATGGCACGGGCGGAGTGCGAAGACGGTGCTATATACATATATCCGGAGGAAAGGACCCGTATGGCACGGGCGGAGCGCGTAGACGGTGCTATATACATATATTCGGAGGAAGGGACCCGTATGGCACGGGCTGAGTGCGAAGACGGTGCCATATACATATATCCGGAGGAAGGGACCCGTATTGCACGGGCGGTGTGCGAAGACGGTGTTATATACATATATTTGCATCTTTACAAATGATTGAGAATGAATGGCTATGTGTGATATATATGGTGTGTGTGACATTAGGGGTATGTTGAATGTGTTATCGCATATGATAATGAAAATATCAGAATATAGATTTAGTCGATTGAAATGAAATATTATATATTAGGTGACAGTGTACAGTTTAATTCATGCACTACTTGAAGTATGATGCGATATAACGATATATATATATACATATACACATAATGGTATGTTTGCGTGTTATGTAGAATCTGAATGGGTGAAGACGGGGTATGAGATGGGCCGTATATTATGATGTAATGATGCGCTTATTCAAATGCATAGTGATGTGTGCTTGTCCCTGTTGTGGGACTGCCTTGTTATAGGAGATAAAAAATAAAATATTATATGAAGTGCGTATGTTTACGAGTTTATTCATATAGCACTTGAAGTGTGATACGATACACATAAGCATGTTTGTGTTATATGTAGTATTGAAATTAACTTATTGTGATTAGAGCATCATTGTGAATGGTACATGAGGTACATATACATGAAAAGAATTTAGAAATAAGCTGAGGCACTAAAAGAAAAATATTGGATATATCATAAACTCTGTAGAATATAGTTCAAAGATTTGAGTTATAGAATCATTAGCCAAAAGAGTCAGGCCTTTTGCAGAGTGTAGAGATTGTTTGAGTTGACTATTTACTGTGATATCAATGTTTCTTTTGTTATCCACGCTCGTTGATATTTGAAGAAAAGCATGTTACCTTCTATTTCGACAAATATATCTTCCTAAATCTTCTTTTTCTCTCCTCACTGAGCTGTTGAGCTCACTCCCTCCCAGTTTCATGTTTTCAGGTTGCGGTGAGATGGAGGCCGAATTTAGGCTTCGGGCGGTTTGTGAAGAAGTTTCATTAACAGTAAACTTATTACAGATATAGTGATGTGTTGTTACTTTGTAAGAGTTTGTTGTACATACCCGCAACTTTAGTTGATTTGTACATGTAGCATGTATTATTCTTGTTAGAGATATTGAGGTAAGGATAAGGTAGTCTGTAATGACTATGATTAAGTTGGAGTTATGAAAATTCTGAGTTATGTTCTGCATGCCGAGAGGGGTATTCTCGGGCATATTATTCTTTGTCTCCATATGAGTAGGCGATGTCAAGCCGAAATTGTTATTTAGAAAATACGGGCCATTGTGAGCCAAAATATTATTATGACTGCATGGGCGATTGTTGACCTTGACTTATATGTTTGGATTTAAGATAAGTAGGCTGGTGTTGGCCGAAACTATTGTGACGTGAAATGTATATTTGGAACATATCAATATTTACAAAGGAGATGCTGTCAAAATTTTCAAGATTATTAGAGATTAATTTGTTGATCTGTTGATCAATATAGACATTTGTGTTAATTGAGATTATAAAATCTGGACCGTTACATTACTTTTACCATACGCATCCGCTCCTACCTTTCGGATACGGATACGGATACGAATATTGACGGATGTGAAAATGATATCCGTATCCGGATTGGAGGCGGATTCGGATACGGATATCCGCGGATAATCCGTATCCGGTGGCACCCCTACGCTTAGCCTCTAGCGCTTCGTGCCCGAATTAACTGGTCTTGGGTTGTCAATCACATTTCATCTGTAAATTCCCACTGGCTCTCACTCTACTCTACTTTGATAGATAATCAAAATTAATAAAGAAGGAAAATATTTTTTCCTCATGTTGAGGGAGAGTTGAGAAAAATGAAATTCCTATATTCAGGTGAAAATCCTGAATGATATTAATTTCTTCTAATAATAAGAAATATATTTTTGTGCATAAAAATGTGTTCATCATGAGTGTGTGAAGAAAGCATTTCTCCTACGTAGTTCTTTTTTAGACGTTGTAAAAAATCCCTAGTACAACAATTCTCTAACCAATCTAGATCGCACAAAGAGTTTATGTAAATATAACTCAATCGAAAGTTTTGGCCAAACCCAATGCAAGGAGGATTTGTTGCAAAAACCTTCATAGTACAAAGTGGCTTTCTACCCAATCTATACACAGAAATATTTCTTTCGAAAGCAATAAAATAAAGATTATTTTGGGGTGTGTTTGTTTGCTAGAAAATTGAAAGAAAATTAGAGCTTAATAAGTGGTCTCCATGTGCCCCATTTTCTCTCTCTTAAACTTGTTTTTTTGAAAGAAAACTGGGGTTAAGAAAATAGCTCGCCATATCAATTTTTAAGACTGCCAGAATTCCTCTCAAAATGATTGGAAAACGAGAGGAATTCTGACAAGCATTTTTTTTTCCCAAAAAAAATAAAGAAATCGTAAAGTGTTCTCTCACGCCAAAGTTTAGTTTTGAACTTGAAATCTCTCGTGTTCCATTCAAATCTTTTTATCATTGAATTAAGTCTCAGTGACATCTCACATTATTAATAACTAAATATAATAAATTAAAAGTGGATTTCTTAGGGTGTTATGGCCACAACCAAGACAAGTGCATGGACGATATGGTGAAGATTTTTCGTCACGAGTGATCGGCTGATCGATCCACACAACAAATAAGATTAGGAAGTAGAATGTGTGTATGTGAGATAAGATAATGCATAACACAAAAAGGAGAGACAATATTTTTACGTGAAAACCCTTGATTGAAAAAAAATCACGGAGAGGAGGAGAAGAATTCATTATAATTCACAGGTTACAGGAATTACATGAACTGTTTGTGCAACACCCGGGTATTAAATCCTAAATTAATATTTTAATTGGATTAATGAGATTTTTCAGAAATTAATATGTAAATTAAATTAATTATTTTATTGTGAAATGAATTTCAATAATTCATTAGGTGAAATCTAAAGTGGACTTGAATTTTATAGATCATGCCAGATTAATTGGTATGAAAAATATTGATACCTATATATTATTGTACACTAATATAAGCATGTATGTGTAACACACAAATCATTTTAAAGTTTGATTTATTTCTTATATTCTGGATTTTTGAAAATATACTGGTAACAAGAATCAGTGATCA